>CM076574.1:776304622-776763771 GCA_034641835.2 Pinus albicaulis | reverse complement strand
TCATACTGATCATATTTAGGCAAATCTTCAGAATAAGGAATGCCATTAATTATAAACATTGGATCAGCATATTTCTCTTCCAACAATCCCAATATATCTTGATTAGATTGGTTGCATTCTGTTTGAAAATCATTGTTTTGTTCAATAGGCGTGATATCAAGCAATGGGCCTTTTTGGGAAGGTAGAATAATATGAGCATCAACTTGTTCTTCTGTCCCTTCATGGATAAAAACCTTTGTACATTCATCAACATTAGAAGAAGTAGAAACAATTTCTTCATTATGTAAATATTTTGAGGATGGTTGCATGTTTAGAAGCAAATTGATTTCTTCTTCGGTGAGGGGGGGTGGGAATATCTGAATTCTTAGATTGGAATGACAGTTGTTTTTTCTCTTATCTAAAAATTGATCATGAGGTTGATTATTTTCTTTAACTTCATTCAAAACATTAAATGAAACATCATTTGTTAATACAGAGGGGTTTTGTGGATCTTGATTTATCTCCTGACTTATTTCATCTTTGTTTAACTCCTCTTGATTATTATGATATTTAACTTGAGAATGAAAGTTTTGGACCTCTTCTAATAAATCTTCAGGAGACCAATTTCCAAAATCTTCATCAATATTTTTAAGGTAATTTATAAGATCTTCAGCTTGATCACAACAATTTTCAGCTAATGATAAAGATGGAAAATCTTATTTGTAATGCTCATAAAATACCTTATGAAAATCTTTTATAGAAAACAAACTTGCAGGTTTAAGAGCTTCGTACCATTCCCTTGCTTTTCCTTCTAAGGTTCCCATGAATATCTTCATGAGGCAATCCTCATGCCAATCACCTTTCAATCTTGATGAGTGTATATGAAATTTAATGAGATGTAGTAAAGGATCATCAATATTCTCATTTTGAAACATGGGCAGATTTTCACCCCAATTTACCTTCGGTAGTTTGTGTGGAAATCCAGGTATGTGATCTCTGCTCATGGGAGCATATCTTCGTTTTATTCTTGGATCTTGAAAACTGTGTTATAATGAAAAGCTACTTGACTCAATTTATAAATTGTTAGATCTTTATAGTATAATACATTGAAAATTTTGCTTAATGAGAAAGAAGATAATGTCTTGGATTAAGATCCAAGTTGAGCCCGCATTCTTTCCCTTCCATAGGAGCTTGTTCTTCCAGGTTCATTCCTCCAAAGGAGTCTGATTGCGGCGATGCATTTGAGGTACTGCGTTTTCACTGTGTTTTCCAGAAGTTAGTGTGTAAGAGGAAAGAGCATTTGAAGTAAATTCATCAACTAACTTTAGATGCGTATGCAAACGTAATCGTGAGATCCAAGAGTGGCCTTCTTTATGATTTATCTTTGTTCTCTTTTGTTTATAGATTCAAAGTTTGTTTTGGAAAATGGTGGAATCCGCAACCAAGGGCACGAGCTTTCTAAACTAGTCAATATGGAGCTACAAGATGGCTTTACTGGACTTCTATTCTACGCACAAGATGGTATTACAGGGCAAGATAGCTAGACAGAGAAAAATCCTTAAAATTTAAAGTGGGTGGGATGATCTTGAAGGGATGAAAGGCAACTAAGAATCTTTCACCATGTTCAAAGGAAAGAAGTGAATTGACTACAAACACAGAGCAATAAAGGATTCTTTATTATAGCAATCAACAGTGCTTAAATTAGCGAAGCAGGAGCATTTAAGAATTCATGCTTATAGCTAATTTAGAAGAAATACATTTAGGAACAAATTAAATACATTTGAAACAGAAAGTACACCAAGTTAAAATTCGCTTTCCAACTTTTATTCAAATTAGTCTGTAAATGGATACATGTATATATTATAAACTAACATAAAATTTCGTACAAAGGTAGAAATGACTTATTGAACTCAGAGGTCCAACACATGAATCGCAACAAGTCCAAGCCAAAATCGTCATCCAAAGAAGCTACAAGTAATTTCTCCAAAAGATTTGACCCAAAATCTCTGTTACAAAGTTATATAATAGAATCCACTCCCAAATGCTTCCAAGAGTGGAGTATTTATACACCTAAACTAAAATATCTTAGGTGCAAATATTTAAAATTAGATTAAGCAAAATCTCTAACTATAAAGGTTGCATAGCAAATAGAACTAAAGTAAAGGACACTCAAACTATTTGGCACTATTTTTGATGGATAGGTGATGACAAAGAGGAGAATTCGAATTTGATCCAAATCTTATTTGATGATGAGGCATCCAAGTCACTAACTGCTTCCTTTCTTTGTGCAATCTGCTCCAACAATTCTGCAAACTTTGGGTCCAATGATATCTTCGTATTTCTCAATCCGTAATAGATATGTAAAAAGTGAAAGAGGTTATTGTGGATAAATATGTTGGTGAGATAAACCTCTTTCAGTTTTTCAAAATTCCTCTCCAGCTGTACATAATATTCTCTGTAAACAATATGTGTAAAACAGAGTTTTACAGAGTCTGAAAAATAGCCTCTAAAGATTTGCATGTATCTCTCATTCTGAAATCACTGTGCAAAAAGTGAGATAGGTTTTTGTAGATGGGTCCCTTAGGAACAAAAACCTCCTTCAGTTTTGTAAAATGTATTTCTAATTGGCCACAATATTCTCTGAAAAATGATGACTTGACTGTAATTTTCTGTAAAAAGTGCTTTCCAACTTTGTTTAATATTTCCAAAACCATAATAGCTGTTAGAAAAGTGAGAGAGGTTTTTGTGGGTGGGAATCTTATGAACATAAACCTCCTTCAGTTTTTCCAAATTAATCTTGGATTGATCACAATAGTTTCTGCAAAACTATGACTAAAACATGCAATTTCTGCAAAAATGTTCCTTCTTGTTGTGTTTTTCATCTTTTTACTTTTTTGCTCTTTTGAATGTCTTACTTTCACTTTTAGACAAAATTCACTATTGGTGAAATTTATTCTCATCTCTTTTTACCATTTTACTGCCTCTGTAATTACTTTTACTGTTTTACCTTTGACTGCTCTGTAACTTCATTTTAACTTGCACTCTGACTTTTACCTGATACATTTTAATCACTGATACTCTTTAACTGTTATGCTTTTCCTATCCCTGTAATTTCTCATTTCACTTTTACCATTCACTGAGAACATTTCATCATTCTAATCTCTCTCTGACTTTGTATACAAACTGTTTGTTGAATGAAGATATTGAATTAAAATCTGAGAATTTGGAGTAAACAATTTTGTCAACTAGTATTGAAATTGTTGGTCCAAATCCATATTCTGATGGTAACCTGCTAAAATCAAACAATTTGTTAATGAAATCCAGGTCTCTATGAGGAGTGTTCAATGGGACAATGTTTAAAGCCACAGGAGCTTCCATTTTGGTTCTTGTGGATTTAAAATGGAAATTTGGCTAATGGTGAGGAATTGAGTAAATTCACGGGAGAAACAGGTCAATTTGCAGGTTTTGGGGGTAATTTCACAGGTTTAAAATCTTCAGGGAGGACTCAGCGATGATTTTTAACCACTTTTTCAGAGAAAAATCAAAGGAAACTAAGCTTGACTTACAGTCGGGGCGCGAAATGATAAATACCTGTTTTTAGATGGAAACTGGTTCTTTAACAGGTAATGAGCAATGGCGGGGACGTTCTTCAACACGGGCGCAGCGGAATTTCGTAGTAAATTGGTGTATTTGCAGTGAAATTTGAAAATTGCAGCGGGAGCTCTGTCGCTTTCAGAAACTAAAAACAACCGAAAAAACACGGAAAATGGCTTATTTACAAATTAAAAAGGGTTTTTGTTTTTTCCGAGGTGATGACGTCATGACGTACGGGGTGACGTAGGGAAGTGGGGCCGGCGGTATGCGGTAAGTGGTAAGCGGTGAGCCCGCACCGCTTATGGACGAGGGCGGTAAAAGTTGCGAGGGCAGCGATTCCACAGGACGCTTGCCACGTGGAATGCTGACTTTTCAAAAACCGCCCATCCCTCGCTGGTTAACATGCTGGCAAGGGATGGGCAGCGGGATTAACGATCACCGTTGATCAACGAACGGACGATCCAACGGTTGAAAGGGAGGGGAACTTGTGCGATTTCAAAGGTGGGCCCGTCGGGGTTTAAAAAGGTTTTAATGCGTAATCTAATCACCCCGGGGAAAAGTTAATAGGCGGAAATGGTTGTTAATTAGTCCAAATGATTAATTAACCCCATGAATATTATGAAATGGATTGCGACGGAGTTTGGCCAGGTGGAATGCCACGTGGACGGACCATGGTGGCATAGACTTTTGCAAAGTTTATTAATATGTTTTGGTATTAAACATATTTATAGTATTATATGATGAATGAATTAATAAAATTAATTCATCATAGGGGCGGAATTTATGTATAAGGCTATAGTTTAAACCAAAGGGCTTATAAAGCGGGGTGACTTTTAATGTGCGGGAATATATACTTTGGTTAAACTTTATACTTAGGGGGTTTTTTGGTTATTTATAGAAGGGAGTTATATACTTAGGAAAAGGGATTTCACTAGGGATTTAATATAGTATAGTTAAAGGTTAATATGGCATAGGACAAGGAAAATCAAAACATCTTTGTACATCTAAGAAAGTGATAATTTGTGAAGTAAATGGCATATTTTTATATTCAACACTTAAACTTAGAATAACAAGTTATTTTGAGGAATTTTTATGGAATGTTGCATCAGTTTCCTAAGTAAAATAGGATTTTACTTAGGAAAAAGTTAAAGATGGAAGATAACAATGATGAATTATTTCAAGTGCTTAGGTCTTTTTGATCATTAGGCCGAGGGTCCGGTCCCTCCAGAAGTCAAGGAAATGCCTTGAGCCCCTTTGATCTCAAATTACCTTAGTACTTTGGGGAAATTAGTAAAACCCTTGAGGGGGAAAAATGATGAGGGAGGTTAATGAATTTGACTTTGCTTGCTGTGATTTTCCAGTGTATTTCCTGCTTTAGTACTTGTGATGAAAGTAAATGATTAACCAACACTTTGCAGCACCATTCATCAGATAACACTTTGCAGCACCATCTACCTACCCTATCTACTTAACACTACCATTTTGTCTTCTTTATTAGGGTGCATTTAGACTTGCAAACCCTGATCAATCTTTTCTTTTACATGATGAATCTATCTATTTCTACCCTTATTACATCCAAGGGCTCAGATTAAACTGTTGAGCACCTTTTATTCACTCTACCTAGCTACTTATCTGCCAAGATTAAACTGTTTGGCTAGATATTTATTCTCTAATCTATAACATGAAATTGAAATATGACTAAGCCAAGTTTAAACAGTTTGACTTATTCATAAATTGTGGCAAAAGTTTGACAAGCTGCACACAATTGATTTATTACAAAAATGAAATAGCAGTGGCATTTGGATTTGCACACTTTCCTTGGTCTATTTTTTGCTTGGGGTTCATTTCTTTCACATTTTTGACCATTTTATTCTTTTTACCCTTTGATCTTTCTTTTAGGGTATACCTTCTTTACATTTTTTGATTTTTTGGCTTTTCAAGAATATGGAACACCTTTGCTCAAGAAAAATGTTTGAACATATTCCATAGTTCAATCAAGACAATCATGAAAAATGACACCTATTGGTATAGGAGACTAACATACATGACAACCTCTTTGCCTATTTTCAACTCTATGTCCTCCTCAACAACCTTTCCTCTACTCATCCCACACTGCACTCTGTCCTCTGCTCACTCTGTAGCAACAAAATGTAATCATCCCTCTACTCTCAATTGAATACACTCAAATCTCTGCCTTCTTCTTCTGCTTAGGCACTCTCGACTTATTTCCAAAACATAGGAACTCTCGATATATTTCCAATGCATAGGCACTCTCGACCTCTTTTCTGCAACATAGGAAAACTTGGTCTCTTCTAAAAAATTCTCTCACACACATATCTCTCCACACAGCTCAGTTAACACAATGATGCTCCCCCCAGTTTTTGAATTGCAATTCTGATTTTTGAGCCATTGTTTCACACCCATCGATGTTGAATCTGTTTTCATTCATACTTCCCAAGTGTGTAATCCATTCATGGATTCCCATACATCATAGGACAAGTGCACCTGATCAATCTCATCCTGCTATTGCATCTAAATTACTTAGCCACTGCAACTGAATTAATTAAAGGAATGGGATTTTGACAATTTTTCCATATTGGGAATCAATTCTTCAGTTAACCTACACACATAACATGGATCTCCATTCCTTCTTAATTTACCATAGAGTTCAGATTGTACTTCATGCATGGCTCTCTTGGACTGTGACTAAAAATCCTGAACTTACCCATATTTTCCTCTTAACATTTCTATCACGTGCAAGAAAGGACAGGGATGGAAATTTTTTTTCAAGCCATGCTCAATTAATTCATTCTGCACATCGTTGTCATTACTTCCTTGAATAATCCTGACTTCCATTATCAATTCACAAATACCGACCAATTCAAGCCATTTAACCAACCTATAGAGGTCCTCCAAATATGGAACAAGTGCCAATCTTGGGCAAAGGCACTACCAAATATAAATTTTTAACCCTTTTTGATTAGAGGCCCCCTCATGCTAGTGCTAGTTTGATTTTCTTCCATAGGACAACTGTATGTGACCATTGGCTAAGTGTATAGGTGCTAAGCCACTCTACACACTTCAAGAGCTGAATTCCCATTGATATTTTCTCTCATGGACTTGGTCCTTACCTGTTTCCTATGCCTTCATCTGAAGCTTAGCCCGTAGCTCGCAAGTCCTGACACTTTCACATGCTTTCTCTTTAAAGTCATCCGAGCTCTTCTTGGAAAGCTTAGTGGTTCCTTGGGGTCTTTCATGCACTTTCAATGGCAAATCAAAGGCCCTACAGGGTTGAGCTATCTGACTGACGTGTCCTAATGCTTATTTCCAGGTGCATGCCCTTTGCACTTCCTTATTAAACTTCCAGGTTCCATATCTTTAGGATGACACATACTGGAGGGACCACTATTGCACTTGCGCACCAATTAAAACTTAGCTGGGTTGAGTCAGCTGCCGTGTTTTCCCGATGCCTCTTGCACGACAAGTTTTCTTGTGCACCTTTCTAATCCTTATGAGGTAGCCCTTTCAGGATGATGTCATTCTTATGTCATCAACCCCATGGGGCGCCTCTTGAGTGGTGACATGTGTTACCCATGTTTGGCCCTTTAGGCTAACTAAAAAGGCTGAATCTGCTTTCCATGTGTCCCCTGTATAGCTACGTCATGCTGACATCATCTTCCACCATCATCTCTTGAGAGCCAATATAATTTTTCCACCTATCCTTCCAGAGGAGAGAGAAAGGGTCCCCAAGACCTTAGTTTTGCGAGAAATTTCCTTTGTTAATAAGAAACAACCAGGACCAAGAAACCAACCTCGAATCCACTCCATTGTGGTTTGTGGTATTAGGAGTGGTCTTGAAGTGGTTATCCATCATTGATCTACGTGCCCAATGGTATGGTAAACCACTTACCCACGAGTTGAGGCTTGAAAGTACTTCCATATCAAGGCCCGTTGGGATGTCTCCACATGGCCCGACGCTTATCTCCCAGTACTTCCAATTCTCCCTCCCCTTGCAATCCTCTAGGGTGCACCCACTGGGGTAAGTCTGCCAAGATGTTCTATCCTAGTGGGGTTCACCTATGGCCAATGGGAAGCCTCTCCACTGCTCTTCTGTCAAACCAAGTCAACCCAGTGCTCGTTTTGGAAGCTCTGATAACTTTTCCACTACTAATTTTGGAAAAACACCAAGCTAACACACTCCAAGGGGTCCTCCAACCAATTTTAGCTCTGCCACTTTGACTTTGGGCACCTCAGCTTTGATTGGAAATAAATCCTAATCCAGGAGGCCATTTGTAGACTTCCACATATTGTTGGAAAGATATTTCTAATATATATCCAACTATTCCACTTCTAGGAGCATATGAGCTAAATTCCTAAGGTATAAATGCATTCAAACTTTGGGACTCTCAACCATCATAGCCATAATTTTATGGATTTTCCACTAAGCCTACTACTATGATGATTCTCTATAAGATATTATAGCAACCATGGGACTCCCCTTGAGCTTGACACATAAAGAACATCTGTTTCCACCTAACATCCATGCCAGTCTAGTTGACATCAATTCCAACACATTTTCCAACACACTTGCCAATTGTCAGACAATGTGAAAAACACAACACATCTCCCAACATGACTCCTGACATCAATGCCAACACACTTGCTACCAGTAGCCATCCAAACAATGCCAATTGTCCAAAAATATCACCCTTTGTAATTGATGACAACATCTCTTCACTTCCTTATATTGATGGCCAATCCTTATTCTACTTCCATACTTCTCCTTGCATGAACCAATGATAGCTTTCTCTCCTCTTCTTGGGCCATCAAAACTTGCTCTCCCATAATTATCTCCCCCTTTGACATCAATGGAAAAGGGATATAAGCTGCTTCTTCTCCCACTTAATATGAATGACTAAGGTTCTGGTTGTTGATGTGAAATCTAATTCTGCAATTTTATCTTCTCAAGGGTTGATATCTCTAACGATGCACCTGAATTATGCCATCCAGACTCATCTACAAACCCCCTAAATAAAGAACTTTGCAAGAATCAATTATTAATAAAAACATGCCTTGGTATCTCCTTATAACTGCTGCTGCTATTATAGGATCTAGACATGTGTGACATGCTCCCCATGAACATATAATTCCTCCTTATTGATAATCCTCTAGTTCTAGACACCTTATGATCATTGGATTAATACTCTCTCCACTAATGCATCTTTTGTATAAATTAAAAGGAATTGATACCAATTAAGATTTCTCATGGTATTGATGCTGCTACAAATACCATCCAATAATGATGCATTTCGACATTCTCTTCACTGCTGTTGCTACTACTGAGACTACACTCTCTTCATTTGAGCATCTTAAACACTTCTCCCCTTGAGATAATACTTCTAAAATAGGGATTTATAATTAAATAATAACAATTTTTCTAAGAAATTGATACAAATTGGATGCTATACTAGACAACCTTTTATAACTCTTTCTCAAAAAGAAATGTCCACTTACACAAAAGGTTACTCCATATGAACCCAAGACTACAAATTGACATAGCGATACCAATTAATAATTAAGGAACATGCAAAGCTTGTACCAATTTTGTTTATGAACACAATAATTCTAGGAAAAATAAAATTCACAAGTGAACTGAAATAAGGGTATTCCACCCAAGATGCAAACCTTTCAATTCCTAAGCAATATTTCTTCTTGAGGCTGATAATTATTGCCTGCTACTACTTAATAAAGAAACTCCCCTTAAGCCAATTCTCTCTGATCTCTTTTAATTTGCATGGGGAATGATCCTATGGACTTGACTTATCTATGGGCATTTTTTCATTCCACACTTCTATTGCAACACCTCTTCTTCCACAAAATAAAGTAGGTTGTGTACTCCCCCTGAAACCATGCTCATCCGATGGTGATCGAGTTTCTGATCTTGTTAGAGAAGGTAACATTTGAATTTCTTTCTAATGATTTAAAGATCTAGAAATAAATTTAAATATGTATAATTTTGTTAAGTTTGTTTTATTGTGCAGGAGATGTTTTTTCTGTAATTGCACCTATTCACAACGATGAAAATGTTAAGCATTATTTGATGCATTTCACTAAACAAAAAATAAAATTATTAGAAAACTATAATGATCACGGATTCCAATATGACAGAGGATCTATTATACTGAAAGGTTATTTTTTTAGAACACATGATTGTAAATTGAAAGCGATCGAACAAAGAATTAACTGAAGTGAAATAATAAAATGCATTTTAATAGTACAGAGGAAGACAACATTTATTCTTCTAGAATATTACATTAAATTACATTAAATTCTTCTAGAATTTGTATTACATAAATTATCACATCCTAAATGCAAGAAAGGCTCAAGAAAATAATATTAAAAATAAGAAATAGGATAGAATAATCATAACAATTATGCGACCCAACATCACCCCCCAACTGACATTTTTGCATGACCTCATGCAAAAAAATGATTAATCTGCAAGGAAGTTAAGGAGTAAGCTTCATATATTCTTCTCCTCTATGAAAAAATGAATTCCTACTTTTGAGTTCCCTAAACGGGCAAATAATTACCTGGATCTGATAGATCATAGTCATATTTATAATAAGACTAAGGGCACTAGATCATGGGACATGTATACCCACACCCTATCCAATTGATACATTTTACCAATACCATGTGAACATAGTCTTGTACTCTAGTCATGACATACTGAAAATTATGGAAGCCAAATGGTTTTCTATTTTTGAATTCATTAGGTGATTCCTACCATCTCACTTTGGCTCCACAAATAACCTTGCCTCTGATATCTTCTAGGTATTCCAAAAATGAATGTAGGACATCATTATGAAATTGTGCAAGAAAAGAAGAAAAACCAGGTTTTTCTGTGAAAATATTATGATGAATAAGTATGTGAAAAGGATTCTGGGGCTCTCCTCTAACCCATAGATCAAGGCCATCCTCCCTCCTCGAGAAGGTGTGGTAATATTTTCCCTATTTTACCTTATTTCAGGAAAATGATATGAAGACCTAGAGCTAAATATATCCAATAAATGGAACATGATTTTCATTCACATGTTATTCCAAAAAGAAATTATTCATATGTTGTTCACAAAAAAGGTACTTTGTGTGCTCATCTTGTTTATGTAAAATAGTGATAAAATCAAACAAATTTTTGAATTCATGCAGTTTCCCAAAATGTAAGGATTTGGATTTGAGCATCAAGTATCATTCAAACAAAAACAAGGCATAATTCCGTCCGAAGGAAATACATGCCAAGGCATATAAATAAATGGAGCAAATTTCCTTTGTTTTCTCCATGGACTTATTAAGGTGATCCTTTCAAGCCTAATTTTTCTTCTCAGTTGCTCTAAGTTTTGCATAAGTTTCATCTTCTGTTGCTGTCAGTTCCCTGAATCTTTGAAGTAATTCTCGATGTTCCTTCTGAGGCACCACTTCTCTTTGGTATCTATCTATAGTCTCCTATTATCTTTCCAAGGTTTATTCATGACCTTAATTGTAGCCTCTACAATTAAGGGAGTATAAAGAGGTACAAACTATGTTTGCATTCCTCTTTCAATAAGAATAGTTGGTGGATCTGTTTGAGTTCCTGCTTCAACAAGAATATATGGAACATCAATTATTTTCATCTCAAAATCAATCAGAGTTCCTAATTTAGTAGAAACAAAGAAAAATCTATCTAGACACTTGCTTCAATAGAGATAGGTGTGAGGTTGGTCTGGGTTTCAACATCCTAATTTGCTTCCTGCCTTTTAAATTTCTTTACATGACCCTTATGAGACTTCTTACTACCATGTAGCCAATTTTTTAGTTGTGATACCTTACTTTGCAATCTCTCATTTTATTTTCTTAATATATCAACTTATTTGCATATTTTACCCTTTTCTTTGTCTTTCATAGCTCTGGTGCTTCTAGTCCTTTGAAAAACGTTTTTAGCCAAAGCTGCTGGGTAGAAGGAAGGGAAACAAAAACTATCACCTTAGGATTTTCAACAATAATCTCTTGAGTAGAATCAACTGTCAAAGGGTCAATAGATGAATTGTTGACTTCCATTGGTATTGTATCAACTACATATCTTAGGAAGTCATTGATAAGAGGATAAATGTAAGGTTCAAATGGAAAATAAGTATTACCATCTCTACCCTCACTAATCAAATATTCAAGGGGAAACTATGGATCCATCTCTTCTGGAGAAGAGGGCTCTAATATAGTAGCGACAAAGTCCTCAAATTTCTCTTGGAGATAAATAAATTCAATATCACCAAATGATTCTAGAATGACAATCGCTAAAGAATCGACAAGAGTAGTTGCATATGGTGAATTAGGTGAAGAATTTTGGTCAGAAAGTTTTTTTAGACGAGTTACGAATTCCTATATTGGAATAGTAATTGCTTTGCCTAAATTCACAGTTTCCAATAGGTTATCTAACCCTTCTAATGCTTGAGCTACCTCCATTTCCTATTCTGTCTGTTTAGGGGATAGTGAGTCTTGAGTCAAATTTTCTCCAAAGGTTTCCTGTTGTGCCCCCTCTTCATTAGAGAATTCTTGAGTCAAATTTTTTTCTTGTAATTTCTCAAGTGGGTCTAAATATTTTTATCATTACTGTAACTTTATTAACCTGAATGACTTTCTCCTTTTCTTGGGTAGCGAGGCTAGACAAGACACAATTATTTTCTCTGCTTTACTCAATTTTTGAGGAATTGAAGTTTGTGTAGTTTCCTGTTTAGTATATTCTTTCATAAGTTTCATTTTAATTGTACTCATTATATTTTTCTACTTTCTCATTTTCAACTAAAATGTTTCCATATGTCTCAATGGTTGCTTCATTTTCTAAGGGAATTCTTTGGCCAACATCAGGGTTTACTAGGAACCATTCCTAGCTTTGTTGTGCTTGACTAAAATTCTTACAACTAATAACTTAATAAGATCGTGATGAATAAAAACCAAGACTTGGTATTTAGATCTCCTTAGCCTATCAACGATGTCATGTAACAACGAATTCATAAAATATGGAAGGTTTAAAGTTACTATTCTCCTTAGAGATTCCATTAATTTAAGATGATGTCCCCTCACCACATCATACCTTCCATCATATGTAATATACCACTAAATGATGCTTTATAATGCTTTCCATAGCTATGGTAGTGAATTGGGGTTATACCACTTTCCTTTCCTGACCAACTCTTCTCCAGGGTTTGAAAACATGAGAGCTGCGTTCTAGAGAAAAGTATGTATTTCATACCATTTATCTCCCTATGTCGCAATACCCATGACTTCTGCTATTATGTATTTGATCACCTGTATTTGTATGTTTTTTACCATTGATGCCCCATTATCTAGGTTCTTTTTGTATTCCAATGCTACTTCATTACCAAAGCACTGTAGTCATATAAAGTATTCTAACCATCCTTATTGGTCTAAAATTCTGTGCGCTGTCTCTCTGGCCTGTAATTGAGTGTGTTCATAATGTACCGAATGACCAACCATTGTTGGATGTTCAACAAGAAGAAATTTGCAACTAGAAACAACAGACTTTGAAATATAAAAATGATAGTAATAGTACATAGAGTATAGGAACTCAACAACCATAATATGAAATGATACTTTTTGAAATTCAGGTAATATATCATGTATCAATACCTCATTTCCCCCCAATAGAGTTGAAGACCAACCATGGTCGTCAATAAATATTTTAATAAATTTACATCTTTGGAACAATTAAGAGATAAATTGATATTAATTAGGCATGAAAGGATGACCGTCAGAAACAAAAATGGAGGACGAGGGATATCTGTGGCATGCAAGATAATTACTAAGCCAATTATAAATTGTGAAGTGTAATGATGAGGCTAATTAGTATAATACCCAAAGTATTAATGCAAAATAAAGTCATGCAAATTATATTTAGAGAAAAAAAGGAAAGAAATTAATGAAACTACCAAATTTACGAAAATCTTGTATTCGTGATATGAAAAATTATAATTAGTTTCTCACAAAAAACCAACATCACCACTTTCTAGGAGGGTTTTATAAAATTCCATAATAAATCTAATTATCACTTTTTTAATAATTGCGAGGAGAAAAAATATCTAACTTAAATAGTAATACTTAATTTAACTTTAATACCTCATGTATGTCCATTGCTGTGGCAGAAGGTGTCAATAGCCTCGACAGGGTTTCCTTTTAAACAAATTGAGATGCCAGTATCCCATTTACTAGGAGAGATTCATAACTAATTTTAATTTTTTTTTTTATGAAGCATATATAGAAGACCATTATTTTGTTGTGTTAAACAGTTAATACCAATTCCATTCACCGAAGCTAATGAGGTGAAAAAACCAGTTCGTTATGAGATCTTTTATCCTTCGACCCAAATATCGAAGGCCATTACCCTAGCTTGGTGACCAAAAGTGGTAATGTCACTCCAATAGTTCCTATGATCATGGTAGGCTGGTTTTTGATTGGGCCTCTTATCCTTTGTTTGACTTTCACTTTTCTTTGTTATGATTTTGTTAATCATAAAAGCTTACATAGTAAATGGGGTGACATATGAACTCCTTAAGAGTTAGGGATGGTGTGAAAAGTTTTATAATAATTACTTTTTAGATCACTAATTTTGTCTCCGAAACTTATATTTTAAAAAAGATAGTAGAATCATTAATAATTGGGGTGAAAGAAAGCTCCTTAAGTGGTGATAGAAGGAATGCATCGTGAGTACTTTTATATATTTCTTACAAGATAAGGGGAGTTAAATTTTTTAGGAAGTTCAGAATCCTTATAATGAAATGTTACAAAAAATTCTCCTATGATAATCATTAGGCAAACTAGTTGTCCAACCATCATATCGAAAGAGGGCTTAATGTACTCCTTACCCTAAAGAAACATAAATATTAACAAGCTAGGAAAATAATGATCGTGTCTAAGGAAACATCAGCTGTGGTTAAGGAAACAATAAGTATGATAACCAGTGTTGTGACTAAAGAAACAACAACTGTGACTAAGGAAACAACAATTGTGACTAAGGAAACAAGAACTGCGATTAAGGAAACAACAATTATGACTAAGGAAACAACAACTGTGATTAAGGAAACAACAACTGCGATTAAGGAAACAATAATTTTGACTAAGGAAACATCAAATATGATGATATTATGACAATTAAGTTTTTATAAAAATATATGCGATGTTTTCCCAAAGTGAAAAAAACATACATACCATAAAAAGATAAAAAATATTTACATTTATACAAAATGAAAGATATTTCGAAAAAAATTACTTGGTTGTGACTGTGGGGACATTTCCCTGATCAAATACAACCTGAAGATTTACATCATTATTAATTTCATGAATAAATGAGTCTCGTGTAAGTGGCTGGTGATATATACAAAGTCAGTTCCCATTGACAATGAAAGAGATACAAAAAATATCAATTTTAGTGAGGCATACAATTCCATTATCATAAACTTTAGTTACTTCATAAGGACCCAACCATCTAGTTTGGAGTTTACTTGGAAAGTCTTAGAATCTTGAGTCACATAAAAACAACCAATCCTATTTTTGAAAGGTTTTCATTTTAATCAACCAATCGTTCCATTTATCTCTCTCTTGTTGAACTATGGTTGTGCATTGTTAAGAAAGAAGGTGCATTTCATCCATTTTTTGAGCTGCAGTAGGCATTGCTTTTGTGCCTCCGTAAGATCTAGTCTGACTTCCTTATTAGTTATGAGAGTATTGAATTCAAATTTGATAGTAAATATAGGTTCCTTATAAAAAATGAGCTGATAAGGTGAAAATCTAGCAGTGTCGCGCCAAGTCATCCGATAGGCCCATAAGGCTTCCGGAAGCTTGGAGGCACAGTCTCGACATTTTGTAGATACTGTTTTAGTTAAAATTTCCTACAGGACTTTGTTTGTGCTTTCCACTTACCATTTTCTTGTGGATAATAAGGAGAGGTAATTTTGTGTCTGATACGATATTGTTGCAGAGTGGCAGAAATTTTATGAGAAGTAAACTGTGATCCCCCATCAGTTACAAGATATCAAGGTAACCCATATCAAATAAATAGTTCGAATAGAAAATTTATAACTTTTTCTTCTCTAGCCCTTGAGAGTGCTATCGTTTCCACCCATTTGGTTAGGTAGTCTGTACAAACTAAAATATATGTCTTCTAATTTAAAGGTGTATTAAAGGGACCTACAAAGTCGATGGCCCATCTTTCAAATAGTTCCAATATAATATGTGTTTGAAGGGGAATTTCATCAACGTAAAAGTGATGACCCATCCTTTGACAACTGTCACAACTATAAACATATTTTTTTTCATCTTTAAATATTGTGGGCCAGAAATAGCCCATTTATAATACTTTCTGTCCAGTCCTTCAACCGAAAAAATGGCCTCCACAGGGTTCATCATGACAAGCCATAATTATATCATAGATTTTGTCTTCTCTAATACATTTGCGAATTTGAATATCTGCCCCTGTGTGGAAGAGATAACCATCTATCCATGAAAATTGTGCAGTGCGTTGAATAATAAGCTTCTTTTCTGAGGGCAAAAATGCGATGGTAGTTTACTAACTGCCAAGTAGTTTGCAACATCAACATGCAATAACATTTTTATAGTCACAACAAACATGTGTTTATACAGGGAATTGATCTTCCACTTGTAAAGAGTCAACCACAGGTGCAATTATTGACAAGAAATATGTGACAAAGTTCTCTTTTCCTAGCCGGTATTTTATAGTAATGTAAAAATACTGCAATAAAAGTAAAAAATGAGTTACCCTTCCATTGGTAATTGGTTTTTTTAGTTAAATACTGAATAGAAGGATGAACAGTGTACAAGAAAAATGGATATCCTATTATATAATGAAAAACATTATTTATAGCATAAACAATGACCATAAACTCTTTTTTTGTCACATTATAGTTTAACTCTGCAGGTGTGAGGTTTACTCTAATATAATAAATTGTTTAGGGCTTCTTATCCTCTTCTTGTCCGAGAACTGCTCCTATTGCATATATGATGCATCTGATGATGTATGGAATGGTAGACTCCAATTTGGTCCCCACAACAGAGGAGTCATTGAAACCAAATTTTCAGATCTACAAAAGAAATATCACATTTATCAGTCCACTCTAATACCACATGTCTAGTTAATGCATACAATGGTGATGTGATTTTTGAAAAATGTGCTATGAAAAGACAATAGTAACTAGAATAACCAAGGAAACTATGTACCTCTGTTGGTTTCCGATAGGTAGGAAGTTTAAATATTACCTTGATCATAGTTGGGTTTACCTGAATACCTGCAACATAGATAATATGTCCCAGGACTACACCTTATGTCATCATCTTGTGGAGATTTTCATTATTAAGGCATATCTTGGTAGCTATACATCATGCAAAAACCTTTTCTAGATTACGTAAAGCTTGATGGAAACCAGTATAGCAAGGGGTAAAATCATTGAGATATAGTTCAAGTCCCTGATTAATTAAATAAAAACAATACTTAGAATTTCCCTTTGAAAAGTGGTTGGTGCATTTCACAACCTAAATAGTAAGACTCTATATGCAAATGTTCCCCATGGATAGGTGAACGTAGTTTTATCTTGGTATTTAGGAGCAATATGGATTTGATTATATGCATTAAATCCATTGAGGAAGGAGAAATATTTCTTCTAGACAAGTGTATCAAGGACTTGGTCTACAAATGGAAGAGGAAAATGATCCTTATGTGTGGATTTATTTAGTTCTCTATAATCTACATAAATTTTCCATTTTCCATTATTTTTAGGGATTACCACCAGTGTTGAAACCCATTGACTATTAGAAATAAGATATACAAAATTAATATTGAGGAGTTTCTGAAGTTCCTATTTCACTATGTCCCTAAGATGTGGGTTTAATCTTATTTGGGGTTAGAGAATGGATCAAACATCCTTCTCAAAATATATATGGTGTGTGCATAGCTGTGGATCAATTCCCTTCATATTAGAATATTCCCAAGTGAAGTCTTGTTTATACTTCTGAAGAACTTGGACTTGTTTTTCACGCCAAAGGACATCAATACTGTCATTAATATTCAAGTTATTCTCAAGTTTAATTTCAATGGGGATGCTATTATGAAATACAATCGTAGGCATATGATCATTATTCAAATCCTCTATTGGATCTCCTTGGGCTTCATTGTCAAGTACAATTTTTAACATCTAATATGTTGAGTTTTCTACGGTGGCAGGATGGTTAGTAAAACCATTGATTATGTCGTCCTCAGTCTGTCTTTTAAAGATAATAGATTTATCAATAGTAAGGGGATAACGTAAATTACCTTCCTGATATTTGAGAAGGAACCATATAAAATTATTAGTTGGGATTCTAGGTCTTGTGGGTGGGTATATAATGAGATTATTGATAACAATTCCCTTCGCAATGGTCATGCTTCCAATTCGACACCTAATGTATGAATCTCTAGCTACAAGCCATGGTCTACCTAATATCAGAGGGTGCGGCTCCAACTTATTTTTAGGGTTAATGACCCAAAAATCCACTAGGTACTCTTAGGAATCTATAGAAACAATGATATCATCTAAAGTTCCTTCTGGTTTCAATACAGATCTATCTGCTAGTTCCAACATGGTTGGAGTTGGTTCTAACATAGTTATTCCAAGGAGGATGTAGGTTTCAAATGTTATAATATTTGTAGTATATCCTAAGTCCACTGATCCAGATTCTCTCAACTATCAAAATTAACCAGGATACTTTACTTCTATGATGTTATCAGAATTATATGTGAA
Source organism: Pinus albicaulis (assembly GCA_034641835.2). NCBI lineage: Eukaryota > Viridiplantae > Streptophyta > Pinopsida > Pinales > Pinaceae > Pinus > Pinus albicaulis. The sequence continues at coordinate 776,745,361 of CM076574.1, read as the reverse complement.
AGAGTATAAAAAACTAGATGTGTATACTTTAAAGAAGAGGAAACATAAAGGAAACCATCAAATCAAAGAACACACACAACTTTATAACGGAGTTCACCCAGTGTGGGTTATGTTTCCAGGCCCGATGTTAAGAGTGAGGAGGCCGCTTCATTAATTGCTGCAAGATGATGATGAATACATGATGCATTCTTTGTCAAATATAATAAAGAAATCCCTTAACTAGAGTGGCATATCTCTCCATGAGACATTCTCTTATAATAAATCTCACTCATAAAATATTTCCATATGAAAGACAAAATATCAATATCTCACATAAAGTGGAATACAAGGATCCTCTCATAAAGTGGCATCCATGGATCTCAAAATCAAATCATCACTTGAGGAAAAATCAAATGAACACATGGAAACAATGCATCTTATACCTCCACTTTTGGGGATGACTTGAAAATGCACACCTCTTCTAAAGAAATAGGTTTCACAGTTGAATTAGTAGCAAAAAAATAGTTCACATGAGTATAAACTCTACCCCCTTTTGACTCGGTCAAATATGGACCCTTGGGAATCTCAACGATTATTTGAAAGATTCCTTCCCATTGGTTGACTGGAATTCGGCTGCCTAGATGATAAATCTGATCACACCATCATGTTCCTTATGAAGAACTGAGAAAAACGAGTATAAAGTCGTCTGGTTCTGAGGCTGACATTTTTGGCCCTCTAGGGAATCTCAAAGATTCCTTAATATTCCTTGCTGTAGGTTGACTAAAATTCCTCTGCTCATATGAGGAATTGGATTACACCATCACATTCCTCGCGAAAAACTAAAAATAATGAGTATAAACTTGACATAATTCTGTCACTGTGAAAATTTGGCCGCAGGGGAATCTTTTAGATTCTTTATGATTCCAAAAATATTCGTCTCTACAAGTTGACTGAAGATATTTTGCTCAGATGTGGAAACTGATTACACCATTGTGTTCCTTGCAAAATTCTTATTAATTTGTGTATAAACTCGACATAATTTTGACACTATGAAAATTTGGCTCCAACATAATATTTTAGATTCCTTGCATATTCCCACATGCCAGGGTTCCACTCCTCAGTACCCGTGCCCGCTCAGGGTTCCATATCTACATTAGGTTCTATGCACTCTCTCCATCCTGTGTTAGTTGGGAAAATGGATAAAATTGTGCTTTATATAAAATATTTCGAGCAAAAATTCCAAGGCGCCCCATTGGGTCGTTGGTAAAGTAGTTTAAATTTGGGGTGGGAGGTCTAGGTTCTGACCCCACGACCTCCACACTTGGAATTTTACATTGGGATGTTTTTATTAATGGGTTAATGATGGTTATTTGGTTAGGTAATCGATGCAATGGGAAGATCAACCACCCGACCGATGCAGGTTCGAGCCCCACCGACTCCGTTATGTATTATAATGGGTCACTGTTTATATGGTTGGCGGGGTCCCGTGTCAAAGCCGTGGGCCCTAACCCACACATATATATTAATAAAAATGGACTATTGGGGGGGGGGGGGGGGTGGCAGGTGTGGAAGCGCAACACCCCCCCCGTCCCTTTTTTAATATATTTTTTTTTATAAAAAATAAATTAGAGAAAAAATTCCGATCGGATTTTTGGGGTCACCAGTTTTTTTAAGTAGGCGAAAATTTAGCTAGTTTCAGCTGCCGAAAACAATCTCTGAAAAGTGCCAATTTTGTGCCTCACTAATTTATACCAAATTTAGCAGCTCCTCCATATTTATCTGTGCTCCAAATTTAGTTGGCTCTCTGCTATCTTTAGCCAAGGGGCTTGGTTGACCAAAAATTTGACTGTCCATAACTTTCACATATGATGTTGGATTGAGGTGACGTTTGTGCCATTGGAGAGATTGTGAAAAGATATTTTATATGAACCCAGTTTCATGAAAATATAATTATTTTTATTTTGAGATTTTCTTGAGACCTCTTTGATCTCTGTGCCTCTCTAGAGCCACCTAGATCATTCCTCCCCACTGAGGAGCTTTTGTTCCTCCAAAATCATGAACACAATCTGAAATATGTTGTATGCTCTTGCCTACATAATAAGTTCCCTAACAATCCACACTTCCTTCTCCTTCACCTTTGTTCTTCGGAGCCATAAAAGATGAACCGACACCTGTTTCCTTTGCAAACCTATATTACAATATTTGCAAATTACATGTTCAACTACATGACCAATCATGACCCAAGCATCCCCATATTTTCAAAGAGTTTATAACACATAATATATGGTAAAGTTTGCATCATAATATAAACCAATACCCCATCTATCAACAAAAAGGCCAAAAATATCACCATGCCACTTTCATAAGTGATGGAAAACACATCATCCCTTTTAAAATCATGTCACAATATATGATTTACAATAATATGACCATGAATGAATACTATATCTAATAAAACCATATCTCACTCATCAAAGTGAATGGGTCATCATCATGGAGCCTACAACATGTGTTTATTTGATGTCCATCTCTATTGTAATGGCTAAAAAAATTACTATTCCTCCATACCTTCTTAACCTTCTTCCTTCACTGATGTGAATAAGGCCTTACATGTCTTGTATTTTTTCTTGTTTCCATTCTCTTCCAACACTCGACAACCACATGGTTAAACAAGCCACAAAAACTACATGGTATTCTATGCCACAATTTTTATTCTCTATTACCAATTTCTTTGTAATCAAAATGAACTTGAGCCTATACTAAGAATTTTTATACCTTTATTTGGATCTGTCTTTGGAATGCTCACTCCCATATGGAAATGACCTAAATCACGATCAATGGAGGCTTGTGAGGTAATCTCAACATTCTTCATTGTCTTGGACTTGTCACATGAATATATTCCCATCTCTTCCTTTATGAAATAACCCAATCATGCATGTTGTGGTAATTCATCCACTTGGATTCACAATGCCTTTCCCATTAGCTCTTAGGCCCTTTCCTTCATATCCCATATTATTCATTAATCTTGAACCAATTCCTGTAGTGTTATTTTAAAAAGCACTCAAATCATCATCGTCATGTGAAAATGAAACTGAAGAAATACCAACACCGTTTACCTCAACTGTCGATTCTAATGCATGTATGGTTTCGCTAAGCCTTCGTTGCGCTTCAACTTTTCCAAGGCCTCTTTAGTGGCTTGTAATTGAAGCTGTAATATATTCTTATCCTCCTATACTTTTTAGAGAAGTATCCTCAATTCAACATTCTCTGCTTGAAGGATTTCATTGATCTCTTCATTTGAATGACAAGAAGAAGATGCAGAAGAAGTACATTCACTCAAAGATGGAGACAGAGCATCGTCCTATTATTTCTCTTTCTCCTGTTCCTCTTTTCCCATTTTCTCCTGATAATCTACATAGATTATATCTACCATGCATGCCATTATGAGGAGGTACTCATGGATATATTTTTTATTTTCCATTTTCCTTCTTGTCGCACTTTCAATATCTTGTTATCATTCCCACTTGCAATTCGCACCACCAAGAAGACTGCTCTGATACCAAAATTAATCTAAATTCTCTCAGCTACCAGAATTAACCAATATATTTTACTTCTGTGATGTTAACAAAATTATATGTGAAAGAGTATGAAAAACCACGTGTATAATTTAAAGAAGAGGAAACATAAATATAACCATGAAATCAAAGAACACACACAACTTGATAAGAGAGTTCACCCAGTGTGGGTTACATCTCTGGGTCTAGTGTCAAGGGTTGGGAGGACGCTTCATTCATTGCTACAAGATGATGATGAGTACATGATGCATTATTTGTCAAATACAAGGACAAAATCCCTTAACTAGAGAGGCATGTCCCTCCATGAGACGTTATCCTATAAGAAATCTCACTCATAAAATCTCTCCATCAACAAGACAAAATAACAATCTATCACATAAAGTGGCATACAAGGATCCTCTCACAAAGTGGCATAAATGGATCTCAAAATAAAATAATAATATCAGGAAAATTTAAATGAACACATGGGAACAATGCATCTTATACCTCCACTTTCGGGGATAGCCTGAAAATGCACACCTCTGTTGAAGAAATGGGTTGCATGGTTGAATTCCTAGTGAAAAAATGGTTCAAATAAGTATAAAATTGACCCCCTTCTGATTCGGTCAAATATGGACCCTCGGAAATCTCAAAGATTCTTCCAAAGTTTCTTTCCTACTAGTTCACTGGAATTTAGTTGCCCAGATGAAAAATATGATCACACCATCACATTCCTTGCAAAGAAATGATAAAAATGAGTATAAATCTGGTCTGGTTCTGAGACTGACATTTTTGGGTGTCCAAATAATCTCAAAGATTCCTCAAGATTCCATAAATATTCCTTGCTGCAGGTTGATTGAAATTCTGCTGCTTAGATGAGGAATCAGATTACACCATCACGTTCCCTAAGAAAAACTAAGAAGAATGAGTATAAACTCGGCATAATTCACTCACTATGAAAATTTGGCCCTAAGGGAATCTTTTAGATTCCTCATGATTCCACAAAGACTGTTCTCTACAAGTCGACTAAAGATATGCTACTCAGATGAGGAAACTAATTACACCATTGTGCTCCCTATGAAATTCTGATTAATTTGAGTATAAACTCGACATAATTCTGACACTCTGAAAATTTGCCTCCAAGGGAATCTTTTAGATTCCTTGCATATTCCCCTACGTAGGGTTTCGATCCTCGGTTCCCATGCTCGCTCAAGGTTCCATCTCTACAATGGGTTCCTTGTGCTCTTTCCATTCTCCATTGATTGGGAAAATGGAAAATATTCTGGTTTGTATAAAATATTTCAGGTGGAAATTCCAAGGCATCCCATTGGGCCGTTGGTAAAGGAGTTTAAATTTGGGGTGGGAGGCCCGGGTTTTGACCCCGTGACCTCCCCACTTGGCATTTTACATTGGTGCATTTTTATTAATGGGCTTATGACAATTATTTGGTTAAGGAGCTACTGCAACAGGCAGACTGACCACCCGACCGACGTGGGTTTGAGCTCCACTCGCTCCATTATGTATTGTAATGGTATTTTGATACATAAATTTTATAGTTACCTTATGAGATCAAATTTAGGATATGTAGGTGATTTTGTTATGGCTAATCTCTCAGTGAACATGGGAGAAACGTTAATAATTTTAATAGGTTCTTGATGTTTGGTCGATTTAGTGGGTGATTATGTTTTAGTAATAATTACAGTAGAAGGAGGGTCTTCTATCAAGAGCCACTCCTTAGCAAGATTTTCATTTTCTGGTTTCTCTTGATTATTTGGATGATATTTTGGAAATATAGTCCACCCAGATCTTAAACATAATTCATTAAATTCCAAATAGGGAGGACAAAAATCTATAGTTTTAAGGATTTCTAAAAATTGCACAGGCCTATTGTTCGAGTTTAGATTTGGTTGTGCAAGTAGCTGAGGGCGTAAGGGAGGTGGGGGTTGTAGTTGTGGTTGTGACTCAGGAAACATTCCAATCAATTGATTGATCAGTCCAGTGGGGTGCTACCAATTATGAGACCATATTGGTCGTTGGGTAGGTTGATTTGACCATTGCAAAGGGTATGGGTTATTTGGTAAATTCTTCCATGAGGGTGCGAGATATTGTTGATTTGGAAAATAAGGACCATGAAATGATTGGTTTATCCAAGGTCATGAAGGATATGGCTAAGGCTGATAGAAAGTACTAGAATGTTGTTGACCCTGCCAAGTTAATCCAGGAAACTGCTATTGGGCATATTGTCTGGGAAAAATACATAGAATGATCCTGCATCATACTTGAGGGGCGATTCTACCATTTTCATCATTGTGCCATGAAATATGCTTGCTCTGGTTCTTTCTTAGCTTCCTTCAATAAAAATTTCAATCCAGGGAGCGAGGGTCAAAGATTAGTCGAGTGATATTTTGTACATATAGCACATAACTAGACTGTGTCCAAAAGGCATTATTTACGGCCATGATTCTTCCAACAACAAGGGTTGAAAATGGATAATTCCTATTCTGCTTCAGCCTGCTTATGTTTTACCTATAAAACATCCAAATTTTTAGTCAGTGTACTTATGATATATATTTTAAAATCTTCTAAAAGATTACGAATCTCTACCTGCATAACTCCTCCTCCTGCAATTATGTTATTTCTATTGAGAGGATCACAATTTCCAAGCTTAGTCAGTGTACTCCCACGTGAACACCTGATACATAGTTTTAAAATATTGTCACATTCTTCTATAGAAATATCACCATGCCCCATTAAATTAAGCATTTCTATCCATTCATCTTTAATACCTCAAATTAAAGCAATTTTCAACACATCCTTAGGTAAAGTGGTATATGATATTTTTAATTTATATTCAAATATTTCAATGTATTATTCCAAGGTTTCATATTCTTTTGATGTCATTTTGAATATTTATTCCCTTATATCTCTAGATTGGAAATAATCCTGGTATTTGGTAAGGAAATATTGTTTCATTTGGTCCTATGAATTGATGGTACCACCCCGTAATCCCATAAACCCTTGTAATGATGCTCCCTTTAAAGTAGAGTGAAACAATTTTAAATTTTGGGGATTAGTAGTGTAATCATATCCTCGACATAAAACATCAAATTCAAACAAAAATGCATCGAAATATTTATAGAACATCCCATGAAAATTTGGAAGATTTTGAAGTGGGATAGCCTTCATAGGTGCATTTTCATGTGGATCAATGATGGGATATTCTATGGTTGAGTTTTTCATCCCTATTACAGGGTTTTACATTTGATAAAATATCTACCAATAACCTTTAGGAATCCCATCATCAAGAGGCACTTGTTGAGATTTTTGGGTAGCATCGGGTGTGCTCTAGCTCCGAAAATTTGTGGAGGGGATACGACACACGAGATCTCCAAGACCCAAAAAGAGTTTGAAGAAATTTCATCTGGTGTAATAGTTATTCAAATAATTAAAAATTTTAATGGGGACCCTAAGTATAACTTAGGGAAATTAAAAAATTAAAGTGAATTAAATTACACATGTGATGAAATGTTCTAAGTGACGTGGATCAAGATTTATTTTAATATCAGTCATTGATAAGAGATTATATCATGACCATTTGTTTCCCAATTATAAAAGTATAAGGGAAAGGCTTGGGATTAGTTGGAAAACACACACACATTGCAGAGCACTGAAGCTAAGTCGAATTTCTGGGCAGGGTTTGCTGAGGAATTCAAAGTGAGTTTGCAGTGCAGTGAGGGGCAGAGATCCACAAGGGATGATTTGATCTGATGCCAAGAATACAACAACAAAGAGGTAACATCGTACCAAGGCAACACAAAGGCCAGCAGGAGGGATGCAACCTAACCAGGCTTATGCAGAGGCCACACAGAGGTTGACGCAAAGTCGTGTGAGTGATGTAGAGGCAACACAAAGCCTTCCAGAGTGACGCAGGGGAAACCTGCAATGTGAAAAGTCTACGTTAGGATAGATGGATTTCGCAGAGGCTAGAGAAGACTGCGCTGAGGGTTTCCAGTGGGCCAGAAAGGGCTCAAATTCGTAATTCCCCGTAGAGGGTTGGATCAGCCATATTTTCTGTCTTTGAGTGAGAAGGTACAACTGACATGTATTTTCTCTGTAGGGAAAACCGTTTCCAGTGCCCAGATTGTTGTATTCATATTATGCATAATAATAAAACCCTTTAGAGATGCTGCACCGGTTTTCCCACATTGGATTTTTCTGGGGACATTTTTCTGAAAAATCTATGTAATTTTGTCACATGCGCGTGCTGTTAAGTAAATGATCTGTAAATGTGTAGACTGTAGTTTTTATTTTCATTAATGTTTTTATAAATACTTCATATTAATAAATTTTTAATTAATCAGGTAAGTAGGCGACGTAGATCAAGATATTTCAATAGGGTTTCTGTTTTGAAACTTTCACATGGTATCAGAGAATTGTAGATCAAGCTAATCCACCAGCAAAGCGGCTGAAGATTTTTTCTATGGGAAGGGAAGCTAAAGTAGTAGAGATCCAGAAGAAAGTAGCGCATCACCAGGAGGGACGCAAACCCTGCAAGGGTGACATAGAATTAGTCTGCTCATGCAGAGGCTGATGCAACACCAGAAGAGGGATGTTGAGCCAGTCTGCTCATGTAGAGGTGGACACAACACTAGGAGGGTGACACAATCCAAGTTGGGTAGATGTTGTGCAGTTTTCCGAGATCAGAAGTGGTGTTTTAGATCTTTATAATTTTCTGGCGTGGCACAGGTTCTGTCGGTGAAGAACAATGCCTAAAAAAGGTGAAAAAAGTGGGAGGGGAATAGTCACTCAACATATTATCTAGCCAAGGAATCTGAGTTTGATCAAGATGAGTGATCATAGAGGACTAATTCGTCAGAATTGGTGATCGATTTGCAGGAGGGAAATCATTGGTCAAAGGGATCACATTCTCTAGAGGGGTTGTTTTTCCAAGAAGCCTAGATCTAGTCTTTTGCTGAGTGTAGTAGCAGCGGAAGGGAGAAGAGATTGTGATTTGACAGTTTAGCATAGATGGTTTCTCATGCACTAAGAGATCATGATAGGTTGGACGGTGTGTCCAAATTTGTTATTTGGAGGGCCAAAATCTTGACAATCCTAGATGAGTACGACATCAAGGACCATATAGAAAATTTCCTAGCTATGCCTATCGATGCATATCCCTTGAATAAATTCAACGAGAGTCAGGCACAGGATAAGTGTGTTAGGTCCCTATATTACTAGTATAGTCCCTTATTGTTGTTAGCGTAACCCACTTATTGTTATTATTGTACCCTTGTAACCCCTATAGTGTTATTATTGTGCCCTTAAATTATTATTGTTAGGTCGGCTAGGATTACATTGTGGCCCCACTAGGATTACATTATGGCCCCATGGAATCCTATATATAGAAAGGAGGTTTTGTAAATTGTATCATCCAAGAATTGTTCATTTATGTAATGTATTGGAGGTTTCCCCCTTGAAGTGTCTTATTTCTAAGGCGTTGATATCTCTTTTCTTCTATTTTTGGAGCTGGTTACACAACATTTGGTATTAGAGCTTTGGATTCTAGGGTTTCGCTGCTCTAAACAGGTCATTGTGGAATTTTCGCTATAACATTTTTTCTACGAAGGTTCAGAATCTAAAAGTTATAGGGTACGAAGCTGAAATCCTGAGGAAACGCGTCAAAAAATTTCAGAGCTTGGTTCACAATATTTTCGAAGATATGATCTGTGGAAGGTAGTGTTTTTTCAGGCTCCCGAATTTCATATCAAAGAGGTGATTGTGGGAAAATATTCATAACTCTCTCTTTGAGCATCAGATTGGAGTGCCGTAAAAATTGGTTGCAATTAAACATACTGTAGTTTCTTAGCTATAAATTTCAGAGCCGAAGGATGAAACAGTGACATGTGGCAAGTCGTACAATTTCACTCTACTGAACCAGTCCATAATTAGGTCATTGTGGGAGATTGGACACAACTTTGCCTTGGAGAATCCAAATCAGGTCAGACCTGTGGCATTCAAAAGAGAATTCAGAGGCTACGTCGATGAAAAAATTCAAATATTGAAGTGCTGCAATAACAGAGATAATCCAATTTCAATATCTAGCTCCTCAAAAGCAAGAAAAAGGTGTGTATTTGTTTTTTCTGAATTGCATAAGTCTTGTTTGAAGAATCAATTTGAATTGATTCCAAGGGCATATTGTAGAATAGATATCAGTATTGGGTTCTAAAATATGCCCCGTAAAAATAATTCAACATCCATTAAGCCTTAAGAAGGCTCTACTATGACTCATGAAGTTGAAGAATTGCAACATGATCTATCAAAATTACAAGAGCAAGTGCACGAAATTTCGCTCTCGCAGAGAGCAACAAAAAATGAAATGGAAGTTTTGAAAAAAGGTGTGGAAGCGAAGATGGACGGTTTAAAGAAAGGCGTGGAAGCTAAGATGGATGGCATGGAAGCTAATATGGATGACATGAAAGACAACATGGAAAACATGAAGAATGATCTAAAAACAAACATGGAAGGTTTGACAAAGTTGATACAATAAATGTTTCCTAATGGTGAAAAGATAGTAGAAGAAACTCATGATGAGAACAAAATAAATGTTAATCGTGATTTCATAAAATCCAATGTTGGCGGGAAGAACCACCATATTCCAAAAATGGATATGAGGAATTTTGATGGAAAGGATCCTGTAACATGGATACTACAGATGGAGCAATATTTTGATCTCCATAATGTGCAAAACACACAAAAGGTACGCATTGCAACTTTACATTTAGAACAAAATACATTGGTATGGTATCGATGGCTTTGCTCCCGTAAAAAAATTGTCACTTGGTCAATTTTTACGGAGGAAATGATAGCACATTATGAGGATACAAAGAGCAACACCTTTAGCCAATTGATAAATCTCAAACAAAAGGGTTTAGTGGGGTAGCACATTGAGGACTTCCAAAAATTGAATATAAGGGTAACTGATATTCCAGAGGAACACAGGATTGATCTCTTCATAGGCACTTTAAAGGATAACATCCAACATGAAGTTCGAGTTTTGGAACCTGATTCATTGGAGAAGGCATTCAGGTTGGCAAGAAAAATTGAATGTAAAATTATGGCGACAAGGAAGCCTACCACTCACTTCTATAAAGAAGGAAGTGTTGCCATGCCTAGATTTCCACAACCTACAAGGTTGACACCACAACAATTGGAAGAAAAAATAGCAAAAGGGATTTACTACAGTTGTGATAGAAAATACACTAAAGGTCATAAGTGTTCTAAGAAGAAATTATTTTACATATATTGTGAAGAGGAAGAATAAAATGAAAAAGAAGAGGATATACACCAGGAACCAACCCTAGAAGAGGAAGAAATGAATCTGACCATATCGTGTAATGCACTGGCAGGAATTACCACTCCTCAAACTTTCAATATAGAAGGAAATATCAAGAAGAAAAAGGTAATAGTGTTGATTGATTCAGGTAGCACCCATAATTTTATTCATTGTAAGGTAGCCAAGGAATTAAATTGTTTCCTATACCCAGCACCAGAATGTCAAGTGATGGTTGCAAATGGAGGAACTATAAATTGCTTTGGAAAATGCCATAATATCAAGCTAACCATGGGGAATATGTATTGACTAGTCCAATGCTTTCCATTCCTATGGGAGGTGCTGATGTTGTACTAGGAGTACAATGGTTACAATCTTTGGGGACGGTAGCTTTTAATTTTCAAGAACTTTTCTTGAAATTTTTTTCAGAAGGAAAGGAAGTTGAATTACGGGGTATTGTGGGGAAGCCAGGAAGGATAATAAGCTCTAATGTCATGACAAAGCTTCTAAAGAAAGAACAGCGAGGCGTAATTGCACAATTATGCTCACTAGAAGTTTCAACATCAAAATCATCTATTTCTGCAGATCTCCAACAAGTCTTGGACAATCATTCCAAGGTGTTTGAAACTCCCAAAGGACTCCCACCTATTCATGATCATGATCATGATATTCATTTGATTCCATGAAGTGTTCCTCCAAACATCAGGCCTTATAGATATCCTTATGTCCAAAAGAGTGAAATTGAACATATGATTGCAAAAATGTTAGAGGCGGGTATAATTCAACCTAGTCAAAGTTCTTTCTCTGCTCCTGTAGTATTGGTACACAAGAAGGATGGATCATGGCGCATGTGTCCGGATTATAGGGAGCTCAATAAGCTCACCATTAAAGATAAATTTCCCATTCCTGTGATTGATGAATTATCGGATGAATTACATGGAGCAATTTATTTTACCAAGTTGGATCTTCGTTCAGGATATCATCAAATTAGAATGAAGACTGAAGATATTCCAAAAACAGCATTTCGAACTCATGAGGGCCATTATGAATTTTTGGTCATGCCTTTTGGCCTTACCAATGCACCTTCTACATTTCAAGGGTTGATGAATTCCATTTTCAAACCCTTCCTTAGAAAATTTGTGCTAGTATTTTTTTGATGATATACTAATCTACAATAGGTCTTGGAAGGATCATGTTCAACATGTTGACAGGGTGCTCAAACTATTGCAGGAGAAACAATTATATGAAAAACATCCAAATGTTTCTTTGGAGTACAAGAGGTGGAATATCTGGGTCATATTGTATCTCACGAGGGTGTTAAGGTAGACCCTAACAAAATTAAAGCTATTAAGGAATGGAAAGTCCCCACAACCATAAAGTAGTTGCGAGGATTTCTCGGGTTAACAGGGTATTATCGCAAGTTTGTTAAGAATTATGGGAGAATAGCAGCACCTCTAACAACATTATTGAAGAAAGATGCATTTTCATGCACTCCTGAAGCAACTAAGGCCTTTGAACATCTTAAAGAGGCAATGTGCCTAGCACCAATCTTAGCTACGCCAGACTTCACAAAAACCTTTATTGTGGAATGTGATGCCTCAGGAAATGGAATTGGTGCTATTTTAATGCAGGAAGGAAGACCCATTTATTTTGAAAGTCATCCAATCAAAGGAAAGTATTTACAGAAACCTATTTATGAGAAGGAAATGTTAGCAATACTACATGCACTAAAGAAATGGCGAACTTAACTAATGGGAAGACACTTCAAGGTAAAAACTGATCATGATAGTCTTAAACACTTTTTGGAACAAAGACTATCTTCAGAAGAGCAGCAAAAATGGGTCACAAAGATGTTGGGTTATGACTTTGAAATAATCTACAAAAAAGGCAAGCTTAATGTTGTTGCAGATGCACTCTCAAGAAAGAATGAAGAGGTGGAAGCATTGCTTTGTGCCATTTCTATTATCCAACCAGATTGGATAACCGAAGCAAGAGATGAATGGAAGAAGGACAAAGATGTATGGACAATCATTCAAAAGTTGCAGCAAGATCCTAGTACATCTGATACATTTAGTTGGAAAAATGATTCCTTATGGTACAAAGATCGCTTATATCTTTGTAAGAATTCGCAACTAAAACAAAAGATTCTTCTGGAATTGCACACTTCTCCTTTAGGAGGACACTCAGGATTTTTAAAAACTTACCACAGGGTGAAGAAAGAATTTTTTTGGGATGGCCTTAAATCTGATATTCAAAAGTTTGTGGCGGAATGTTTGGTTTGCCAGCAGAATAAAGTGGAAACAATTAAGACCCCCGGACTTCTACAACCTTTATCCATTCCAAGTCAACGTTGGGAGGAGATTTCAATGGATTTTATCACAGGTTTACCTAAGTCCGAAGGAAAGAGTGTCATCATGGTGGTAGTTGATAGACCTACCAAGTATGCACACTTTTGTGCATTATCTCATCCATTTAAAGCAAGTATAGTTGCTACTACATTTATGGACACAATTCAAAAGCTACATGGAAACCCAAGGGTTATTGTGAGCGATAGAGATCCCATTTTTACTCGAAATTTTTGGACGGAGTTATTTTCTTGTTTGGGTACTCAATTAGCTCATAGCTCATCTTATCATCCTCAATCTGATGGTCAAACTGAGATAGTAAATAAATGTTTGGAAGGATATCTTCGTTGTTTTTTATCTGATAAAAAATCACAATGGGTCAAGTGGTTACCTCTTGCTGAATGGTGGTATAACACTTCCTTCCATACTGCAGCAAAAATGACCCCATTTATGGCACTTTATGGATATCATCCACCATCCATCACATCATATTTAAGGGAAAATTCAAAGGTTCAAGCAGTGGAAGATCACATCGAGCATCAGCAAGAAGTTCTCCAGCTCTTAAAGGATAACCTGAATTTGGCACAAAATCGAATGAAACAACAGGCAGATCAACATTACAGCGAGAGAAGTTTTGATGTAGGAGATTGGGTATTTTTACGGCTACAACCATACAAACAAATGTCCCTCAAGCAAGCTAAGAAGGATAATAAATTATCGCCAAAGTACTATGGTCCTTACAAGTTGTTGCAAAAGATTGGTACTATGGCATACAAATTGGAGCTTCCTGCTTCTTCGCGAGTACATCCAGTTTTCCATGTTTCATGCTTAAAGAAGGTTATAGGTAAAAATCTTCCAGTTCAAACAGTATTGCCAGAACTTGATGGGGAAGGGAAAATCATATTGGAACCTGAAGCAGTCATGGAAAAAAGAACTCGACAACTACGGAATCGATCAATTTCAGAGTATCTCATCAAGTGGAAGAACTTACCCACTCAAGATTCTACATGGGAGGATGAGAATTTTATACAGAAGCACCCAGAGCTACTCAAGCATTGAGGACAACACTTTTTTGAAGGAGAGGGGCATGTTAGGTCCCTATATTACTAGTATAGTCCCTTATTGTTGTTAGTGTAACCCCCTTATTGTTATTATTGTACCCTTGTAACCCCCATAGTGTTATTATTGTGCCCTTAAATTATTATTGTTAGTTCGGCTAGGATTACATTGTGTCCCCACTAGGATTACATTATGGCCCCATGGAATCCTATATATAGAAAGGAGGTTTTGTAAATTGTATCATCCAAGAATTTTTCATTTATGTAATGTATTGGAGGTTGCCCCCTCGAAGTGGCTTATTTCAAAGGCGTTGATATCTCTTTTCTTCTATTTTTGAAGCTGGTTACACAGCAAAGCACCTGAACATGGATGGAGTAAAGGATCACGTGATACCTCATATTTCTGGGAAGAAAACCACAAACTAGATATGGAAAGAATTAAACACGATGTATCAGGGAAGTTTTGTCTAGAGTAAGATGTTTATGGAGAATCAGATGCGATTTTTCTAGATGAAGAAGGGAGAGGAAATTAATCCCTTCCTCTTTAGACTTTAGATTATCTGGGACCAACTGATTGCTATGGCATCAAATCCGGATGAAGGGCTCATGGTGAGGACTTATTTGAATGCAGTCACCAATGAATGGGAAACATTTTTCCAAAGAATCTTGGGTAGAGTAGCATTACGATCCTGGGTGGACATGTGGGAAATCCTTCATCAGGAGGAAATCAGGAGATAACCAAGAAGCAAAGCAGCAGTGGTGGAGTAAAAGTAAAGAAAGAGGAGGATTAGTATGTAGCCCTTGCATCTAAGGGACATCGGTAGTAAGGGAAGATGAAGGAACTATCAATGGTTCAATTATTTAAATTTGGATAATTTGGACACTTCACCAGCTCTTTTCCTAAGAGGAAGGAAAAGGAATCTTATGATTCCAAGGAAACAACAACAAAAGGGGAAAATGGTTGTGACGATGATGTAGGCATGAGTGATCATGAACAAAGGAAGTGGGGCGATATAGATCTATATATTAGCTACATATGGTGGTGGGATCCTTGAGGTGCCCAAACTCCTGGATCACATACGAGCTACGAGAGCCTTAAGAAAGTAGTAGGATGACTAAAGTAGTGGGTGAAGATGATCACAATGAAGCAGAGGTAGAGCTAGAATGCTAAAGTCTGGAGTAGTGCAGAGGAGAGGCAACAACAGCGTGGAAGCAACAACACAAAGCCGTTGGGATTTTAGCAACGTAAAGGTAGTGCTTACGCAGTGCAGAGCATCAGACAACGAAGTGCTTCAAAGAGACAGTGCAGAGAAGCAGTACAGGGTGCTTTAGTGATGAGTTTCAACTGAACTGATTTGTATGTCAGTGCTTTGGGTGATGGTCCTTCAATTGCTTACTTCTCAGCAACTGAGTTGCAGTGCAGCAGTTAGCAATGGCAGTGCTATGGGCAACATGATGTAGCAATTTGAGAGGGAGCTGCAGTACATATGTGGCAGTGTCAGTGATAGTGACATGTGTAGTAGTACAGTGGAAACAACATAGTGGATGGAGGGAAATAGGCCAAGCATCAACAGCGCAGAGTCTGATGCCGAGATCAAGTGATGCTTTAGTGTGGAAGTATTACTAGAGCATACTCCTCGCTAAGAGGGAGTGTTGAGATTTTTGGGTAGCATCAGGTGTGCTCTAGCTCCAAAAAATTGTGGAGGATCTAAGACACACAAGATCTAAAAGACCCAAAAACTGTTTGGAGAAATTTTATCCAGTGTAATAGTTATTAAAATAATTAAATTTTTAATGGGGACCCTAAGTCTAACTTAGGGAGATTGGAAAATTAAAGTGAATTAAATTGCACATGTGATGAAATGTTCTAAGTGATGTGGATCAATATTTATTTTAATATCATCCATTGATAAGATATTAGATCATGAATGTTGGTTTCCAAATGAGAAAAGTATAAAGGAGAGGCTTGGGGTCAGTTGGAAAACACACACATTGCAGAGCACTGAAGCTAAGCCAAATTTATGGAGCGGGATTTGCTGAGGAATTTGAAGTGAGTTTGCAGTACAGTGAGGGGTAGAGATTGGAAAGTGATGATCTGATCTGAGGTTGAGAATACATCAGCAGAAAGGCACCATCTTACCAGGGCAGCGCAAAGGCCAGAAGAAGGGATGCATCCCAGCCAAGCTGACATAGAGGCCATGCAGAGGCTGACATAGAGACGTCTGAGTTACGCAAAGATAGCATAGAGCCATCCAGAGTGATGCAGGGTCAATCTACATTTCATAGAGGCTGCTCTGGGCTATAGGGCTGTAATATTCCAAAATTTTAGCCTTCAAGCTAAATGGAATATTAGAGTTGTTTTATCACTACGTAGGTGAATAAATGGGTAGGGAGGCCCATTAACCTCTTTAGAAGGATCAATAACACTCCTAATGTGAAAGGAGGAAGAATAAGAAGCTAATTTGAGCATCCTTAGGTGTGAACAAAGATGGGATTATGTTGATTCAATCAACTTTGACCAAGTCAACATAGCTGTGTAGATGCATTGAATCTCCTTGATGAACAACACAGTTTTGGTGGAGGACAACTTGCATGAGCTTGATGGCACATATGGATGGGACCCAATGTGAAGAGGTTCACTTGCTATATATGGAGAGGATGGGAGCATTTTTTAGGCATGATTTTGATATGATCATTTGATCTTGGTCTGTTTATACTTGGCTTCCTCTTCCTGTTTAGTAGGGTTGCAGTGCTGTTTAGCACAGGGTGTTCCTAAGTGGGAATCCCACCTCTTCCCCTGAGAGGCCTCTTGGGAGAGCTCTGTTCTAAATTTCTCCACATCTAGGCTTGAGGCCAAGAACCATTCTTTAGCCTCAACATTATTTCTGTAGCAGAATATTTCTATGTTGCAGGGTGTTGTAGTGGAGGTTTGTTAACACCACTTCCGGGTTTGTTTCTCAGTAGAGGGTGCCTTCCTTCTCTTGAGAGATCAGATAGGAAGATTTCTGTGCTCATTTCACATCTTGGCAGCAGGCCAGACTATTCCTCATCTCCTATAGCACAGTCCCTTGCAGGAACTACATCATTTTTCATAGAGTTGCTGCAGCAGGGTTAAGACCCTTATTTCTGAGCTAGTTTCCTAGGGAAAGGGCCAACCCTTCTCCCGGAAAGCTAGAGGAAGGGATTATCATCCCTATTTTTTATTATTCAGCCATATTTCTATAATTTAGAAGTGATACTACATTTTTTAGAGCTGAATATTCAGATCTACTCTTTTTGTACTCATGCTTTCAAGAAAGCCTTGCCGGGTTACCTTTATAATGTATTAAGGAGGCCATATGTTCATTTTCTTGACATATTGTTCTATAAAGTTCTAGATATATGATTTTATATCATTATACTGCAAGGGAAACAATAAAATAATGCTATCATTGCTTCAGTAAATTCTGCATAACTTAAATCATGGGATTTAGCTATTTTTAAGTTGATTTGAGGCCGGGAGGTCTGTTTAACTTATCATAAGTGATTTGTTTCAGTTCCTCTTTTGTATGTGAAAGCATAAGTCTATATGCTAAGGGAACCAAGCATTATTTCTCCCAATTAAAATGTATATCTCCAGAAATAATGTTTTCAGGGTCTATTTGCTGCATTTTCCCCACCTGGGAAGGTGTAGAAGTGCTTCTTTTTGCTGCTGTTTCATTCATTTGATGGCTATGTGTTTATCAACACATTTTATGACTTAATTTCACCCTGCTATTCTAGTATTGTGCTTATGCACTGCTGCATTCCCATTTGGGGATATTATAGTGATATCGAAGCATAGTCTTGGCTCAGCCTGTGGAACTCAGCCATGATGCTATCAAGAGAAGGAGAGATGAACAGAAAGAAGACTCCATTATGTGGAGGAAGAAAGGAGGAGAGGCTCACAAAGCTTCTTCCAAAATCTATGTAGAGCATCAATGAAGATCTTAAGAAGATGAGAAAGGAGATGGAATCTCTAGAGAAGTTTGAATCTAGAGCCAGATCTAGATTGGCACATGATAGGTGTGAGCATGTAGCTACACCCTATTATGCACAACGTAGTCAAATGCCCAGATCTGCTATGAAAGGGATGAAAGAAGAGGAAATTCCAAGGAAGGAAACTCTTAGTAATTTTCTGCAAGAGTATGAATCTCAAACTGGAAAGTTTAGAGATCATATCACTTTCTGAGAGTTTTGCAAGATCAAGGTGGAGAGGAACAAGTTGCATGACATGGATATATTTTCTCTATCTACCTTTGATGGATCCCCAACTTGTTCATCCAGAGCTTGGGTGGAGTTGCATACTTATTTGCAGCAGCACCAAGTTTCTGAAGATGAAGCCATCAGAGTTGCAGCGCAGGTAAGGCCTATGCTTGGTGGATGTTTGAGCCATTTTCATTGCAAAATGTCGATACTTATTATTTTTCAAAGTTCACTGAGATATTGGTAGAAAGGTTTGATAAAAAAACATGAAACAATTAAACCAAGACAAATAAAACTTTTGCATAAGTTGGGAGGACCTACAAACTCAAAACCACTTCAGAAACCTGTTAGAGAAGCTCACATCTTGCATGATACCTTGCTAGAGGCAAGATCCTTGTTTCATAACCTTGGACAAGAGGGCATGAAGGTTCCTTTTGCAAAACATGATCCTCTTATTGAGAAGTTACCTCCTATTCATATTGAAGAGGAATAGAAGGATGGGTGTTACAACGCAGTGACATCTAGAGAATATCTATTACCTCATGCAGAGGAAGGAGAAGCACATGCTCCAACAAGAGGAATTATTGTATCCTTTCAAGAAGTTCCCTAGGATCTCATACATGGAGGTCAAAGAACAATCAATGAGCAGCATGATTGTGAAGCATTGGAGATGGAAAGAGAAGGTAGGAAGGAAGGGTAGTATCACTTGATGAGGAGCACACACCCTTCTCTATTTCAGAGAGCTAATGAAGAAGGGAGGCAGAATGATCTACACTATGAGGGTAAGGGCAAGGTTTTCCAACCATATGTGTAGTCTACTCTTGACATTGATGTATCACTACATGGAGGTATTCCACCTGGGAGGCCACCAGATCTAGAGTTGCTGAGAGACATCTTGTCTTTGGATTCACCACTATTGGATTTTGGAGAGGTGAAGAGTTTGGAGGGAGAATTTGGCATGGGGGATGTCAAAGTAGCAGGCAGCAGCATGAGGAGAGCTTCACATGCCAGATTACCAGTGTTGTCTCTTGGGAGGATTGATTCATATTGGAGGTCTCAACTCTTGGTAGAGTACTCCAAGGATCTAGGTGCGTGTATGATTCTTGATGAACCTAATGGAGATGATGAGTATATGGTGGATGATGTGGTCATCTATTCTTATGGCAGAGTCTTCTTGACTAGAGCTTATAAGCTAAAGGAGAAGTTGATACATGCAACACATGAGGACTTCTTTTCCATGCATTTTGATGCATATCTTTCCTTGGCAGAGGATTTCATTTGGGAGGGCATCCAACATGACATATTTCAGCATATGGAGAGATGCATAGCCTGGATGGTGATAGAGAGGATGTCACAACCACTTCCCTACTCTTTGGAGGTGAGGGATAATTTCCAGTTGAGCCATTTCAGCTCAAGGTCCCAAGTGCATTGTGAAGAATGTATAATTCCACATTATGTGTTGTACTTATTTACTTTATATGATCAGCATGTTGCACCAAGGAGGATTAATCCTTATTACATTTTGTATGATGATGTACTTGGAGCCATTTGTAGCATTGAGATTGGCTATATCATCGGTGGTTCGTGGGGAAAGCCGCATGATTTTTGGTGTGCACTATTGACACCACTTTGTACTTTCATGTTCCTGTCTTGTAAAATGATTGTGGAAAAAAACAAGTGGCTGGAAAAGAACTTGTTCTTGTTTGATTTGATGCAGGCAAAGGATGCACTGCGTTGGTTCCTTGTGTGGTACCTTGATCCACTTTCCGTTTGTCATATGACAACTTGTTTCTATTGGGTTTTGCTTCCATGTATTGCTGATATTTTTTTGTACATGGGGAGATATTTTTGGAGAGTGGGATATGAGTTGCAGATGCCCATTGGGAGTATGATTCTCCCTAATTTACATGGTTCTTGTTTCAGGGGAAACAATGGGCAAACCATGATTTCCAAACTACATCTCTTTTCTTCATGTGGGAGAAGCCATTTGAAGAACTTGAGTTTTTGGAGGGGGCACTTCATGGTTTATTTGTTTGGTGGGGTAGCTTGGGACACTCTTGGAGATCATGAAATTTCAGCCCAAGATCAGCAACAACCCCATACTTATCATAAATGGAGAGATAAGACATTTGGATGGGAGGATCCAATCTCTCCATGCAGCCCCAATACATTGTATGAACTAGGGGCTGAGGACCTTTTTGGGCTAACTAGATTGGATCATTTCATTTGGATGATAGCATGGGTGTGAAAGTCACTCATTGGGAATAATATTCCCCATGTTTATCATCACTCCTACCTTGAGGAGGCCATTGGAAAGCAAGGAGGTTTCCACTTACACCTTCCACCTTTCTATAATGTGAGCCATATGGTTTTGCATGCTTGGGAGGAACCATTGGAGGGTAGATTTGTAGCAGATCATTATGAGAAGTGGTGGGGAATTTTGATGAGGAGGCCAAAAGAAGAGGAGGGGAGGAATTTTCTCTCCTTATACAGTTTCTTGAGGACAAGCAACATTTTGGAGGGGAGGACTGTAATATTCCAAAATTTTAGCCTTCAAGATAAATGGAATATTAGAGTTCTCTTATCACTAGGTAGGTGAATAAATGAGTAGGGAGGCTCATTAAACTCTTTAGAAGGATCAATAACACTCCTAATGTGAAATGAGGAAGAATAAGCATCTAATTTGAGCACCCTTAGGTGTGAATAGAGATGTATCATGTTGATTCAGTCAACTTTGACCAAGTCAACAAAGCTGTCTAGATGCATTGAATCTCCTTGATGAACAACGCAGTTTTGGTGGAGGAAAACTTGCATGAGCTTGATGGCACATATGGATGGGACCCAATGTGAAGAGGTTCACTTGCTATATATGGAGAAGATGGGAGCCTTTTTTAGGCATGCTTTTGATATGATCATTTGATCTTGGTTTGTTCAGACTTGGCTTCCTCTTGCTGTTTAGCAGGGTTGCAGTGCTGTTTAGCATAGGATTTTCTCGAGCGGGAATCCCACATATTCCCTTTAGAGGCCTCTTGGGAGAGCTCTGTTATGAATTTCTCCACATCTAGGCTTGAGGCCAAGCACCATTCTTTAGCCTCAACATTATTTCTGTAGTAGAATATTGCGTGTTGCAGGGTGTTGCAGTGGAGGTTTGTTAACACCACTTCCGGGTCCGTTTCTCAGTAGAGGGTGCCTTCCTTCTCTTAAGATATCAGCTAGAAATATTTCTAGGCTCATTTCACATCCTTGCAGGAACTATGTCATTTTTCATAGAGTTTCTGCAACAGGGTTAAGACCCTTATTTCTGAGCTAGTTTCCTAGGGAAAGGGCCAACCCTTCTCCCGAAAAGCTAGAGGAAGGGATTTTCATCCCTATTTTGTATTATTCAGCCATATTTCTGTAATATAGTAGTAAGACTACATTTTTCAGAGCTAAATATTCAGATATTCTCTTTTTGTACTCATGCTTTCAAGAAACCCTTGCCAAGTTACCTTTATAATGTATTAAGGAAGTCAGATCTTCATTTTCTTGGCATATTGTTCTATAAAGTTCCAGATCTATTATTTTCTCTCATTATACTATAGAAACCCTAATAAAATAATGCTGTCATTGATTCATTAAATTCTGCATAACTTAAGTCATGGGATTTGGCTATTTTTAAGCTGATTTGAGGTCGGGAGGTCTGTTTAACTTATCATAAGTGATTTGTTTCAGTTCCTTTTTTGTATGTGAAGGCCTAAGTCTATATTCTAAGGGAACCAATAGTTATTTCTCCAAACTAAACACATATCTCCAGAAATAACATTTTTAGGGTCTATTTGCTACATTTTCCCCACCTGGGAAGGTGTAGAAGAGCGTATTTTTGCTAATGTTTCATTCATTTGATGGCTATGTGTTTATCAACACATTTTATGACTTAATTTCACCCTACTATTCTAGTATTGTGCTTATGCACTGCTGCATTCCAATTTGGGGATATTACAAGGGCTGATGGAGAGGTTGGAGAAGGTTGCGTTGAGGGTATCCAGTGGGCTAGAAAGGGATCGAATTCATAATTTCCCACAGAGGGTTGGATTGGCCATATTTTCTACCTGCGAGTGATAAGGTTCAACTGGCATATATTTTCTCTATAGGGTAGACTTTTTCTGGTGCCCATATTGTTGTATTCAGATTCTAAATAATATTAAAACCCTCTAGAGCTACTGCACTAGTTTTCTCGCATTAGTTTTTTCTGGGGACATTTATCTGCAAAATCTGTGTGTAATTTTTTCACATGTGTGCACTGTTCAATAAATGATCAATAAATGGGCAAGCTGTAGTTTATTTTGCTTTAGTGTTTTTTTTGAATACTTCAGATTAATAACTTGTTAATTAATCATACAAGTAGGCGAAGCAGATCAAGATACTGCAGTAGGGTCTCTGTTTTGAAACTTTCACAATACTAATTGAGAAAGGTTGGTATGATGACAGGGTTTCAAGCCCTACAACACTACTCAAGTAAGGAATTTCAGTTTCTTTCCTTGCAACAAGTGTCATAGGAGAGTCTTTCTCAGAAGGTTGAGGATGTGGTTCACTTGTCTCACTTCTCCCTTCCTACAGGTTTCAAGAGGGCCCCTCAACCTTTCTAAAAGGACTGAGATGTCTGCTGAGTGTGTCTTAAAAGCTCTACTGAGATCCTAAATTTTTATCATGGATCTCAGTGTTAGCTGCAACAAATGGCTTTGCTACTCGAGGGGAAATAATAGTAAATCCCTTCCCAGATAATATTCAAGGATATTTCGACACTTAAGATTTTTCCTTTTGAATGATTTCATCTATGAATTTCATTCTTCCAAGGCCAACTTGACCTTAGATTTTTTTATTTTTTGAGGTTGATTTCTGATCTATCTCTACCTGATTCCTAATTCCATGTTTATTTCTAGTCATACACACTAAGGAACCTAAATGTATCATCCAAGGGAAGGCACCACCAAAAGGCTCATTTTTTACTAGGATGCATGCACAAGCTCTTACCTTCCATCTTTAATACCCAACCCTTAGGGATACAACTAGCACTCTCTTTGAAAACCTCCTCGACAACGAAGCCAAAATGTTGAGACAATTATTTTTTCCTAAAGGATAAACTAACCTTTACACAATAGATTGTCAAGTTGAGGTCTCATCTATTTATTTCAAGGTTATCCACAAGGCATATGTAAGAGATAATACCAATATCACTAATTAATATTATCCTAATAGTAAATAGAACTACAATGATAAAGGAATAAATTCATGACATGACTATGAAATCTGTTTCTAAATAAACCAAACCATTCAAAGCATCAAATCCTAAAAACTTTTTTCATGAAACAAAAAAGGAAAACTATAAAGTACTGAGCTGTTACCTAGGGAACAACAATTACAAAACAAAATAAATATCACTACAGATCTATACTACCGAAAGGAACTTCTACAAAAAGAAACACAAATTCAGGAAATTCATTGAACCTATGATAATATACAAGAAATATCAATGAAGTAACAACAATCATAAATGAATCATCTAAGGTAAATCCAACTTTGCAACAACCAACTATAATTTTTGTTTAAAACAAAACACACAATCTTGCACTTTAATTCAACTAACAAACAATTGAAAATTGAAAGTGATCAAATAAAGAATTAATTGAAGCGAAAGAATGTAATGCACATGTAATAGTAAAAATGGAGAAAACATTTCTTCCAAGATTAGGCCCAAACAAATGGAATCGAACTATCCTGTGAAAGAACTCAGAACAACGGATTAAATTTGTATGACAAAAGCTTTCATTGAATTACATATATCAAGTACAATAAATGTCTTTGCCAATTTCACGACTTATGTCAAAAATATTATAGCTGAAAAACCTCTCCCCATGCTCAATTCCCAATATTTATACTATGATTGTAAAAGATGAAAACAATGAGCAATCATGGGAATCCGAAGGTTATCAGGATGCTCATTTAAAGTTACAAAAAGTATTAATATTTCTTATATAACAAAGTTGGGACCTTGTTCTTAATAGATTTTCTCCAAATAAGAATGAACTCCATTTAGCTAGCCATAATTGGTCAAAAAAGCATCATGATATTCGATCTTCTATGATCAGTCCAAGAAACACCATCAGGTTCCAACTCATCACTAAATCCATATTCAAAATAAGTATCCAACCATGAGTAAACAACGCTTTTGTGATCAAATCAGTTCATCAAAGAAATATAATAATAAAAGTACATTAAATTCTTTTAGAATATATATTACATTAATTATGATATTCTAAATATAATAAAGGCTCAAGAAAATAATATAAATAAAAGAAATAGGATAAATATATTATAACAATTATGAGGGCCAACAATTGCCCAAGTGTGTACTACATGCATAACTTCCCATATTGCATAGGACATGTCTGCCTAATAAATATCATCCTGCTGTTACATCGAAATTACTTGGCCACTGCAGCTGAATTAATTCAAGGAATGGGGTTTTGAGCATTTCTCTATATTGGGAATCAATTATTCAGTCAACCTGCACACATAACATGGCTCTCTATTCCATCTTAATTTCCCATAGAGTTCAGATTGTACTTTAGGCATGGCTCTCTTGGAATGTGATTAGAACTCCTACTGCACCAAAATGTTTTAATCCGAAAGGTAATTTGAAATAAGAAAATGTCCCCCAAGGACATATAAACACTGTTTTTGGTTGATCGGCAGGGAGTATGTTGATTTGATTATAACCAGAAAATCCATCCATAAATGAGAAAATTTCATTTCAGGCACAATAATCAATAATTTGGTCGATATAGGGTGTATGATAATTGTATTTTGGACAAGCTTTATTAATTTCCCTATAATCGACACATACTCGTATAGTCCCTTGTTTGTTCATAACAGGAACTATATTAGATACCCAATCTGTCAATGGAATTAGATAAATAAATCCCGCTCGTAATAACTTCTCAACTTCAGCTTTGATAGATGCAGATTTTCACAGATGTATTGGACGTAATATTTGTCTAATAGGATTGGCATCCGGGTACGTCTTAATTTCATGAATGAAAATCTTAGGATCGATTCCTGGCATCTCTTCGTAAGACCAGGAAAATATGTCTCAGAATTCTTGAAATAGGGCTTTGTAAGTGTTAATATCTTCCATCGTGCAAGAAGCACCTATATGAATGTTTTCAATAATTCCAGGTTTAATTGATATGTCGATAAGAACTGTTGTAGAAATATTTCCCAAATTAGGCTCAGAATATGAATGTGTAATCGATATGGGATTTAGCGGTTCCTTGACATAATCAATTGTAAAAATAGACGAAAAATTTTTTTCAAACTTATCAAGCTCAGGTAAAAATGAAGATCTATGATGTAGATCATCCCAGGGTAATTCATCCGATGAAAAAATTTCTCGAATACTTTCATCAGTGTGAAATACTTGTTGAAAGGGGTCGGAAAATGATGTCAAGGCTGAGCTTGATAGAGAAGATGATTCTTCGGTTATCACATTCATTTAATCAGGAGTAGTTGAAAGTGTGTCAGAATATGACTGCAGTGCTACATATGCCCTTTCAAAAGGACTCAAAGGAATCTCACCATTGAAAGAGTCCAATTCTGATTCTGAAGGAACTACCCAAGTGTCATAAAATGGTATAGTGCTTGATGAGATCATATTGATGTTGGCAATGGTGCGTGGTACGTTGGGTGGAGGTATAGAAAATTTCCCATTAGAGAATATTCCTTTACTGGTCCTACACCAACATCTTCATATGGGATAGTCATTTTTCCAACATGCTGGATACTATCTGTAGAAGAAGGGTTAGATGAATAGAAAACTGATCGATTTTCACAATATTTCCTTTATGAGGAAACATTATTATCCAAAAGACTGATGAAACGACAAAAGTCATGGAATATGACAAACTATGACCCAAAATAAGGTTGTAATCAAGAGGGGCATCAACAAATTCCACATCTAGATTAACGGTTTTGCCTTCTACTTCTATAGGTAGATCCTGGAGTATTCCGTATGAATGAAATCTTCTTCCATAAAAGGCTTTAAGGATAGTCGGTGATTGGTTGAGTGTTGGAGAACCAAGAGTTTTCCAATAGTTTAATGAAATTATACATGTGGATGCCCCCTCATTAATAACAGTACGAAAAACTCGTCTGGATTTGACTAATACTGGAATCTGAAAGGTCATCTGATGAGGGAGTCTTGGTGCAAATTTTTCAAGATCAAAGACCATGAGGTTCGAATCCTGAGGATCAATAGCTCCAATAGTTGATAATATTAATTTCCTTTATGCTGGACATGATTGTAGCACTTCTAAGGCCGACATTGTTATGAGAAGCTCTTGCATGTGGATTGAAAGCTGACTTTCAAAGTACACCTTTATTAGGCAGTTTAATCACTAGATTAGGATGAGGTTTCTCGATTTGAAGTGGTTATGAAATCGAAGGAGGTATAGCTGGTGTTTGACTAGAATTTTCTATCTCTTTACCAGTTACATGATTTTTAGTTCCATAGTCTTGAGATCATGGTGCAACCATAAATTGAGACATCATTAAAATATATGCCGATGAATTTGAAGAAGATCCTATCATTTTACTATCTTGAGTGGGAAAATGATCCTTCAAGACAACGAGTGTGGGTGAACCTTTGAAAAAATTGGAGACTTCAGACCAATGTGGGCACTCTTTGCTATATTGATACTCATCACATATAAGACAAGGATAACGAGGTTTCTGTTTTTCATTAGCTCGTTCATTCTTTTCGGTTTTATCTTTGGGAGATGTAGTTTGTTTGTTTTTATTATTTCCTTTCTTCTTATTACCGGTTTTAGATTTAGCCGTGGATGAGTCTACAACATGAATGTCAGTAGAAGTTTCAAGGGAAGAATCTCCTTTCGGTGAATCTGGTAAAGTTATGAAGGGAGAAGTAGTTTTGGATGACTTCTTCTTACTCTTGTTAGCGCTAAATGAACCAATTACACCGTCTACAGCATGAGAACCAGAAGGAGTTGTAGTTATTTGACCTGGACATGGCAAGTCAGGAATTTTTTCGTCTACGTCTCTATTCATGTATGTGATCTGAAATGTATATGGACGTAGATTGTTTTAATGAAGTTAAGAGTTCCGTGCCATTTTCATAATGGACTGGAAACTAAAAGTGTGTTAAGAAAGCTGTTGCTAACACATTGAAATTGTTGAATGAGCCATGTGGTAGTTTAATATACCACTTTGCAGCTAAACCTATTAATGTTCTTTGAAGCAGTCTCAATCGAATGGAATGATCAATTAAAGAGTTGGATGTGCACCAAAGGTGGTAAGTCATGACATGGTTTGAGGGGTCTTCTCCCAATTTACCTTCGAACTTAGGAATATCACTGGGTAACTTATTCGACATTGGTGGCCAAAACAAAAGATAATAAATTAGATCATTTGTGAGGCATGACAAATATGGTAAATCCAAAGTTGCAATGAATGGTAACGAATGATTAGGGTCCTGTTGAGAAAACTGATAACCTTGAGGAACTATACCAGTACCAGGAGGAGGACATCCAGGATAGCCTGGAATAGCCTGTGTGGTTGGTATTGGAATGCCTCCAGGATAACTAGGGTTAGCTGTACCATACTGAGGTTGAGATGGTATCTAATATGTGTAACCAGGGTATGGTTGATGCTGATATACTGGATTCTATCCTACAGGTCCATATTGATACTGCCCTTGATACAATTAATAAAAAAACTGACATGTATAAGGTTATCTTGTTACAATTGTACTTGTACCAGGTTGTCCCGCAGATGTCTAAACAATAGTTTGAACTATAGGTCTAGGTTGATGAGTAGTGACTTGAGGGATTGGTTTGTGATACAATTTCCATTGTTACTTGAGGGGCTGCAGAAAATCCAGGGATAGGTGTACTAAGTTGCTGAACAGAAGTTGATGCAAAAATTTGGACAGGAGTTCAAGGTGTACTCAGACCAGGTTGCTGAATACTACTAGGTGCAGATACTTGAGGTATAATTTGAAGCGTAGGTTGGACAAGTTGCTGGATTTGAGTGTAACCAATTGGCTGACCAGGATGATTATAAGGTACTTGCACGGTAGGTTGCAAATTTTGTTGATTCAAGGACAGATTCCACACTGTGTTTACTCCAGGATAAGGAGCTCCCATTGAAGGTTGTGATGCGTAAGATGGACCATAACTAGGTTGATAACTTGGAATGTAAGTTTGATAATTTTCTAGATAATTTCGACTAAAAGGTTGACCTCCTTGAAACAATTGTTGTTCTTGTTAAAATTGCGGCCCTAAAGGAGGATGTTGTCCTTGGAAAGGCTGTGGCCCTGGAATAAAGTACTGCCCTTGAGGTTGATATTGTCCTTGAGGTATGTACTACCCTTGCGGTATATACTGCCCTTAAGGTTGCCCCCCCCCTCGGCGGTAAATTGCTACCTTGAGGTTGCCCCCCAGGCTGTAAATTGCTACCTTGATGGCCAGGGTTAGGAATGTTTCCAGACATCATATAGATTTTTTCCGTGTTCAAAGTTTCTGTATGAGATTCATTGGAACCAGGTGATTATACTCAGGGGGTTTCAGGAGAGGGAGATTCTCCTGAGAAAGTACTAGAAAGTGACTGGTATCTTGAAGGAATAGATGGACCACCATACAAAAAAGTTTCTGGCGATGAAGAAAAAATGGATGACTCACCATAAATGTTGAATGAAGGTCTATAATTACCTCTAGGTATGGCGTTAAAAGGAATACGGGGTGGCGAATAATTGAGACTAGAATTATGTAGAAAGTCGGTTAACTAAGAATACCAAGGATCTTTTTTGAAAAGGTCTATAATAGTAAATCAATTCACTTAGATCTAAATATTCTTGATGTGAAGGAAGTATAACTTCTTCTTCTGTGTTAGTAATCTCTTCGATACTGATGAGGCTAGGAGGAAGGTTCTTAGTGATGCTAAACTTCAATCGAGGTGAAAGAGGACGACTAGGGGTTCGGGTTATGAACTCCGAAGCAGGCTCAGATGTAGCAAGTTCAGTTTTAGGTTCAGAAATTTCAGGTTCAGTAGCTAATAATTCACTAGTTGTAGATTCAACTTTAACTAGTTTAGAAATTTCTGGTTGTCTTTGGTAACTTTCTGCTGTTTGAGGTTGATCTACTTCATAACCAGGATGTATTATTCCAGATTTTTCCTCTTTTTCAGTCGATCCGGTCCCTGATGGTTGGCCTCTTTCAGATTTAAGCTTTTCTAATTGACTTGGTGTGTACTTAGGGGGTTTCCCCTACATTCTATGGGAGTGTCTCGGTAATTCAACCACAGTTAAATGTTTAACACATGAAATAAAAAAAATGTCAACAAAATAGACCTAAAGTCACTAAGGAAACAATAAAATTTAACACATGCCTACAAAATCTAAGAGACAATCCACACACAAACAATATATTTCCACACTAAAAACACTAGTTGGTGAGGAAATCCAACGTCGTAGAATTATAATGCAGAAAACTTGGTGGTTGGAACAGTTACCCCGATAACCTGCTTAATGAAACAGTCCGGTGCAAGTCCCTCCACTTATGCCATCTCGAAGTGAAGAGTACCCTTCGGAAAGTCCAAGTGAGTCTAGCCAACGTCTGTTCTAGGTACAATGGGACCTTCCCTCCACCGTCACCTTGGGAAAAATCCTGAAGATTATGGTCACTAAGGTCACCAATGGGAGAAAATGTACCTGGGGGAACAGTCTATGATCTGATATACACGTAAGGGTAGAGTATCAAGCTCAATCCCTTTGAAGGCTCCTTGATATGGTAAATCCAAGGTTTGCCAAAAAGTGACCCCAGGCTCCTCGACAATGGTTAATCTGAGCTTTACCGTTTGTATTATGTGCACATATTCTATCTTTCCCAATGAGATAGGTATGATTACCTCACTGGTTCCGACATGATCTCGTGCTTGAATCTTTTAAGAAGAGTTTCCTAGAGCACAAATGCTACAATTGGATTTTCCTACCGCAATATTCTACTTGTTTATTTAAACTATTTTGGAATGTTAATTACAACCTATTCCAAAACACTAGCCTAAGCTATGTTGGTGGAATGAGCCCTAGAAAATGTAAAATATCTAGATTGATTTTATTAACGCGTTGTATTAATTTGGCTATTGCTTAAGACAAAAGGTATGGAGTTGAAACTTTAATGTTGTTTGTGACCCGACTCAAAAATACACTAAATGCATCTAAATGAGACGTGCAACTCTTTCTTTTCAATGAATCTTATTTAAGGGAAATATTGAGAGATTTATCAATTTCCAAAGCACCAATTCTTTCATTCATATACAAAATCCTTGAAAAGAAGACGATTTCATAGAGAACTCAATTTGCAAGAATGATCAATTACTCTTTTAAAACGAAATTAATTGAAAAATTAGATCAAAAAATACATTTCAATAAACAAACCATTTCCAAAAGAAAACAATATCTAAAAACTCTAAAAACATAAATTTCAAAATCAAAGAAAAATCTAATTTTTAAGTCTATCTAGAATCTTTGAGGACGTTCTCTCCTAGTTTGTGATTAGACTAAGAAAAGTTTATAGTTATCTTAGCATAAATGAAAACATCCAAAAATTCTTTGGTGTGTTATCCGGTTTCAGTAAGCTAAAAGCTCTTCCAAATTTGCAAATGAAAAAGGAATCAATTTTCATAAAAGTAAGGTTTGCAATGATCCTAATGGCTCAAAAAGCAATGTCATCATTCTAGTAAGCTGAGGTAAATGAAAGTATCTTGTATGGAGCAGCAATAAAGTAGGGGAAACACTCACTTATAAGATGCAAATAAGATGATAAGTCACACAAACGCAAAAGTTGCTTAAAAAAAATTCTCACACAAGTTTTGACAACTAAGATAGATTGGGGAAAACACAAAGAATCAGGTCATCTGGCTCTAAAAAAGAGAAATTTGTATATTTTAAAAAAATATTTTCTAGGGGTGCGCATTTTGTAATGGAAAATAGAGTGCATGCGCACTGTTTTGAACTAAAAACTACGGAAGTTGCTGCATTGTTTTCTACTGAAAACCGCGGACGCAAGGAAAAAAATTGAAAAAATAAATAATCAAATTTCTTACTCAGGGATTCTTAAAAGTTATCTACCCAACCTGTTCTGAGATAAGTCAAAATTAGAAAACTCTAAAATTCAAACTGAAAATAAATAAAGAAAACTAAGCTCTATATCCCCATTGGAGTCGCCATTTTGTTATGCGGATTAATCCCTCTTGCGGACAAGAGCGATCTCCCTAGTACTCAATGAATAGTTGGAAACAAACATCCATTTTGAAACCTTTTTCTCTAGATTAATTTCATTTCAGAATTATTTTAATAAAGTAGAGAGGACATGTCCCTACCTTGAAATACAAACGTTCAATGTAGTCTTTTGTCCCGTCGCTCCAAACTTGGCTTCTCCAATAGGTAGAACCTGCAATCAAAGACAAGACAAAAGAATCAAAGCATCTGCAAGATATAATAATCAAGAAAAGCTAACCCAAATTAGTGATCAGTAAGCATAAGAACAACTCAATGAGTCTAAGTATTGATTTTATTTCAGTAAGAATAAGAACAACTCAATTTATAGGGAAATGGAGGTAGTTTCAGTTCCATGAAGAGGGGGATGGATTCCTCTGATGAAGGGATTTGAGCTCCATGGACCAAGGGATAAGCTCCATGAGTGGAGGGATAATGCTCGAAATGATCGCAACTCTAGAATATTCCAGTTGGGAGTATATTCGACCAGCTAGGCTTCTAGAATTTAGTTTTTCTTTTATTTTTCTTTTCACGGGGGTGCACAGGTAATAGTAGAAAAACGTGCAGGGGTTGCTACAGTTTATAGATCAAATAGAAAAGCATGCAAGAAAAGGCTAGAAAAAGTGCAGAGGTAGACTTTTAAGGGTTTTACAGAGTTTTTCTCCAATTCCAAGCCTTGATTCAGGAACATTAAGGTTTTTGAATTTTAAGGGAACATGATATAGGTGGTGATAGACTTGTATGGACAGTCAAATTTCATAGTGACAAAATAACGTGTAACACCTGCACTTAGCCATATTTTCCTTTTAACATTTCTATCATGTGCAAGAAAGATAAAGGATGGAAAATTATATTCAGAACATGCTCCATTAATTCATTTTGTGCATTGTGGTCCTTTTTTCCTTGAATCAACCATTGAATTCCATTCTCAATTCAAAACTGCCGATCTGTCTAAGACTGCCAACCAATTTGTAGAGGTCCTCCAAAAATGACACAAGTGCCATGCTTGGCCCAAGGTACCAAGTTGATGCCAAATATAACTCTGCAATTTTTTTTGATTAGAGCCCCTCTCATGCTGGTGAAAGTTTGATTTTCCACCATAGGACCACTACTTTTGGCCACTGACTAAGCCTATTGACACTAAGATTCTCTCTGTCATTCATGGTTTGAATTCACTTTTTTATTTTCTCCCGTTACCTTGGTCCTTACCTGTTACATATTCCTTCATCCAACACTTATCTCGTAGCTCCCAAGTCATAGTGCTTTCACATGCTTTCTCTTTAAATTCCTTCGAGCTCTTTTTGGTGGGCTTAACTATCCTGTGGGGTCCATCCTGCGCTTTCACTAGCCAATTAAAGGCCTCATTGGGATGAGATTTCTAACTGGCATGTCCTAGTGCTTACTTCCCGATGCATTCCATTTACGCCTCCTTATTAAACTTCTGAGCTCCATACCTTCATGATGACACGTCTCAGTGGGACCACGGTTTCACTTGTGTACCAATTAATACTTAGCTGGGTTGAGCCATCTACCATGTTTTCCTGACACCTCTTCCCCAAAAAATCTGCCTATGCACCTTTCTAATCCTTTTGGGGTATCCCTTATAGGATAATTTCATGCTTATGTCATCAAACCCATGTGGCACCTCCTGAGTGGTGACATATGTCACCTGAATTTGGTGCATTAGGCCACCCAAAAATGCCAATTTTTCCTACCACGTGTCCCCCATGTAGTTACATTGTGCTGACATCATCTACTACCATCATCTCTTGAGAGACTATAAAATGTTACCACCAGTCCTGCTAGAGGAGAGAAGGGTCCTTGAGACCTTGGTTTTGCGATAAATTATTTTATTAATAAAATACCACTAAGATTAAGAAACCAACCTCGACACCACTCCATTGTGGTTTGGGGTATTAGGAGGAGTGGTCTCGAAGTGGTTCTCCACCATTGATCGACATGATTGGCAGTAAGTGAAACCACCTCTCAACGCCTCGTGGCTTGGAAAGACTTCCATATCAAGGCCCATCGGGATGTGGCCACATGGCCTGAAGCTTCCATTTTGTTCCCCCTTTGCAAGCCTCTAGGGTGCACCTGGCGGGGTAAGTCCGCTTGGATGGGCTGTCCTGGTGGGGTCTGCTTATGGACAATGGGTAGCCTCTCTACTACTTCTTTGTCAAACCACGTCATCTCAATCCTTGTTTTTTGTAGCTACGATAACTTTTCCACTGCTACTTTTGGAAAAACACCAAACTAATGTGCTCTAAGGGGTCCTCCAACCACTTCATCTCTTCCACTTTGAGTTTGGGAAACTCAAATTTGATTTCCAATAACTCCAAATCTAGGAGGCCATTTGCAGACTTTCACATACCGTTGGAAATATATTTATGAGGTTTTTCCAATTATGCAAATTCCAAGAGCATCTGAGATAAATTCCTAAGACAATAATGCCTTAAATCTCTAGGAATCCAAACCATCATAGACACCTTTTTATGGATTTTCCACTAAGATTTCTACTATGATGATTATCTATAAGAGACTACAACAACCATGAGACTCCCCCTGAGCTTGAAACATCAAGGAAATCTACTGCCATCTAACATCCATGCCAGTCTAGTTGACATCAATCCCAACACACTTGACAAATACTA
The DNA here is from genome assembly GCA_034641835.2 of Pinus albicaulis. Classification (NCBI taxonomy): domain Eukaryota; kingdom Viridiplantae; phylum Streptophyta; class Pinopsida; order Pinales; family Pinaceae; genus Pinus; species Pinus albicaulis. The sequence continues at coordinate 776,710,893 of CM076574.1, read as the reverse complement.
GATAATGGAAACTGCCAGGCAATGCCAGCTTCCCAACACATCTCCAAGCATGACTGTTGACATTAATGCCAACACACTTTCTACCACTAGCCATCTAGACAATACCAACATTACAACACATTTTTATGTTAAGAATTTTTGGAGGGATGTTTGACCTCATGATGGTGTTGTTGATGTGCTAAAGAGTTGTTCATAGGTGTTGCAACTTGTGCAAGTGCTTGAGGAGAGTAAAGGACTTGTTGGAACTCATGTCAACCCTTGATATGTTGACTTCTAGGTCAAATTGGTGGTTGAACTTGGTTGTGATGTTTAACCTACATGCAAAGGTTTCACAAAGCTTGGAAAAGGTTTGGAGGTGTGTATAGGTGTTGAAGGAGTGTAAATGTTTGGTAGACGTTATGAGATTGAGGTTCATTGAATTTTACTATGATCTACCCTAGCTGCTGGGAAGAAGGATTATTCATGTAGCTAAATCCCTTCAACTGAGATATGTCAGTGCTATGTGTGTAGATGGGAGCCTTCCAACTGTGATGTTTATTTTTTGAGCATGCAAATGAGCCTCTCCACAAATATTTCTTTGTATTCCTCATGCACATGAAGAGCATTTCAACTTTGTTACTTATAAAATGTTATAAATTAACGGGACAAGGTCAAAATTAGTTGAAAAATTCCTCCAATGGGTGTGGGGTGTGAATTAATTTAGTGTACAATTAGTGATGTTTATGGATGGATTTCTTCAACTTTTTGCACTTTTGATCTCAGTCAAAAAGTGGAATTCACCCAAATTTTTATAAATACTTCATTTTGGATCTGGGATATGGTTGGTTAGATTGATAGAGAGTATGAGAGGTTTGTAGAAGGGAAGTATGCTCCATCCATGTTAGTGATAAAATATGCTTCAATTTATGAGTATATATGGAAGTGGAGAGAGAATATCTGAAGCATGTAGTAGAATACTGAACCAGAGACATCAAATTACAGATTAGATTTGTGGCAGAGACAAATGAAAAGATAAATGTGTTGCTTCAAAGTTTGATAGTAGGGCATCGATTAATGAGTGCATATACAATATTAATTGACATTTGTCTTGCAAGGTTTCTCGGGTATATGGCAGGATTCCATAATGATTTTATGTTGCTGATATAATGAGGGTTTGATGTATTTTACAATTTTATTTTTTTGATGGGTTGATGTTTTGTTTGAGTTGTGTTGTAGAGATTGGTTTTGGAGAGACAATATTCAGATTTTTTTTTATGAGAAGATTGATATTACAGGTCCAGTTTGAAAATGGGATGAAAAGAGGCCCATGTATTTTTTGTTTTAAAACAAAGGTTTTTATTGCTTTTTCAAGGGGCCCATTTTTAAAATGAATGAAAACATGGCCCTAGAAGATCGATAGTTCGTGGTAGCTTGGTGAAAGAAGGGGTGGTGGCTCCTTGTCGATGGTGGTCGGAAAAACCATAGAGGGAGTGACATATCTGTAGTCTAGTAGTACCTAGGTGAGGCTTGTTGGTCATAAAGGCTTCTAGTAGATGGGTGTTCATAAATTTTATTTAAGAGAGAGAGACATCCTTGCTATTTGTATCCAACTATACAGATGCAACATGATTTATTTATTAATAATTTTTGAGTAGATTAACAACAAAAACAAGGGTGGTTTTTGACCTAGAGGGGGTTTTCCACTAGATATCTTGTGTCTCTATGTTTGGATGTTACTACTGTTGTGTAGGAAAATCCCTTCTACGGACAAAGGTGATCCCTCTAGCCCTAGGTGGGTCTAGAATCAAGAGGACATGCTAATGCGTTGATCCATAGTTAATGAATGAAATGAGTTGGGATAGATTGTCCTACTTGTGATCCAATGCAGTTGTCATAGTTGTAGCAATGGTCTCCTGATACTCGTCCCGAAACTCATGATCCTTCAGCAATGGTACTCAGATGCGTGCACAAATATCAAAGGAAAAATAAGCATACAAGACAATATTTTCATTCATACCTAGCTAATTATTCAAGGATAATTAAACGTATTGCGTAAGATAAATCACATCAACACAATACGAGAACCAAAACATTAGTCATGTATTCAATTAAGAGAAAGAAAGAGATTACAACTGGAGCCTTGACGTCACAGCTTCCTTCAGCGGGTCCAGTCAAAGCATGTCTCGAGCATTCGTCGGGGAATTTGGACGTGGCAAGGCAATAAGCCTAAGCTCTCTCTCAATAGGGGTCTCTCTCCGCTTTATCTCACACCAACTATATCAGACTGTTTCATCAAAATTTTTAGCAATTCCTATTCAGCTAGCTGGATCTATGTGAGAGAGAAGTATTTATAGAAGGAGAGGAGGAGGTTGGGATCCCTGAAATGGTGGAAGGGAGGCCTTATCCTTTGGGAGGTTTCCCAAAAAAAAGGAAACAAGAAGCCAAAGGAATGTGCTCGACGTTATTTAGTCGAACAACCCAAGATGACTCACCCACGAAGTAGTTAGCATGGAAACTTCACTTCTATATTTAAAAAACTATCCAAAAATAGCTCGACGCAGGCAACTCACTGATACAGAGCACCAATGGGCACGGGGCCCAGTGTTAATTTCCATTATGGGTGTGAGGCCATAACTACCTGCCAGCACCAACCCAAAATCATGTGTTTTTGATGGTCTGTTCGAGGAAAAGTCAACAGAGGAAATGTTCTTCTCATGGCAAGGGATGCAATGACACTTTTTGCAAGGCATGAAACTTTATATAGGTCATAGAAATGGTCCTCCAATGTGCGAGATGGGGATTGCAGGGACAGTGACAAAATGTTGTGTAACAGATTCCCCCTAAAGCATGAGGTTCGAGAGAGAGGGAGGAGTGAAATGATTTACGAGAACACGTTTGAACTAAACACCGCTGTCGGAAGACCTGCAAGTAAAAATACAACTGATATCTCTGATACATGAACATGTGGCATGGGCACAACCATCCATAATAGAGTACATAAAAACTGAGATTCGAGGTATGGACACAACCATCCAGCAATAAGGATCAACAAATAGACTCAGGTATGGTCGCAACCATCCAATCAAAAGAGTCATGCATACAGTCATGATAAACCAAAATATCCTGCAACCTAGATCTCATCAAACAAAACCTACGGTCTTGCACTCCATCTCGACCCGAACAAGTAAAAATTCAAGCACGCGAATATCTGAGCTGAATTCGAACATGCAAGAAAGTCACCTGATTACGAGCCAATGATGAAAGCTGTTAACAGGAACGAAAGAAACTATCAATAATGACAATGGCTCTCAAGGTAAAACTAGTACAATCCACAGAATGTGAGCAGTGATTTTTTGTCAAACACCCACAAAATCACTCGATCGAAGGCCAATGATGTGGACCTGTCATCGAATGTGAAGAAATTTCCATTGAGGCATGCAAGCTCCAAGGTATCGGAAGGGAGTCTCTAGATCAACTTCTTGGATAATGAGCTAAAGTCAACAGGAAGTGACCTGGTCAAAGGAGGGCCATAATGTTTCCCACATCATCGAAACGAGACAAAGGAACATGATGATAGTGAATCAAGACCAAAAAAGAGAATCAGAGGGAGGTTGAAAACTGCAATCAGAAACTTCTCTTGAACATATCAGTGACACGACTCTGGATTTGGTAGCATTTGACATCAAGGTATATGAGGTCATGATGACGTGGAAAAGAGCATATGAGAGGTCAAAACAAATTACCCAAACCCATTGAGGAAGAAACTGACAAAATGAGATGTCCCCAACCCGACACGAATGCAGATGAGTGTCATGTTCAAGAGCGACATACTGCCAACACAACTGAGAACTGGTTCCATTTCCCCCCACCATTGCTGGTGAGTATCCCAATTATTTTTGGAAAACAAGATTGAAGGGGATACCAGGTGCTTGTCATGTAAGTTCATCCTTTGGAAAAATCCATCCTAGTACATTTTACAAGCCCTAGGAAGGAGGAACTCAGTGACGTCATGATGACAGTTTCCAATGTCATTTAGGGTTTAACGAGTCTGAAAAAGGAAGAACTTGTCATATTTTCATGTTTAGAGAGTTTGAAAAGAAGCGGAAAAGAAAACTCCAGCAGTCCCTTTTCGTAGGTAGTCTCACAGATTTGAAAAGGTAGAAAATTGTGTCTAAGAGAACCTCTTAGTCATGATAGGCTAAGGTATTCCTTTTTCGTAGATAATCTATCCCAGCCCAAAAAAGGGGTAAAAATATACTGGGAAGATACCGTTTCAAAACCTTTAACGAGTTCAAAACGACAAGAGTCTCGGCAATATTTTCAATTTTCGAGCGTCAGAAAAGAGCTGAAAGATGCTCCACCTGGAGGAACGAGTGGTATTAAGGGTAGCAACTAGTTCCAGTGATGGTGGAAATACTCATAACAAGTAAAGGTCAAGAAGCTGGCTAACAAGACCACTCATTGCAGTGGTTCCTCAAGAATGGGTAAAACAATCAAGTGAAGGCATATGATCGACCGAGAAGATGGTAATGATGGAATGAGAAAACCAAGGCTTATATGGTAAAAAAAAAGGATAAAATGACAATCACGAGAGGTGAAATAAGAATGGTTTCATTTTTACACAAGCTTGAAATCAAGAAACTCTTCTTGAAGTTGGTTTCATTTTTACACAAGCTTGAAACTTAAACAAACTATGCTTGAAACTGGTTTCATTTTTACACAAGCTTGAAACGGAAACAAAATATGCTTGAAGAAGGTTTTCATGCCCCTAGAATGATGACTCAATTTGCGGTACATGCCCCCAAGCTTCAACGCATTCACTAGAGTAGACTGCTAGTTACTGACAGGTGGATGGAACGAAGGTCCAATTATGATATCAGGCAAAAGACTCGACTGGGATTTTATGAGATCTGATCAAAATATTTGAATTGAAAAGTGAACCTGTTTCATTTTTTGAACGAGGTTGACACAGTAAAAGAACTATCCTCATGACACCTTTTTTCATTTTTTAACGAGCTTGGCACAAGAAAAGGAACTTTGCTCTTACGACGTTGTTTCATTTTTTTAAGGAGCTTGACACAAGAAAACGAATTCTGCTCTGACGACCTTTCATCATGATGAATAAGAGGTCATGGCTTCTAAGAGGTTCACATCTGATGGGAGAAAAACATCTTGGAAATCATGATCAAATGCCCCCAGTAGACGGTACTTGATCGCACTATCACTGGATGAGGGAAAAAAACAGGTGGCCACATAATTAACCCGTGGCGGGGAAGATACAATCGGCGGATAAAGACCCAAAAAGGATGATGGTGGGCCAGCTACCACATCAGGACCAAAGAATGAAAGCTGATCAATGGTCATGATCCGAACTTCATGTGGAAAACATATCACACTAAAGAGAGAAGAGACAAGTGCACCCATGGCATAATCATAGTCGCGCCCCAAGAGTAAATTGAAATCCAAGGGGCTTGGAACAACCATCATGTCTATATAGACAGTTTTCCCTCCCAAAGTGATAGGCAACTTCAGAAGGATCCCTAATGGTACACTATTTCCTCTGTTAAACGCCAACAGATTCTGCGTAAAGGCACAAGAGATGGAGAACTAAAATCTTGCCAAGTAGTTGAAGATAGAACACCAACAAACGCGCCTTCATCTGTAATCATGCTAGGTATGACCATATTGAAGGCCTGTACCGTGACCTCAAAAGGCACATAAGAAGGAAGAAGGTATCCCGCAAATCGACTCCAATTGAAGGAAGCGACCAAACTACTTGGAGGGGGTACCATAGAAATGAGATGGTCCTCCCCTGGTGTTACCAGAGCAAGAGGAGCATCCTCCTAGACCATAGACATGGGAGCAAGAAAATAAAATTCTCGAGTCATAGGGATGGGAGGATCTTTCTCCAAGTCCGAGGAATCTGAAGAAACAAGAAGAATGTGAGGGGGATGAGATCCACTCTTGACAGAGAAAACCTGATAAATCATAGGCGGGATCAGATCGACTGATTCCACGACCAATGGTTGGTTGGGAACGGATTTGTGAATTTGAATTTCCGAGGGAACGAGATCGACCAAGGATGAATCTTGACCGATCGTTGAATCAACTAGTGGAGGACTCGAAGAAAGCTTCTGGTAACCAACTAGAAGGTAAGGTGTAGAAACAATAGGGTTGTCCAACACTCTCGTGGCTTCATCCATGTCAGACAAAGGTGAGTGGGATGATGCCCTTCACACAATTTACAGGGATTCGTAATCTTACCCTATTTCTTATGAGTCTTATGATGGCTAGTCAAAGATGTGCCACCAATATGACTTCCATAAGCCAAAGGAAACGACAGACGACCATCGGACCATACTTCAAGTACCTTGGGAATTCCAGGGTAGTCTCGAAGTAGGTGGTCACCTTTGCACAACATGCAAGGGAATTTGACTTTCCACAGAAGGTTGGATGGTTTATCAAGGGAAGGTGTCTAAGGCGTAATACCCACAGAGTTGGCCTCTTTGTTATTTGACTTCTTCCTTTTCTACTTCTTCTTCTTCTTCTTATCTGCCTCGTTACTACAATCCAAACTTTCACCAGGAAAAGTAGAAGAAGAGGACGAAGAAATAGGCGTAGAAGGGGAGAGGTCCACCTTAAAATCAACATGATGCTGTTTAGGTGGAGGATATGGTTGTACAGAGGGCAGAATACCTGAGACCACAAAGGTCGAGAATAACCACATAGGAAAACCAACAGTTAACCCAAGAAGGGACAATTTTTCCATATAAGGAGCACCAACATTCCCAAAAGTAGGAAAAGGACCTAGATTCCCCTTGGAGGGGATTCCTTGGTTGGTAAACTCCGAAATTTTTTCCATTGGAAACAACCCTACAAAATACTAAGGAAGATAACTTTAACTAGGAATATTTCGTGGGTAGTTAATATTTTAAGACACTGAAACATAACTTTTCTGTTTCATGTTTTAAGAGTCAAGAAATAGGCAAAAGATGACTCTAGTCACTTTCAGATTGAACGAGCGTGAAAGGACAAGTGCTCGATAATATTTTCACTTTTAGAGTCACAAAAAGACCAAAATGACTATTTAGGTAATCTAAGCAAGAGGGTATACCAAGCTTCCATGAACTTCCATATATACCTTCGTGATCAAATGAATGAGAAATGACCAAGGACTTGACGTACATGAAGGTAGTCTCCCCGAATGCTGTGTTCAGTGTATCACGGTTAGAGGGTGGCAGAATCGGCTTCCTATGGATAAAGGATTGCAACCTACGAGGGTCTCCCTTTATATACGTGATGGCACAGGGAGCACAAGTATGTACTAGTGCTGTCTAATGCCAGGTGGCGAACAACAACTACTAGGTTTAATGATGTCAGAACATGTCACTAGCCTAGACCTCTAAAATATGTGCATTAGGTTTCAATGCTTCCTTAAGCTGATTGAATTGATTTTTAAGGTTGATCTTGAATTAATGTTTTGATTTCAAGGCCTTACCAAATGTGATATTGAATTTCTAAATGCAAACTACATGTAAAAGAACATCATTTCCGTTCGATGAATGCTAGCTAAGAGAAGGATATGAATATTTAACAAAGCAAAAATCAATGAAAACATAAGAAGAATCCTGATAATGCATCTAATACAATCAAATGAGAAAAAAATATTTCCTAGTTTGCTAAAAGCTAGATATGAAAAATAACTTTTCCATTTTTGATTCACGTGAAAGAATGCAATTTTTTGTTTTTTAGATGAATGAAGCACACAATGCACTGTTACACTAAAAAGAAAAACAAAGACTAGCTTTGAGCACTATGAATGCAAAGGTCTAAAATGAATAAATCAAATGCAATACAAACATAAAACACACTCAAAACAAGGATGCATGCTTCAAAGAAAACGAAGGGCTTTTGAAACGATCCAACGAGCAATGTGATCTATGCTCGAAGTGATGAAATGGAGAGTTAAACGAAAACAAAAGTGATCATCCAACAAACGAAAGACACAAATAATCGAGGAAGACTAACACAATCAGTTAGTGAATTGAAATGACAAAGATCAAAGCGACTCGAACTTAACTCAGAAGGCTTAGTGAGAAGAGGGCCGAACAAAAAACACAAGATACCTAGAAACTTTAGGGCCACAAAATCCACTGATAAGGTGATGGAAAAACAGCTGAGAAGACCGATACTACAGAGTCAAAAAAATCCCAATAGACCAATTGCAAGGTAAAAAACCATTCCAGAGCAAGGAAATACTAAAAAAAACTCAGCAAAGAGGTTAAATCAAATCCTACAAGATTTAGTGTGACTGTTAGGCTGTAATCTGTGCCTAACAGGGGTTGCTGCACCTGTGACAAAAGAAACTTGTGCTAATCGGTGCGACTATTCAAGGAAAAACTGCGCCAAGCTAGAAAACCATGGAAAAAAGATAAAACCACTTAGCATAGGTCAAACTTGACACTCTAGAACTAAACAAGATGGTTTAAAACAGTTAGGCAAGTCAAGAAAAGAAGAAAAATGATTAAACGAACACAGTCAAATCGACAAGCCAAACACACAACAAACAACGAGACGAAAAACACACACTGGTCCCCAATATGGTCACTAAATTTTTGTGTAGGTAAATCCCCTTTGCAGACAGCGACGATCCCTCTATCCCTAGGGTGGGTCTAGCAGCAAGAGGACATGCTAATGTGTCGATCCCTAGTTAATGAATGAAATGAGTCGGGATAAATTTTCCTACCTGTGATCCAACGCGGTTGTCGTAGCTGTAGCAGCGGTCTCCTGATCCTCGTCCCGACACGTCGTGATCCTTAAAAAATGGTACTCGGATGCCTGCTCAAAGATCAAAGGACAAAAGCAACATACAAGACAATATTTGCATTCATAACTATCTAATTAGTCAAGAATAATTAAACGTATTGCGTAAGATAAAGCACATCAACACAAGACGAGAACCAAAACATTAGTCATGTATTCAATTAAGAGAAAGAAAGAGATTACAACCAGAGCCTTGACGTCACAGCCTCCTTTAGTAGGTCCAATCAAAATGTGTCTCGAGCATTCATCGGGGAATTTGGACATGGCGAGGAAATAAGCCCAAGCTCTCTCTCGACAGGGATCTCTCTCTGCTCTATATCACACCAGCTATATCAGACTGTTTCAACAAAATGTTCAGAAATTCCTATTCAGCTAGCTGCATCTATGTGAGAGAGATGTATTTATAGAAGGAGAGGAGGAGGTTGGGGTCCCTAAAATGGTGGAAGGGAGGCCTTATCCTTTGGGAGGTTGCCCCAAAAGGAGGAAACAAGAAGCTAAAGGAAGGTGCTCAACGTTAGCCCACGAAGTAGTTAGTATGGAAACTTCACTTCTATATTTAAAAAAACTTTCCAAAAATAGCTCGGCATGGGCAGCTCACTGAGACAAAGCGCCAATGGGCGCGAGGCCCAGTGTTAATTTCCTTTATGGGCACGAGGCCATAACTGCCTGCCAGCGCCAACCCAAAATCATGTGTTTTTGATGGTTTGTTCTAGGAAAAGTCAACAGAGGAAATGTTCTTCTCATGGCAAGGGATGCAATGACACTTTTTGCAAGGCATGAAAATTCATATAAGTCATTGAAAATGGTCCTCTAATGTGTGGGATGGGGATTGTAGGGACGGTGACAAAATGATGTGTAACAACTACTCATGGTTATATGATTTGATAATTATGTACATTGATATGCTGCTTATGGTTTATGGTTATGCATATATCTAATAATGATTAATGAGTTGTTGCTAATACGTTGTGATTCAGTGAAAGCTTAATAAAGTTTAAAAATTGCTCATAAGTCACAATATTGATTCACCCACCCCCCTCTCAGTATTTCTCCAGATTTCCAACAATTTGTATCAGAGTGAGGGTCTTGGCTACAACTTGATTGTTGGAGAGTAGATTTGGAGTTTGTTGGTAAAAAATTGCAATTTTTTTTTCTAGAATGAATTTTCCAAGAGTAGTTGTCCTCATTGTTGCAAATTTCAAGGTATGGAAAGAAAGTGTGAAAAATAAATTATTGTCTTATGGATCTAACATTTGGATATTGGTTTGTGAATAATATGATGAGGATTCACCTTGATATAAAGTAATGAAGAAAAATTCTCAAGAAAGGTGTATTTTTTTTGAGAATATCAATAATACAAACTTGGAGAAAGTTGGAGATTTAAATTTTCCAAGGAGGATTTGGAAAAACTATACATATTATTTGGAAGTGATAGTAGCGGCGAAAATAAGAAGAGATCCAAGAAAAAGAGGCTCTAGTTGAACCAGTTGTGCAACCGGTCAACATTTATGAAGGTATAAGTCCTAATGATTTTCTTTTGAGTTATGTTTTTGATAGTAGTGATCATAATAAATTAGATATGGTTAGCAAAGAAAATGAAGGTCATAGTTTTATTCTCCTTAAGGTTGAATTTGAATCTACTATGTAAGTTATCGAATAAATTTCAAGTGAAATTGGTAGACTAATAGATGCATGCAATGTTATGAAACCAACTCCAAAAATAGAAGAAAAGAGAGATCAACGCCTTGGAAATAAGCCACTTCGAGAGGGAAACCTCCTTTACATTAAATAAATGAACAATTCTTGGATGATACAAATTACAAAATCTCCTTCTATATATAGGAGTCCATGGGGTCACAATATAATCCTAGCCGACCTATCAATAATAATGTAAAGGAAAAATAATAAAAATATTGGGGCTATAGGGGTCTAACAATAACAAGAAGGGGGCTACACTAACAACAATAAGGGACTACACTAGTATTATAGGGACCTAATGATCTAAATGGAATGTATTAATTTTGCCGTGCTAAGTATCCAAACAATAATTAAAATGTGTGCATAAGGTTCTCTAAAGTTTGCAGGTGAAACAAATGATTTTAACTTAGTTAAACCTATTTCTGTGTGAGGTTAAAGCATGTAAATTGCTTATAAAACACTATATAGCAGTAAATAACAGAGAATTAAACATCACATGTAACAATACTCAGCAAATTTGATGAAGCAGTTCACCCCTCCTAGGCTATATTTGATGGTCTAGCTTCCAATGGCATGTCCCTCATATATTATTGCTCAAAAATGGTAAGTACATGTGAAATAAAGCCTCAAATGGCTATTCTATCTATAAAAACAACTTCAGAATGCTTGAATTAGCCAAGAGTGACTATTCATTTGTGGAAAATAGAGAATGGATGCTCAATACACTGAAAACACCCTAGTGGCCCTAGTGGCTCCTTGACTTATGCTGAAGCTAAAACAACACAAGATGACCTTTGATAGCTCTGAAACCTTTTCCAATTTGTTCAAAATGTCTAGAATACCCAAAATTTACTATTCATGCATAAAAATTGGTCGAAAATCCAAGGAGTTATGGCCAAAACAGTAAGCTGCCCAATATCCCTTAAAAAACTCCACTAAATGTGGAGAACTAGAGTTAACTCCAATTAAGTTAGCCATTTGTGCAAAATATGGCGCGCCCACCATAATTTTTGCCAAACCTTTACCTGGATTAGCTTAACTTAAATGCGTATTAAATGGGCAGATAAACTTGGTTTAGTGCTGAGTGCACTTTAAGCACTAATGACAGAGGTTAGTGGCTAACCATGTATTAGTGGTTAATTAAACACCATTTAAAAGATTCTTCCGTTTCTGTAAGCGCCTGGTCGAATGAGGGAGAGGATGGCCCTCAGGGGTTGGCCCTTTTGGGTTCCCCAAACATGTAACCGCAAATAGTGGTGCAAAGGTAGGGCATTGCGCTGTCCGGCATGAGGTACACAGTTCAATTCTCGTGGACTCCAACAATTTTTTGATATGCCATTCCTCCTTGGCCTGGGGCCACGTGGCGACCTCCAAAACTTCCACGTGGCACCCATTGATTGGCTCGAATCTAATACAGTCAAATCACCATTCACTAAAAATCTGCCACTTGTCAAACATTAATTGGCCCAAATGGAATATTCTAGGGAATATTCTAGGAATATTCTTTTTTCAATTTTGTAAAGTCAAACTTGGTCAAACTCATTTTTTTTGGGAGTTTACTAGGCTTTTCAAACCTTCATAACTTCTGCATACGACCTCTATTTTGCGAACCATTTGCAACACCAAAATCGAAGCGACGAGACCTTTCCAATCACTTAGGTTGAAAATATTTTTGAGCACTTTCATTTTTGAGCATTTTTGAACTATGGAGATGATCTCCTGATCACCTAAGTTGCCCCTCTCCAAAAAAGTGTTGTCCTCAACGCTTGAGTAGCTCTGGTGCTTCTGTATAAAATTCTCATCCTCCCATGTAGAATATTCAGTAGGTGAGTTATTCCACTTGATGAGATACTCTGAAATTGATCGATTTCGTAGTTGTCGAGTTCTTGTTTCCATGATTGCTTCAGGTTCCAATATGATTTTTCCTTCCTCATCAATTTCTGGAAATATTGTTTGAACTATAATTTTTTCACCTATAACCTTCTTTAAGCATGAAACATGGAAAACTTGATGCACTCACGAAGAAGCAAGAAGCTCCAATTTTTATGCCATAGTACCAATATTTTACAACACCTTGTAAGGACCATAGTACTTTGGTGATAATTTATTATCATTCTTAGCTTTCTTGAGGGAAATTTGTTTATATGGTTGTAGCCATAAAAATACCCAGTCTCCTACATCAAAAATTCTCTGGCTGTGATGTTGACCTGCTTGTTGTTTCATTCGATTTTGTGCCAAAGTTAGGTTATCCTTTAAGAGTTGGAGAAATTATTGTTGATGCTTGATGTGATCTTCCACTGCTTGAACCTTAACATTTTCTCTTAAAGATGATGTCATGGACGGTGGATGATATCCATAAAGTTCCACAAATGGGGTCATTTTTGCTGCAGTATGGAAGAAAGTGTTATACCACCATTCAATGATAGGTAACCACTTGACCCATTGTGTTTGTTTATCAGATACAAAACAACGAAGATATTCTTCCAAACATTTATTCACTATCTCAGTTTGACCATTAGATTGAGGATGATAAGATGAGCTATGAGCTAGTTGAGTACCAAAACAAGAAAATAATTCCATCCAAAAATTTCCAGTAAAAATGCGATCTCCGTCGCTTATAATAATCTTTGGGTTTCCATGTAGCTTTTGAATTGTTTCCATCAATGTAGTAGCAACTGTACTTGTTTAAATGGATGAGATAATGTACAAAAGTGTGCATACTTGGTAAGTTGATCAACTACCATCATGATGACACTCTTTCCGTCAGACTTAGGTAGAACTGTGATAAAATCCATTGAAATCTCCTCCCAATGCTGACCTGCAATAGATAAAGGTTGTAGAAGACCTAGGGTCTTAATTTTCTCAATTTTATTTTGTTGGCAAACCAAATATTCCGCCACAAAATTTTGAATATCAGATTTAAGGCCATCCCAAAAAAATTCTTTTTTCACCGTGTGGTATGTTTTTAAAAATCCAGAGTGTCCTCCTAAGGGAGAAGTGTGTAATTCCAAAAGAATATTTTGTTTGATTTGGGAATTCTTACAAAGATATAAGTGATCTTTGTACCATAAGGAATCATTTTTCCAACTAAATGTATCAAATGTACTAGGATCTTGCTGCAACTTTCGAATGAGTGTCCACACTTCTTCGTCCTTCTTCCATTCATCCCTTACTTCTGTAGAAATTATATATAACTGATATGTTATACATCCAAGATTCTCCTGATCACACACTATTTGACTTCATGCACAATACAGAATCTCTTCTACCATTGATCATTACATGCAGAAATAAAATCAATTGCATGCACACATTAAAACCATAAAAATTCACATATATGAACATAGTAATTTATGGGAAAGATTAAATCTGAAAACCCCCAAATATATGTATATTATATATGTCATAGAGATCATGTAACAATAATCATACAAAGCTCCTCACAAGCTCTTAGTATAATCTCCACTTGCTACACACTAATCAAGCTAGATCTAGCAAAACACATGCTCCAATCTCTGCCACTTGATAGCCTGCCTCTACTGCGCAATCCCTGCTGAAGAATGCCTCTTGATGAGAATTAATTACCCCAGCCTTGCTCACGCAGTATTTATAGGCATCTCTACTGAGTGTTGGATGCAAACCATGCATCACTTATAGTCACAACTGATAGTCACACTTGCCCTTTCACCTATCTCTGCACTAATCTCCACTGAAACTGTCCATGCACTGAAGTTAACTGATGTATTCTTTAGTTGATTAATGAGTTTATAATTAGTGAATTAATTAATAATTAATTCACACCACTCTCACTAATTGTATCAATCAGTTAAACTAGATACAAGTAGCTCAACTATGTTTAGATTAGTTAAACTGAACACAACTCCATTAACTTCCTCAATCAACTCCACCAAACTCTCTCACATGAGTTCTAACTAAAGTATCCATGCAATAGCTCCACTTAACCCTCAGGAATAGCGTAATTCGTTCTGTAAGCTCCTGTGCCACATCTGTGCACTTAACTGAAGTGCTCCAAGAGAATAAGATAATGTTTATAGTCCAAATATTATTAAGAGCTAATAATATTTGACATATCTATTTTTAGACTGGCAATCTAAAAATAGATTCCGCCCAATATGTCTAAAAATAGAAATCCATATATTTTTCCAACTTGACCAACCATCCACAAATAGCATCCTGCAACTCATAGAATATGATCGACATGTCTAAAAATAGACATAGTCTAAAAATAGACTTTGCGACAAAAATCACCTGTGTGGCCCCCACCTAGTTTTGGTGATCACTTTCCAACTAGGATCAGGAATGATGTTTTAGGATGCCTCCTTTACTGTTTCTTGTTGCAATCTTCAACATCTTCGGTTATCCAATCTTGTTGGATAATAGAAATGTCACAAAGAAATGCTTTCACCTCTTCATTCTTTCTTGAGAGTGCATATGCAACAACATTTAGCTTCCATTTTTTGTAGATGATTTAAAAGTCATAACCCAACATCTTTGTGACCCTTTTTTTCTGCTCTTCTGAAGATAGTCTTTGTTCTAATTTTTTTTTAAGACTATCATGATCATTTTTTACCTTGAAGTGTATTCCCATTAGGTAAGGTCACAATTTCTATAGTGCATGTAGTATTTCTAACATTTCCTTCTCATAAATAGCTTTTTGTAAATACTTTCCTTTGATTGGGCGAATTTAAAAAGCAATGGGTCTTCCTTCTTGCATTAAAACAACACCAATTCCATTTCCAGAGGCATCACATTCCACAATAAAGAATTTTGTAAAGTCTAGCGTAGCTAAGACTAGTGCTAGGAACATTGCCTCTTTAAGATGTTCAAAGGCATTAGTTTCTTCAAGAGTCCATGAAAATGCATCTTTCTTCAATAAGCTATTAGAGGTGCTGTTATTCTCCCATAATTATTAAAAAACTTGCAATAATACTCTGTTAACTCGAGAAATCCTCACAAATTCTTTATGGTTGTGGGGAATTTCATTCCTTAATGGATTTAATTTTGTTAGGGTCTACCTTAACACCCTCATGAGATACAATATGACCTAGATATTCCACCTCTTGTACTCCAAAGAAACATTTGGATGTTTTTGCATATAATTGTTTCTCCTCCAATAGTTTTAGCACCATTTCAACATGATGAACATGATCCTTCCAAGACCTGCCGTAGATTAGTATATCATGAAAAAAGAGTAGCACAAATTTTCTAAGGAAGGGTTTGAAAATGGAATTCATCAACCCTTGAAATGTAGAAGGTGCATTGGTAAGGCCAAAAGGCATGACAAAAAATTCATAATGACCCTCATGAGTTTGAAACATTGTTTTTGGAATATTTTCAGTCTTCATTCTAATTTGATGATATCCTGAACAAAGATCCAACTTGGTAAAATAAATTGCTCCATGTAATTCATCCAATAATTCATCAATCACAGGAATGGGAAATTTATCTTTAATAGTGAGCTTATTTAGCTCCTTATAATCTAGACAGATGCGCCATGATCCATCCTTCTTGTGCACCAATAATACTAGAGAAGATAAAGAGCTTTGACTAGGTTGAATTATACCAGCCTCTAACATTTTTGCACTCATACGTTCAATTTCGCTCTTTTGGACATAAGGATATATATAAGGCCAGATGTTTGGATGAACACTTCCTAGAATCATATGAATAGCATGATCATGATCACGAATAGGTTGGTGTTCTTTGGGAGTTTCAAACACCTTGGAATGATTGTCCAAGACTTTTTGGAGATCTGGAGAAATAGATGATTTTGATGTTGGAACTTCTAGTGAGCATAATTGTTCAATTATGCCTCATTTTTATTTCTTCAAAATATTTTTCATGACATTAGAGCTTAATCTTTCCCAGCTTCCCTGTGATACCCTGTAATTCGACTTCCTTTCCTTCCAAAAAAAAATTCAAGAAAATTTCTTGAAAATTAAAAGATACCGTCCCCAAAGATTGTAACCATTGTACTCCTAGTACAACATCAGCACCTCCCATTGGAATGGAAAGAATTGGACTATTCAATACATATTACCCCATGGTTAGCTTGATATTATGGCATTTTCCATAGATATTTATAGTTCCTCCATTTGCAACCACCACTTGAAATTCTGGTGCTGGGTATAGGAAACAATTCAATTCCTTGGCTACCTTACAATGAATAAAATTATGGGTACTACCCGAATCAATCAACACTATTAACGTTTTCTTCTTGATATGTCCTTCTATCTTGAGAGTTTGAGGAGTGGTAATTCCTTCCAATGCATTACATGATATGGTCAAGCTCATTTCTTCTTCTTCTAGGGTTTGTTCCTAGTGTATATCCTCTTCTTTTGAAGTTTCTTTTTCATTTTCTTCCTCCTCTTCACAATATATGTAAAATAATTTCTTCTGAGCACACTTATGACCTTCAGTGTATTTACTATCACAATTATAGCAAAGCCCTTTTTCTCTTTTTTCTTCCAATTTTTGTGGTGTCAACCTTGTAGGTTGTGGAAGTCTAGGGGTAGCAACACTTCCATATTTATATATGTGAGTGGTAGGCTTCCTTGTCGCCATAATTTTACTTTCAATTTTTCTTGCCAACCTGAATGCCTTCTCCAATGAATCAGGTTCCCAAATGCGAACCTCATGTTGGATGTTATCCTTTAAAGTCCCTATGAAGATATCAATATTGTGTTCCTATGGAATATTAGTTACCCTTATATTCAATTCTTTGAAGTCCTCAATGTGCTCTACCACTAAATCCTTTTGTTTGAGATTTATCAATTGGCTAAAAAAGGTGTTTCTCTTTGTATCCTCATCATGTGCTATCATTTCCTCCGTAAAAATATAAAGTTACAATGTGTATCTTTTGTGTGTTTTGCACATTATTGAGATCAAAATATTGCTCCATCTGTAGTATCCATGTTACGGGATCCTTGCCATCAAACTTCCTCATATCGATATTTGGAATATGGTGGATCTTCCATCCATCATTAGAGTTTATGAAATCACGATTAAAATTTATTTTGTTCTCATCAGTGTTTCCTCTACTATCTTTTCACCATTAGGAATCATTTATTGTATCAACTTTGCCAAACCTTCCATGTATGCTTTTATATCATTCTTCATGTTTTCCATTTTGTCTTCCATGCCATTCTTCAAACCATCCATCTTAGCTTCCACGCCTTTCTTCAAACCATCCATATTAGCTTCCATTCCCTTCTTCAAACCATCCATCTTAGCTTCCACATCTTCCTTCAAAACATCCATTTCATTTTTTGTTTCTCTTTGTGAGAGTGAAATTTGGTGCACTTTCTCTTGTATTTTTGATATATCATGTTGCACTTCTTCATCTTCATGAGTCACCGTAGAGTATTCTGAGGGATTAATGGGTGTTGAATTATTTTTAGGGGGCATTTTAGAACCCAATACTGATATATATGTTTCAATATTCTCTTGGAATCACTTCAAACTGATTTTTCAAACAAGAATTATGTAATTTGAAAACAAATACACACCTTTTTCTTTCTTTTGAGGAGGTCAATATTGAAACTGAATGATCTCTATGATTTCAGATCTTCAATATTTGAAATTCCATCCTGTAGTAGCCCTCTGAAGCTTCTTTCCAATGCCACAGGTCTAATCTGATTTGGATTCCTCAAGGCAAAGTTATGCCCAATCTACCACAATGACCTAGTTATGAACTGGTTTAGTAGAGCGAACTTGTATGATGTGCCACGTGTCACTATTTCATCCTTTGGCTGTGAAATTCATATACATAGAACTACAGTTCGTGTAATTGCAGTCAATTTTTATAGAATTCAAATTCAATGCACAGAGAGAGAGTTATGATGCTTTTCCCATGGTAACCTTTTTTAGATAAAATTAAGGAGCCTACAAAAACCATAACTTCTACAGATCATATCTCCAAAAATTTTGTGAATCAAGATCTGAAAGTTTTACATGACGTTCCTTAGGATTTTGGCTTCTCTCAGTAAAAATTTCAGCTTTTAAACCTTCGTAGAAACAAATTTATAGAGAAAATTCCACGATGACCTATTTAGGTGAAATTTAGGAGCCTGAAAAAACCCTAACTTCCACAGATCATATCTCCAAAATTTTTGGAAACCAAGCTCTAAAATTTTTATACGACGTTCTTCAAGATTTTGAATTCTCTCTGTAAAAATTTCAGCTTTTGAACCTTCATAGAAAAAAAATTATATGGAAAATTCCATGATGACCTGTTTAGAGCAGCGAAACCCTAGAATCCAAAGGCCTGATACCAAATGTTATGAAACCAACTCCAAAAATAGAAGAAAAGAGAGATCAAAACCTTAGAAATAAGACACTTCGAATGGGCAACCTCCTTTACATTACATAAATGAACAATTCTTGGATGATAAAAATGACAAAACCTCCTTCTATATATAGGAGTCCATGGGGTCACAATATAATCCTAGCCGACCTAACAATAATAATGTAAAGGCACAATAATAACAATATTGGAGTTACAGGGGTACAACAATAAAAATAAGGGGGATACACTAACAACAATAAGGGACTACACTAGTAATATAGGGACCTAAAATGCAAGGAGCATGATAAGATATTGCATATCTGTAATGAAAATGAGAAAAATATCAAGGTGGATATCACTACTTTGAGGACTCAACTAGAAGAATCGAAAATAACTGAATAAGTCATGAGAATAAATAAAAAGGAGAAAAATGACTATGTTGAAGATGTAATTTCCATGTTGAGAAGGAAACTTGAAGAAAAATACCAACAACTAGAGCAAGTAAAGAGAACCATAATAGTGGATATATCTAGCCCTAGATTTCAAAAGGGAGAGTAAAGCTCACATGTAATAAATAAAAACAAAGCAGAACCAAAGGAGTCTATAATGAAGGATGTGATAAACCATGATAATAATAGAAAAAAGAAGTAGAAAATCCACTAACAATAGCAAAGAAGATAACCAAGAAGATCTTTCACATATAAAATATCATTTTATCCTATGGTTGATGGTCACATATTTCAGAGGAGTCAAAACTCCTTTTCTCCCTTGATGGATGAGATTGAGTGCTTCAACTATCACAATTTTGGATATGTGGCTCCTACTTGTAGGAGAATGCACACATATATGCAGCAGTTTCATCATCCAAGTAGAGGCCCCGCCTTCAAGTATACAAGTTCAATTAATGGTTATTGTTTTTGTTGTAACCTATTTGGCCACAAGGCCATTGATTACAGATCTAGCTTGAGGATATGGAGATATTACATGATCAGTAAAAAATTAGACAATTTTTATTCATATCTTGGTTATATAGAGTGTTATTTATGTCACAATTTCGGGGACATGGCCAAAAATTGTAATATACTTAGATCCTTCAGGCCATGTTTTCAAAAGTAGCAGTCAAAGGAGAATTCTCAACCAAGGAATGAACCAAGAATCATGTGGAAGAAGAAGGATGAGAAGCTAGGAAGGTGTGGTATTTCTATTTGCTCATGTGAAGAGGATGATATGTGTTATATTGGTAGCAGATGATCACAAAATATGTCAGGAGATAGGAATAAATTTCACTTTATGAAGAGAACCAAGAGCACCAAGTTGTTTTTTAAGGTGATCAATAACCGAGAGTTTTGGGAAGAAGTAAATCCAATGTTGGAGAGAAGAGGTAGAATGTAGTGGATGTATGGGTCATTGAAGGCCTAAAGCATAATATTTTGAGTGTGAGACAGATGGTTGATGGAGGAAAGAAAGTGGTATTCAATTCCAAAGGTTGTTTCATCCATAAAAAGGGACAAGGAGATTGATTTCTTAAGGAGCCAAGAAACTGGATAATGTGTACATATGAGACTAGAATGGTCTCAGGGGGAGTGTTGGAAGCTTGTTGAGTACCAGCAACAGAGAGTTTTAATCCATTCCTTCCATGAATTTTAATATCAGCATGATCAACATATTCATATGAGGTATATTTTTCTCAGGGGGAGCTATGGTTTCTTCTAGTGTTTCAAGGTTTGTTCTTCATACTTTTATCTATTTTCACTCACATTTTTGCAGCTCATATATTTACTACTTATGGGTGGAAATGCATGTCATCTTAGCCTTGTTGCAACTTTTTTTGATCATTTTTCAGCTACCCTAGCATGGGACATTGTGCCATTAAGTTACTACAGTGACTTGAGACATGGAAAAACCATGTGTGGGATATTATCTACTCATTATTAAAACCATGCATTTATTCTTGTTACATCATTTTAGGTTGATTGAGAGTCCAGTCATTAGTGGTTGAGTCTTCATGGTGATAAGAATGTTTGTAGGAGTCACATGAAGTATTATTGCAACCATATATATGGGCTAATGATGTTTTATCAATCATGTTGTGTTATGTTTGGACTCATTGGTCCATAAGATATTATTATAGCAGCCATGTATTTCATTGATAAATTCATGTAAAATTCTCATAAATCCATGTACGTGTATTGTATTTATCATTGGGTCAATTAGTGGTTTTGAAAGAGAGTCATGAGGGAATATTATAGTCATGTATGAGGTCTTATGTCACTACTAAAACTGTGTATTTCCAATGTATATGTAATTTAGTCATGGTTATATGGAGTCTTAGTCCACATTGTGCTTCTACTTGTGGCAAGAAAATAATGTTTGTAGTGGAAGAGATTCACTATAGTCTGTAGATGATGTTGGATATGACATGTGTTCATGTTATTTTCTCTTATTTAATTCAACCATACATTGTTGGTGTTATGATACTCTTGGAGGTGTTCATGGTGTGCCTCATGCCATGCTATTACAGTCAGGGATCTTGACCTAATTATTTGAGAAAAGAGGTTGATGATTAGTCATTGAAGTTTCTGATCAGAGGTTGCATTCCGATATGTTTGGTGGATTTTGTATATGTATTAATCCAATATATTGTGATAATTCCATGTGTTTTATACTATGGATAGTATGGGTTGGTGCCTCATGTGGTTTTTGTTGCATATTGTGATTGATGTTGCTCATAGATGCACATATTCCCATTCATTATGCTACTATTAACTGCTTTCCTTATGTGCATATCGTTACTACTAATAGAGATTATTAGTTTGACATGTTGCTATGAGGGGGCTACTTGATGATTGGTTTTTTATGTTGATTTTTGCTGCAGATGTGAGAGGTTTGGATACTTGTTGATACACATTCATACTTAGCCATGTAGAGATCATTGTTCGAGTTCTTGTGCTTGTGTACATGCTTCCTTATTAGTTGGAGTTGACCATTTACCATTGATGTTAAAGGGGGAGACAGAGACACGAAGATTGGAGGTATGGAGATTGTGTGTGGTTGACATCAATGCAAAAGGGGGAGAGAGAGACACAAAGATTGAAGGTATGGAGATTGCGTGTGGTTGACATCAATGCAAAAGGGGGAGAGAGAGACATGAAGATTGAACGTATGGAGATTGTGTGTGGTTGACATCAATGCAAAAGGGGGAGATTGTTGGAATTATGGATTGTATGGGTTCTTTTGGTTTGTGTTGGCATTGATTTCAACCTTGTAGCATGTGTAGTATATGGTTAGTCATGCATATGTTCAATTGGTTGTAGCTGGTTGTGTTGGCATTGATGTGAACCTTCTATTGGCCTCATGGTGCATTGATGTCAAAATTGTTATGAATTTTGTTGATTCAGATGATGCTTGATGTCAACCTTGTGGTGGTCTAGTTGATGCATTGTTGACATGGTTATTCCTTCCTAGTGCAAGAACTATAGGTTTTTGATGATGCTACATGTGTTGGAGGTATTTGGAAAGGTTTTTGATGTTGCTACAAGTGTTAGAGGTGTTGATCCATGTTGATGAGTGTGGAAAACTAGGTTTTCATGTATACCTTCTTGTTTATGTTTATGTTCAGACTTGTTCCAGGGATGTTTCACCTCATGATGGTGATTTTGATGTGCTACAGGGTTGTTCAGATGTGTTATAACTTATGAAGGTGCTTGGGGAGAGTAGAAGAATTGTTGGAACTCATGTCAACCCTTTATCTGTTTAATTCTATGTCAACTTGGTGGTGGAACTTGGTTGTTATGTTCAACCTACTTGCATAGGTGTAAAAAATCTTGGTAGAGGTTTGGAGGTGTGTACAAGTGCTGAAGAAGGAGTGCAAGTTTTTGGCAAAAGTTTTGAGCTGAAGGTTCATTTATTTTTCCTATACTTTACCCTAGCTAATGGGAATAAGGCTTATTCATGTGGATTTATCCCTTCAACTGAGATATTTAAATGTTGTGCATGAAACTGAGAGCCTTTTGGCTGAGATCTAGCTTTTTTGTATGTGTGACCAAGCCTCTACAAAAAACTATTCTATATTCCTCATGCACATGAAGAATATTTCGACTTGGTTATTCATATAAGGTTCTAAATTAATGGGATAAGGTCAAAATTGGTTGAAAAATTCCTCCAATGGGCGTGAAAGTTTTTAGTTCACAAGTAGTGATGGTTATGGATGGTTTTTGTCAACTTTGTGATTTTTTTTTTATCTTAGTCCAAAAGTGAAATTCACCGAACATTTTATAAAAACTTCATTTTGGATCTTTGATATGGTTGGTTAGAGTGATAGAGAGTATGAGAGCTTTGTAGAAGGGAAGTATGCTCCACCCATGTTGGTGACCATAAATAATTCAGTTTATGAGTTCAAATGGTGGTGGAAAGTGCATATCTGAAGCTTATAATAGAATGTGTTGCTTCATACGTTGATAAAAAAACATGGATTAAGGAGTGCATCTACAATATTATTTTAAATTTGTATTGTAGGGTTGCTAGTGCATATGGAAGGATGCCATAATGATTTTATGCTATTAACATACTAAGTGTTTGATGTATTTTACATTTTGTATTCAGATGATGGGCTAATGTTTTGATTCAGTTGTGTTACAAAGATTGGTTTTGGAGATAAATTATTTAGAGTTATGTTTATGAGAATATTTCTATTGTGGGTCCAATTTGAAAATGGGATGAAAATAAGCCCATGTATTTGTTGTTTTAACGTAGAGGTTATTTTTTCTTTTCCAAGGGGTTCAATTTGAAAATGAATGAAAGCATAACCCTAGAATATCGATAGACCGTGGTAGCTGGGTGAAAGGAGGAGTTCTGGCTCCTTGCCGATGGTGGTTGGAAAATAGTAGAGGGAGTGATATCTCCATAGTCCAATAGTACCTAGGCGATACTTGTTGGTCGTGGAGGCTTCCATCGAGTGGGTGTTCGTAAATTTGATTTGAGATAGAGAGGCTTCATTGCTGGTTGTAGTCAACTATATTTATACAACATAATTTTTTTATTAATGAATTTTGAGTGGAAAAACAACAACAACAAGGGTGTTTTTTGACCTGGAGGGGGTTTTCCACCAGATACCTTGTGTCTCTATGTGTGCATGTTTGTGTTTATGTTACTACTCATAGTTATATGCTTTGATGAATATGTACATTGATATGTTGCTTATGGTTTATGGTTATGCATATATCTACTAATGATTAATGAGTTGCTATTAATACATTGTGATTAAGTAAAAGCTTAATAAAGGGTAAAAATTGTTCATGTCACAATACTGATTCACCTCCTCTCTCAATATTTCTCAAGGTTTCCAATAGGGGGAGGGCATTGAGGCCCTCATGGACATAACTTTACCTAGTAGTAGGCCGAGGAGGTTTTTAAGGCTTACCAGTTGGTCATCTCCCCTAGAAACTTGCAAATAAATTCAACAAATGGAGGCTATGACAACTAA
This sequence comes from Pinus albicaulis, assembly GCA_034641835.2. NCBI lineage: Eukaryota > Viridiplantae > Streptophyta > Pinopsida > Pinales > Pinaceae > Pinus > Pinus albicaulis. The sequence goes on along the minus strand of CM076574.1, from coordinate 776,686,603 downwards.
AGGTAGGAAAGTGTTTTCTGATTCAAAGCTTATGGATGATGTTTTTTAGTGGATTCTTGACCTTGGCCACACTAGGGGAAGGAGAAAAAAACATTTTCAAGCATTATCTATTTTTTGGTAGATGAAAACTCTGTTGGGTAAGGTCCTTAATGATATCAAGGAATAACGTTATAATATCTTAGCTTATCTTGAGGATGTTAAAGGTTCTTTATGGAGTGAATGGATTCCCACATGTCTCAAATGGAACATTATATTCCTTGTATCCAAAATATTTTATCCCCTCTAGGCTCGAGTGGTTAAGTCCCAACCACTACTACTTCTTCTAATTCCTAGTATTTTGATGATAACAAGAAATTTAGGTTCTATGATAATGTAGTAGACCCTTTAGTGATGCTATAATTTTTAAAACTTTTAAATTTTTTGACTAGTTATTCTATTGAACAATGGTCAAAATTATTTGGCTTCCCATTAGGAAGATTGATACCATCTGTCATAAAGTATATTGACAGTGGATGAATGACCTATAAACTAGACTGTTTCATTTATGAGGTTATACAATTACAACTTATAATAATAATAATAATAATAATGATTTATATTTTTATAATAGTTATCTTAAGTAATTAATTTTTTTACCTTTAATACAAATGATAACTATATTTTTATTTTTAGTTTATAAAATGATAATTTTTTTTGAAATAATGCCATTTTTCCTTTAAATTACCCGACATACAATCCCACTCATGAGCTCACCAGTTTCGGAGACTAGCCAAATTCTGAACCATGGTTCCATGTCTAAGTCCTTAGGAGCCATGTCTGATTAACCAACAGACCTATTTCCTTTTTTGGTTGGGTAGGACATGGAATAAGGACCTAGAAGGATTAGATACACCTAGCCTAAAATTCTTAGCTTAGATGCGTAAGCCAAATCCATACCACTAGTAGACTGACATTATGCACTTAATATTAATGGTTATAAGCTTGCATTATGTCTAGAATATTTACTAAAAGAGTCTGTCCCGTGGTGGAAAGAACCTTCTCATGAAGACCTTGGTATTTGACCTCAACTTGGCCTATAACCATCTTCTAGGTAGACCTCAGACCCATGGGATTAGAGCTATTTCTCCGCCTTCCTATAAATTCAATGAATTATAGAAATACTTATATTTTCTTTATTTGTTTTTTAATCTACCAAATAATAGGTATCTTAGATACTATCCTTCTTTATAGTATATTATATTTTTTCTTTATACTCATTTTTTCTTTTGATTGCTAGATTATGCGAGCCTTGAGAAAACTCACACAACTAATATGTGGCTTGAGTAGCTATGACCTAGGGGCATATAAGCCCTCAAAATCATCCAGGGATGGCATTCCTCCTGGACCACACCAACCATTAGCATGCTTGGATTTTTTTCCCATAGAGTATCGAACCGATGACTTTCACACCATGGAGTACCTTAATAGAAAACCTATCACCATCTGGTCAATTCCCAATGGTAACTTCATACTCTTTTTGATATCAAATTTTATGGTATTAAAAATAATTTGGTAGTTATTATAAATTGCACTTTTTATTTAAAATTTATAATAGACAAAGTGTTTTAAAGTATCTAATGATAAAATAATTCTCAATATACAAATATTTTATTAAATTTATGATACAATTTATGTTGTTTATGAATGCTACAATTTAAAATAATTTTTAAGAGTATATGAATTCATAATTTGATGAATTTGATGAATGTCACAATGAAATATAATAATTGAGAAATATATATGTTTTAAACCACTACTTAGATGAATGTTAGAATCAAACATAACTATTGAAGAATATTGTAAATCAATGTGGCCATTGAGGAATATTGCAATGTGACATAACCATTGATGACCATTGGAATCCAACATAGCCCATAAAAAATGTTGCAATGGTACATAAACACTAATGAAAATCACAATCTAACATAGCACTAGGAATGTTGTGACATTGACATTAAGGAATGTTAATGTGAAATCCAAGATAAACTTTAGTTAATATTATAGTAAAACATAACATCACAACAAAACCATCAAGGAACATAAAAAATCAACATATATCAATGAAGATAAGTGATGCAAAGTGACATAAGATACATTGATAAATGTGAAAATCCAACATCACCCTAGAGGAATGTCACAATGTCACATATCCCTTAATTAATGTCATAATGTAACATGGTAATTGAGTGGAAATGACATCTAACATAACCAATCACAAATATTAGATTTCAAAGGTGGAAAATGACATCGATACTATCCCACTATCATTAATTTTTTTTAATGAATAACATACATTTTAACAGTCATTGGGATTTTATCTTTAAGGAAAAGCTATAGTTATGGTTGATGCAAAAAAAAGAGATAATTATTGAGAGGATAGTTATCTCACATGTATATAAAATATAATATTATAATAAACGTTACGATGTAATAAAAACATAGATACACATACTAATTCAAAAAAGGACAATATATATGAAAGTAATAATCTAACATAACCCTTGATGAATTTCACATTTTGGCATAATCAAACATATCCATTCATGAATGTTGCAATGTGATGAACATAAACTAGTGTTGTGATATCAAAAACATAATCCCATAACAAGCATACCCAAAGTTATAAAGTTATAAATATAATAATTTGATGAGCATTGCAATCCCACATAACCCTTAACGAATATTGCAGTATAACATAACCCTTGACATCACAATCCAAAATAAACATTAGCATCGTACTACAATATATCCCTTGACAAATATCATAATGTGATGAACACAACCCAATATTGTAATGTGATAAACATGAGCCTAATGTTGCATGTGATGAACCTAACCCAACATTGAAATGTGACAAACATAACCTGATGTCAAAATGTGACAAATAAAACCCAATGGCACAATGCAATACAACCCTTGATAAATGTCAAATTTTTATGATATTCAAACCATAATCAATCATGGTTAACCATATCCATAATAATCATGCCCAAATAAATATAACCATGGTTTACATAGGTCGACCATGATAAACATTATTATGTGTAATAACCATTAAAATTGTCACAATCTAACCTAAGTGGCTTCAAGAACATCACATTGTGACATAACCATTGTGTAACACAACAATTTTACATATGTCAACAAAGATAATTTTTTTTCATTACATTGTGATGAAGTCCAACATATTGTAACATTATAATGTGAAAAATAATATTTCATGGGAACATCACAATCCAACATAACCCTTGATGAAATTACGTATGTGATGAACATAACACAATGTCATATTATGATGAACATACATTGTGACACCCTTGTGTTTTGATTTTTGAAGACATAACTATTTTTAAATTATTGAATTATTGTTTGAACTTAATGGCTATGGAAGCCATGATTCAAATTACAAGATTATGTAATTAAATTTTATTTGATGAATAAATGAGTTCATTGGGGTATAATCGTGAAAGAGCACATGTGTAATAGATACTTCTTACTATTCTATAAAAGTGGTTAAGCGGTCAAGTCCACATAATTGACCTTCCCAAAGATTCTCCTAAAAATCCTAGGAGAAAACTGCCATTTTAAGAATAGCATAAAGGGAGAGAAATATTATGCTAAATACTTAGATGGAGATTTTTTCTAAGTTGGGTGAAAATAAAAAACACAATAGAAGAGAAAGGTGTGTTTTCAAGGGAAAATAAATAACTTTTCTTATTTGAAAGAAAAAGCCTAGGTAATTAAAGAGTGCACACCCTAAAAGCAGGATGCTGCTAAGGAAAAATATGATGGGAAGAACTATAAGAAAACCACTAAGAAATATATAGAAGGTTGTTTATTCATGGATGCAAGAATCTTGAGCTCAAGGGGAATTTCTCGTTGCAATTTGTTGGTTGGGAGGAACATGCTCTATCCTTGAGTATTCCCAAGAAGCTGGTTACATTCAAATGATTGTGATTTTATTGTTTACACGCCGATCTATCTATTAGTAAATGTTATTAATATTATGATTTATGGTTGAGTTGTTGAATTATACAAGAGATTAAATATGGTGAATAGATAATGCAAATTGTTATGAGCAGAAATGTGCATGCATAAACAAAATAATTATTATGAACAAAATTGTTTATGTATAATATTATGGTTAGTACATGATGAATATTTAACTCAATATTATCTATTTGATTAAATTGTATATAGGCTTGAGATTGTACATATAACTTCTAGAGTTAAATTCTAATATATAGAAGGGATACTAATCTAATTATCAGAAAAGGTTATTTTAAATAACTGGATTCATAAAGTATCTAAAATTAAGAACATAATTGTACATACATATGTATTCGATTCGAATCATAGTCATTACAATATGGTTAAATTTTTAGACTCGGTTAATATATCACATCTGATTATAGCTAAATGCAACCAACTTGTACACATACATACACATACATACATACATACATATATACATATATATATATATATATATATATATTTATATATATATATATATATATATATATATATATATATATATATATATATATATATATATCAACGAGTTAGTTATATTCTAATATTTGGGATGGGACTCTATCTTAGGGTTGAGAAATTAGACCTAAATAACTACGAAAAAGAGTAATATAAAGCTCAAATGTAGGAATGCATAGATTAGAAGCATAAATCCAAACTAAAGTTAATAAAGTAAGGCTTCCTTATCAAGGAATGAGAGGGAATATATATATATATGTATATAATAATAATATGCTGTATATATATATATGTATATATATATATATATATATATATATATATATATATATATATATATATATATATATATATATATATATATATACACCATTGAGTTAGTTATATTCTAATATTTGGGATGGGACTCTATCTTAGAGCTGAGAAGGACAACCTAAATATCTAAGAAAAAGAATAATGTGAACGCTCAATGCTGAATGCATACATCAAAAGCATAAATCCAAACTAAAGTTAATAAAGTAAGACTTCCTTCTCAAGAATAAGAGGGAACATGATTAAATTGGAGTTTTTATGATTTTCTATAAGAAGAAGAGTAATGTGAATGCTCAATGCTGAATTCATACATCAAAAAAATAAATCCAAATTGAAGTTAAGAAAGTAAGACTTTATTGTCAAGAAGGAGAGGGAACATGATTAAATGGAAATTGTTATGAGTTCCTTTAGATGAAAGGGTCAATAAATATAGATAAGAAAACATGGAATATATATTCATTAAAATTAGATCTGTTTCTGATTCTGGTTAAGACTCTTTATTAAATAATGATAAAATACACTATGTCTCCTAACATATCAAAATGCATATCATAATAATTAAAACCAAGTAGATACTTGAAAATACATGTCAAAGACTGATGGATTGTAGATTTCTGTGGTGTCAACTTTTAGAATAAGAGCTCGGAATCTCCACAGTTCTCATTTTTCAGTCTACGTTTCGGGTCTAAAGCAAGACCCATCATCAGGACAAATCTGCAAAAAAGAGAGATAAATAGTGTTAAATAAATAGTGGAAAAATGACAAGAAAGAGAGCCGACCAGATGTCCATTAAATGGTTTAGTTTCCAATTTATTTTTATTTTATTTTTATTTTTACTTAGATGATTTTTATTTTTTTTAGTTATTATGTTTTTTTTTTAAATTATCAAAATCATTATTTTGATATTTTAAGTTGTAATGCTAATAATGTTTTAAAGTTTCTAAATATTAATATTCTTATTAATAAATTCTTATGTTTATCTTATTAAGGATATTTATTTTATTATGTTAATGATTTCTAAATGTAAAGTAAAATCAAAGAGTAGTAATTATATTCAAATCCTAATGTTGTGAAGAGGGGTCCTAGAAGAATGATTTAAAGGTTAGATTTAAAGGCTTGATTCTTATTAATTTTATAAGACCCTATGTAGATTATAATATCTACTATTATTATTTAACCTTAAAAAATTCTAAGATTTTGATATAATTATGGCTTATGAATTATACTAATAGTTTAAGTTTTTTATATTATTAAAGAATAGAATTTTTATTGATAACCTAATATTATGTAAAGGGCCTAAGGTGATTATACTAAAAGATTAAGGATTTGACTCTATCAATATTATAAGGTCACAAGGAGATTATAATGATTACTATTTCATTAATAAGAATCAATGATAAAATTCCTAAGTTTTTTATCCTCTTTTAGCTAATGTTTTAGATTAATTGATATGTTTTAAAGATGAGAAGTATTATTAGATATGTTTTAGAGATATAATATCCCATTATACTAATATTATGATAATACTGTCCTATGTACTTTATAATATAATAACGAAGACGGAGGAGATATTAGAATGGGATAGGAAAAGGACAATTGATTATAACCCATAGATAAGGATTGTAACCAATTGATCCAATAAACTAAGTATGCAGAAGGTATGGGCTAGACTAAGGATTAAGGTTATGAAAGGGTATTCATAGGGTTGATTTTAATAATTACACTAATTAAGTTTTTAAAGAAGGGTAGAATGGTAAGGCTAAGGAGAAGGGTAAGGGTAAGGTGCGAAATAGAGGGGAGAGGAAAGGGTACAAGGTAGAGAAAGAGAATCATAAAGGGATGAAGGAAGGGAAGGGGTACAAGGAGACCAGTGATTTAAGAGAGCAAGATGATGTGGACCCAATTTCTGCTAATTTCTAAGCCTCCATCTCTATTAAGGTTGTGCGGGTGCTTTAAGATTTCCAAGGCTTCACGTATTTTGCGTTTGAAATGATGTTTTTCTTTGGCAATGATTACTGCTTCTTCTAGGCATATATGGTGACATGTTTTGCTTGAATGTTCTACCAAAGCTGAGGTTTTAATTCTTCCAAGCCTAATGTCTTCCCCATGTTCTTTAAACCTTATTTTAAAGGTTCTACCTGTTTCCCCAATATAGAAATCTCCACATGAACAATTGATTTTGTAGACACCTTTTTGTTGGAGGTGGTTAGGGTCATCCTTAACCAAATTCGTTCTTTGCCTGATGGTTACTAGAGGCTTGAAGGTTGCTCTAATGTAATTTTTGGCTAGAACCTTGGCTATCTTGTCTGTGACTCCTTGAATATAAGGGAGGTAAGATTTTGTAGTGGAGGGTTTGTCAGTCACCATTCTTTTGGTTCTAGATCTGGCTTTTTGTATAGCTTTTTTGATGTCCTTATTGCTATATCCCAAGTTTATGAAGGATTTCTTTAGATATTAAATTTCTTCTTCTACATGAGTTTTGTCTGATATTCTAAAAGCACGTGTAAAGAGAGTCAGCAGTACTCCTATTTTCTGGGCTGGGTAGTGATGTGAGTTGGCATGTCTGTGTGTGATTTCTTTCTGCACACTTTGTGTCCAAGGGATCCGTCTTCATTTCTTGAGAGGAGTACGTCAAGGAAAGGGATGCAGTTGTTTTCTTCGCCTTCCATTGTAAATTGGGTATCTTTGGATATGCTGTTGATATGGTCAAGGAAGTTCTTTAATTCCTTATCTCCATGGGGCCAATTGACATTGGTGTCATCTACGAACCTTATCCAAAACTTGGGTTTCAATGGGTAGGATTCCAAAGCCTTCTTTTCAAATTTCTCCATGAAGAGGTTTGCTACTATAGGGGATAACGAAGAACCCATGGCAACACCAGATGTTTGTTCAAATATTTCCCCTTTGAAGGTGAAAAAGGTAGAGCGAAGACATATTTCAGCGAGTTTTTCAGTTTGCGGATCTGCTACTTCTTTTACTACTTGCACTGCTTCATCAAGAGGGATTTTGGTGAAAATTTGGACAACATCAAAGCTAAAATTTTTGTCACCATGGTCTAATTTAGCTTTTTTAATGAAATCAACGTATTGGTTGGAGTCTTTGATTAAAGAGCTAGTATTTCCCACCATAGGGGCAAGGGTGCGCACCACATATTTGGCTAATTCATAAGTTGGTGCACCTATAGTGTTAATGATAGGCCTTAAAGGAACACCAGCTTTATGGATTTTAGGGGAACCATAAATACGGGGTATGATTTCGCCTTCTGGTTATAAGCGCTTCTTCACATTCTCGTCCAGATTGGACTCCTTGATGGCTTTTTTAACCTTTTTTATGACTTTGGATACGGAGTTTTCATTTAGTTTTTTATAACTTCCGCTATTGTGTAGGTGATCCCTCATCTTATTGTTGTACTCTTCTCTGTCCATAACTACCGTAGCCCCTCCTTTGTCTGCCTTTAGAATGACAATATCGTTATTGCATCTTAGGTTTTTTAGGGCTTTTAATTGACCGCTGCTTAAGTTTTTATTTGGAAGCTTAGCTTTATCCAGAACAATGGCACATTCTTGTCTCACCTTGTCCTTGTCTTGATCATTAAGAGCCTTTATGCCATCTTCAATGTCACAAATGATTTCCTCCTTTGGTATACGACTGGGGCTACAGCGAAGTTGAGTCCTTTACTTAAGACTTCTATTTCACCTTTTGTTAATTCATAAGTGGAAATGTTGACAAATTTCTTATTGTTGTTGGAGTTGTTTTTTATACCCTTTTCGTTACCTATAACCCTTTCATTATTTATGTTACAAGTTGATATGTTCAAGTTTTTATTTTTATAATTTGTGTCATGATTCCTTGAAAAGCATGATTCTGCGCTGGAATGTCTTCTTAAAAACTTTGATGTTGGTTTTTGACCATCATTTTTTATACATGCAACCACGATAGTTTCCACATCCATTAGATCTGTTCCGTGGTATGCTTGGTTCGTGTAGGGACTGCGGCTACCTTTGTTTTCACGTCCATCAAATTGCTTCCACCGTGTGCTTGGTTCTGGGAAGGGACAGTGGTTAACGTAGTGTTGTCAGCGTTGAGGCTTGTATGATACTTTGAAAACCAGGTTGCTGCGTTAACCATTCCATTCTTGTCAAACATGCTTTGACTGTCATTGTCTGCATCCGAATCAACGTTTGTTACCACATCCACTGCATCGGTTACGTGGTCTGCTTGGTTCTGCGTCAAGACAGTGGTCAACATTGTGTTGTCAGTGTTTCGGAGCTCCTCACTTTCATTAAAATACTGGACTCGGTTGTGGGATCTGCATGTGGTTTTATATCACGTTCGGAACTCAGATCTAACGTGTTATGTGTTTCAGAACTCGTCATTTCCGTCAAACAGTGATCTGCGTATGGTTTTATATCCATAGCTATTTTATTGAGAGCCTTTTTGTTGCGTTCAGATCTTCGATCCACCATGTTATGTTTATGTGGCTCCTGTTCAGTGCGAGCAGTTTGTTTTCGTTCAGTCCACATATCGTGTTTTTTGATACTTTGGCACCCTTGTTCAGACAATCTGATCTCTGTCTATGACTTGGAGAATAGATTTGCCTCATCTGGATTGAGGTTCTTCTGTATTTCAGAGAATTTCATCGACTCCATTCTGTAGTCTGCATACATGTATGCATTCGTAGCTGGTTTATCTTTATTAAGGCTGGTTGGTGACAAATTGTTACTATCGGAGCTTCAATCCAATGTTTTATGCCATAGTAGTTCCTCCATGGTGCCTGAAGTCTACTTCAACTCGGTCCACCGGTCATTGGACTGTGTCCTTGGAGAGGAGTAGTCAGATGTTGGGATACTCTGTTGGTGCCAACGTCCAAAATTGTCTCTCAATTTATCAAGTTTTTTGTTTTTTTAGCCTGTGCTTGCTTACCTTCTTTTTGAGCCTTGAGCGCTACTGCAGCATCAATGATGGACCACAAATCTCGACGAATGACTTGTGACAGTTTGAGATGTAATCTGAAAGCTTTAGTAGACAGATGATCCAGCCAGAATCTAGTCTTATGGATTTCATGGCGTATTAGGGATCTGCTGAGTCGGTTGAAGGCTCTATGGTTATGCTGGTTTTTGAGATTGTTTTTTATGCGAGCGAAGGATGGAGTGAGATTAGAGTCACAACACTCTTTTAGGAATGTCAAATTTTCTTCCCTTTTTTTGAATTTTCATCCCTTTTTTTTCAAGATTTCTGATCTCGATCCATGTATCCCTTCCGTACAGGGTAACAATGATGGATTGTATATTTCTGTGGTGTCGATTTTCAGAATCAGAGCTTGGAATATCCACAGTTCTCATTTTTCAGTCTATGTTTCAGGTCTAAAGCAGGACCCATCATCAGGACAAATCTGCAAAAAAGAAAGACAAATACTGTTAAATAAATAGTGGAGAAATGAAAAGAAAGAGAGTCGACCAGATGTCCATTAAATGGTTTAGTTTCCAATTTATTTTTATTTTAATTTTATTTTTAGTTAGATGAGTTTTTTTAAGTTATTATGTTTTATTTATTTATTTATTTAAATTATCAAAATCATTATTCTGATATTATCAAAATCAAAATCAGAATAATGATTTTGATAATTAAAAAAAAAAAAACATAATAACTAAAAAAACTCATCTAAGTAAAAATAAAAATAAAATAAAAATAAATTGGAAACTAAACCATTTAAAGGACATCTGGTCGGCTCTCCTTCTTGTCATTTTTCCACTATTTATTTAACACTATTTGTCTCTCTTTTTTGCAGATTTGTCCTGATGATAGGTCTTGCTTTAGACCCGAAACGTAGATTGAAAAATGAGAACTATGGAGATTCCGAGCTCTAATTCTGAATGTCAAGGACTATACTAATTGGCAATTGTATATATATATATATGTGGTATAAATATGCATATAAGGTTGTATGTATTCAAGAAGACATTAAACTGTTGAAATGTGGTCGTCATTGATGTCAACCCAAGCAAAACCAAAAGATTCCTAACCTTTGTTAACTAGAATGACATGGAAAATAATGGTGTCTTGAGTCTGGACCTTACTTTTTGGATTCTTCTTGTCAAGCTGATTCCAGTGGCATGTGGCATGCCATGAGAGTCCTCACAGTTTGTGAGTTATGCTTGTTTGAAGATGAATGACCCAATTTGTGGGTAAAAACCACGAAAAAATTGATGATGTGGCATATTATCATTTGGCATGACATACAAGGTATTATTATTAATGATAAATTCAATTTAAATAAATTTTTATGGAAAAAATTAATTTATGGAGGGTTTCATTGGCCTTAAAAAAACAATTAAAAATTTTCAATTCAAATTAACCTCCAAAAGTTTATGATTTTGGACTCCAACGAATTGTTATTTTTGGAATTAAATGTTTCTAGAAGGCTGGTTTGCTATCCTAATTTGTGGCTTATAAAAAATATATAATGCTACTCTATCAACTCCTCAAGTTAAGAAAATTTTAACGCACATCTTCTGCTGAAGCTCTAAAATTAGTTTTGGCCCTGTGGTGTCTTGAAAATCAGACGAGAGGCATTGGAGAAAGTTATTTTTCTTGTTTTAGGAATTAGGTTTTGTTGTGGTTTATTGCATATAATTTTGGGGATGCATTATAATTTATTGTAGCTGTTGATTCAACTAAACTAGTTGTTGTCTAGAACATATTTTTCAAGTCTTTGATCCTCCTCAATGGCTTATTCTGAAGTGCGAATGTGTTGAAGATCTGGTACAATAACCATAATTGAAACTACATATTGTTTGTTTGTAGTGACAAATTTCTGAATGACTATCTCTATGATCTCGGGACTTGATTAGGGTAACATCCATATGCATAAAGCTCTTGATTTCTTCCAAATATATATGAGCTAAAATTGTTTCATCATTTTGGGTTTTTGACTTAGTATAGTCCCAAATAACTTTGCGTAGAAAGTCAAGTATTAGGTTTAGCTCTAAAAAGGAATTTGATGGATTTTCCTTTTGTATTTTTACTGTAAAAAGAGTTTTAGGAATATATATTATGCAAGCATTCTGATTTCAAGGCGGCTCCATTTTTATTGTGGATATATTTGTGGCATATTTTAATAATATTGGTCAGTAAATTCATTGGAAGAGAATGTGTTTTCCAAATATATTGAATTACAATAGCCTTTGATGAATTGTGTTCCATCTGACCTAGTTTCATAAAATTCAAGCCACAACTCATACTTTTATGAAGTTTTATCATCTTAAGTTAAGAAGTATCAAACAATTCAAGCTTCTAGCCAATAAAGAAGACTGTTTGAACAATGCAACCTTACTCTACAACGACCCCCTGTATATCAACATCTTGGATATTTGGCACAATGCTTCCTCAAATCAAAGGCTTAAAGGTTCTCACTGCATACACATATGTCAATTTAAAGTTTTATCTCTTGAATGAAGAACAATCACCTGTGCATAAAGTTGAAATTATTTTGTGCGAGTCTATCATGTTGGTTTTTGTGTACCTTGGGAGGTACTCCAAGCCCTAATATTCGAGTGTTGGAGGTAAAAGCACCACAAGTAGGCTTGTGGGCTTGAAATCCAAGCTAGGGGGTTTTGCACCCATTGATGTTTGGGAAAAACCATGATGAGTTTTTGACATGTGATGGATGAGGATGATAGTGCTCATCGAGATGAATCTGATGCATTAAAACAATCATCCGATTCCGAGCTATCGTTGAGGAGAAATGAATTTTTGAAGTTGAGATGTAATTATTGGTTTTCAAGTCATGTAGGCTTGAAAACAAATTCATCCAATATATGTGTCTCTTCATTTATTCATGGGAGCCCCTCATTTGGCTATAAAAGGAGGGTGAAGAAAAGTAATTTTAGTCATCCAAAAGTGCAACACAACAAAAGAAAGAGAGATCTGAAATTTCCCTAGCCATAACAAGAAAGAGAGCCCTAGACAATGTGGAGGAGGTTTGAATTTCCGTGATGGAGGTTGAGTGAGCTACAGGAGCAAAAAATTGATTTTGGGTCACATGGTGGAGGGCGAAAGGCTTCTTGAAGGCCATAGGCCAGTTCTTGAGGGACGAAGGGAGAGGGAGATGTTTGGTGGGGTAAGGACCCTTGGAAAGGGTTTCTGCAACAAGGGATAGGCTTGCTGTAGCAAGCCGCAATCCCTAAAATGACTACAGGTCTTTGCTAAAGAAAAAAAAGAGGGTGTAAGGCCTGTTGTGGGAGCGCTGAGGCATTTCAAGGCAACGTCAGGCTTAGGTCTTGTTGGAGAAGGGAAACCACATCCATGGAAGGACTTTTACAATAGATTTTTGAGGGCTAGTAGGACAGTGTATGATTCCCTAACCAATCCAAAGATGCAACAATAAATGATATGAAAAAAAATGAGCTAATGTATGTTCTTAATGAAATTTCTTGTAGGTGTTGGATCCTAATCTGAAGATCAATCTTGTATCATTTACAAGGAAAATTGTGGAATTCAAAGAGGAAGGGAAAATCTCATGGTTAGATGCACTAAACCAGTGATAGTTTCCACATTGATTGGGCAACATACTTGGAGCAATTTTTTTTTGTGTATTGGTTAAAATTTGTTGACCATTTCTTGGATCAGTTGATGGGAAGCTTGAGGAGGCCTTAGGGGTTGTTTGGAGGATCCAAAATGAAGCCCTAGACTGTTGTATTATGTTGTTAATATAACGAAGTTGGGTTGAAAATTTAAAATTTGTCTATATTCTGTGCATATATGATTTACTGTTGTTTGTATTCCGTTGTGCGAAGTAGTTCTGTTGAGATTCTTGGTTTAGTAGTGTCAGTGATTTTAAGACTCTAACCTAGACCGAAGGTCGTGGAAATTCAACATGGTATAAAAGCATTATTGAGCTAATTTGAGGGTTCGTAAATTTGAGTGTGCACAATGAATAAAATCAGAGGGAGTTGTCGGTATCTAGATCATGGAGCAGAGGTTTTAGCCCAAGACATGGAGATGTGGTCTTGACAGGTTACATGGCGAGATGGGCTAGGGGTTTTTGTGGATTGGTGGTGAGCCTGGTGAACAACAAATTTTTGTAGGGAAAATTGCTGATCATGGACTTCTATTGATTTTCCATGGATGGATGGGACAAATCGAGGATTTATTTGGCATAGACGAGATCAGGTTGATCGATATGGATTCATGTGATGTACTGCATGTTGGTAGGCTAGATTCTTCATCGAATCATGGTGTTGTATATTTGAGATTCATGATTTGCACAAGTGGTATTTGATCTAGGAGGATGAGTGCTTGCAGTACCGAGCCAGTGGTGATCAGGTAGGCTCAAAGGGAGTATAGCCTCAGAGCGATCAATCCTATGGAGGTTTGGGATATTCAGGGTTGGATGTGATGAGGTAGAGGCACTACGAAGATTGTCAGATTCATCTGTAGGGTATGCTACAGTGATGGCTACTTGATGGGATAGTGCCATCATCAGATGATGGACACTTCCTAGTATTTGAAGTACCTCCCTCGTTAAGAGGGAGTGTTGATTTTTGTGTAGCTTGGGAGGTACTCCAATCCCTAGTATTCAAGGGTTGGAGTTCAAAGTTCCACAAGTAGGCTTGTGGGCTTGAAACCCAAGCTTGGGGGTTTTGGTAGCGTCAATGATTTTAAGACTCTAACCTAGACCCAAAGTCGTGTAAATTCAACATATCAAGCCACAACAACATCCAATTTTACATTCCTTGAGAACAATTCTTCCTGGTATAAAATTATTACAATAAACCTAGAGAAATCCATCAAATAAAAATATGATATAGATCCAGGTTTTATTGTCATATAATTAACGCTGGAATTCTAAAGCTTACCTAACCCTAATCAATTTCCATGGTCTATGTTGAAGGAGTATATGAAGGTGTGAATACAATGATCCACTGGAAATATTTCCTGACTATGATTGCAATTAGATATCAAAGAAGTTTAGGAATTCACTAGTTGAAGTAATGGCCCATGCTCAGTTGTTGAAATTGTTGAAATTATCAAGCATTAAAAACAAAAGAATAATATTCCTTGCATCATTCTCATAGTATTGAAATTCACTGTATCAATGGAGTTACTTCAAAGCATTTGTTGTTCAAGGTACATATGCTCAATACTTCTTGCCATCATTAATTCATAACTATATGGAACAAAGAGTCTCAACAAGGGTTTTTGTCATTTGTAAGGATTTTTTCAATTGTAATGGTTTCATTGTACATCTAAAGAAAATTGGCAGTAAGGGTTTTCATTGAAGATAATTGTAAGTGGGTCATTATCTCTGGTACAAGAGCCCTTAATTGTTTATTTTACTATCATTTTTAGGGTGGTTGGGTGATGTTAGATAGGTGGTTGAAGTCACCTTTAGGTTGTAGCTTGAAAATACTTCAGTGTGGCAGGGTGGTGCGAGGGTAAGTTGGAGCTTATAGGATCTTGGAGCATCCTTCTAGTGGGTGATAGTAAAAAAGGGTGTAGAAGTACCCTTTTAGGAGTTGGAGCTACTTGATAAAACTATAGCCCTTTTTCTAAAGTATTAGGGAGTTGGGGCTTACTTTTCAATTGGAGCTAAAGCATTGATGTACTCATAAAATTATTAGATAAGCATTCAATGGTTTTTCTCCCGGAAGGGTTTCCACATAAAATTTTTGGTGTCTATTGTCTTTGATTCTGTGTATTATTATTTTATGGTTTTACTTTGTTGATAAAAATAATTAATGCTCTGAAAAGAAAAATTAATTAATTGTTAGTGAAATACTGATTCACCCCCTTCTTAGTATTTCCAAAAATTAATGTAACACCCTTATGCCTTTCCTTTTTAGACAATACTATTTTTATAATTTTAAATTATTGTTGGGCTAAATGGCTATGGAATCCAGATTGGGAACTATGTGATGATGTAATATTTTACTATTATTTGAGTTATAAACAAATTGTTTTGAAAATATTCAAGAAAGAGCACTAGATATTATAAGACTTCTTACCAGCTTATGAAAAGCTATTAGTGGTTAAAGTCCACATGGTGGACCTTCCCTAAAAGTCTCCTCAAAATCCTCACCAGAAAATATTTAAAAATATTAAAATAATGGGAGAGAGAGATTATGTTAATAACTTAGTTGGAGATAAATAATAAGTGGGTTGGAGTAAAACATAACTTTAAATAAAAAGAAAATATTTTTTTTTTCAAAAAATTAAAACAAAAAAGCCTAGGCAAAATACTGTCAAACCTTACAGCAAGACACTACTAAAAAATTATGTTGGGAATAAATCTATAAAATAAACCACATAGGAACCAAGGAGGTTGTTGATTCCTAAAGTAAAAAAGGTCTTAGCTCGAGGGGAAATGCTAGAGATAGTTCATGGTTGGGTGGAACATGCTGAGTTCCTGAATATTTACCCAACAACGATTACGGTTAGACGAAATTTTGTTCAGAACTTACTCTTAAATCTGAATTGTTTATTGTTATGGATTGATAAAATAGAGGAGAAGATAAAATTTTGTACTTAGTTGTGCCCACTATAGACTATATTCCTAGTCTACTGTAATCATATAGGTGAATGTTTCATGTTCTTATATCTCTATGTGCATGCATAGAAGAATTTATCATTAATTTAGCGATGAGAAATTTTGAGGAATTAATATATATATTTAATCTCAGATCCGAGAAAAATATTTCAAGGTGCATAAATAACTAAAATTATTAATGTAATGAGTATCATATATTACTTAGAAACTCTTCAAATATTCAATAAATTAGGAACACTGAATTTGACTAAATATCAAAAAGTGGAAGAATAAAAAAAACCACAGGTTACATTTGGAAGGATACTAGATAACCATCGAAAGGTAAAACAAGAAAACATATAAAATTTAGATATGTCTCTACTATTTCTCAAGAGAAAATTTTATAGAAATGTTAGCCAAATCTTATATTCTGTGTAAATATTTAGAATACTAGTTATTCTGAAAGCATGCTATAAGTTAAAAGAAAGGAAATTATTGCTATGTAATATTTGTTTTATTGAATAATATTGATATATCAAAATTTTCTAATTTTATAATGATATATCTATGCAACTATTCCGCTAGATAAGGAAGCTTGGAAAATGAACACTTACAAAATTCTATCATTATGAGAATTCTATTTGGATGCCTGGATAACCCGTGAAGTATAATTTCAAGAATATGTCACTGAAAATGAAATTATAGTGGCGTTATAGATAGATATATTTAGATTTATAATTTAATCGAAGAAGTTGGAGAATAAAGACTCCTGAAGATGGTACAAAATCTAAATTAATAATAATGTTAGACATACTAGGAAGGGCTTATTTTTTATAATAGTTTCATTATATGTGAATTATAGGTTTGTCTTATACTATGTCATCGCCATTGTAAACTACTAGATTTTGTAGTGAAATACATAAATGATTCTTTTAATTCAAAGAACGCATGAGTAGCGGTTCCAATAAGAGCCGATATATTGTATCATGTGCAAGTATAAGCTAGAGCCAAAGCCTAGGATGGGTTGGAGATTTTCATCAACTCTCACTTAGAGATGGCAGGCATGTACTCACATGAACTATGAATTCCAAGAAAATAAGTCAAGTTAGTCACCCTTGATAAACTACAGTTCTAATTATAAAGAACAATACAATTATAAGAGAGTTTACAAGAAATAAATTCGACAACAATTTTACATTTTTTATATTAGAGGAAAGTTAAAAACCTTCATAAGAAGGATGGAAACGTAGCCTTGCGGTTATCTCAAATTATAGAGATAAGTAATAAGTAATGGATTTATTCATTGCCATTAGGGAGAGAATACTCCCTAAGGAGAGATAAAGCATGCCTTGTTATACAAATTGACAGTAAATATTGTACATGAAAATGAGTAAACTGTGTAAGTATAAATGGTAACATATTTAAAAATATGAATACAATTTCACCCCATTATTAGAGATTGTATGCTAAAATAAAGGAACATATACACGAAATAAAACAATTTACACACAAGTATAAAGAGTCTCGGTAGTAAAATTATTTGTCATAATACACAGTTTGAAAACTGAGTAGATATTTCCCAACTCAAAACCTTGATGGGCTGTAAAAAATTTACTTTTATGAAGTATGGAGACAATATATTAAAAATGAAGGTTATCATGATGCCTAGGGTTTCCAGCCTGTGTTGTAAAGGAGCAAACATGTAAGTCTTCTATACTCCAATCGATGAAAGGAAAACTCAAAGCTTTAACTATGGGATGAAGACAATGTATACCTGCAGCTAGTGAAAAAATTAGTTAGAATATGAACTCACTAAGGAAAGGAAATTAAAGAAACAAGAACGGGTGGCCCATAAGAAATGAAGTAAATATTACCCGAATATAAAGGATATGCCTAAGATACTTTAGCCATATGTCAAAAAAGATATTTTTTCATTAGCATATTTAGTGGAAGTGATAAGAAAACAATACAAGAAGCCATGATAGGAAAAGGAATACAATTATCATAGTTTTATAATTTAATACACATATATACAAGGTTTAAAACCCTAAATTAAAAATACAAGTTTTTAGATTTGGACTTTGATGAGACGAAATCCCTTCATATCACAATAAAACCTAGGGTATTATATATATATATAACCATAAATAAATTTTGAAGGAACCCCAATGGAATATAGAAGAACAAAGGGTTGAATTATAAAGGGAAAAGAGGGATCATTACTTCCAAATATAGAACAAAGTAGTTGCAATAGACACGGTTGGAGTTTCTTAACAAGAAAAGGTAACGAGGGTTTAAATATGAGTAATCGACTTCAAGAAAAATCCTAATAAATTGAGAATATTAATCAATTGAGTATAGAGTACCATGAAAATAGGTCGCAATATACCTTTGAGAAGAGGTAGGATTTGAAACCCCATAATGAACCAAAGATCTCAAAATACGTGGGGATAAATACCACACTCTCGTGAATTTACCTGTAAGGGGGAAAAAATAAACCAATGAGAAATTCTTAAGATAAAGACTCAAAGTAACACAATAAGTCACATTGTGAACTTTTCAGACATGAAAGGATACCTTTACTTCCAAAATCACAAGTAACAAGCGAGAAATAATGAGAGATTCCATGATGCTATATAATAAAGATATAATAGTGCTCTATCCACAAGTGGAAAAACAAGTGAAAATAAATTCTAGTAAGTTTGGAAGGGGGGGCTAGTCATTTGATGAACCCTATTTGTTGTCCATCGTCTAATCTCATCTCAAGGTTGAATCAGAACTATAGAAAGTGCGAGTTTTAGACATTCGATGTGAAACTCACATGGTATTTTTGTCATGGAAATTTACAAATGGACTATGTGTATTAATACGTTGGCATAAAATGAAATTCATTCTACACTCCTAACAACCAACGAAGACACCAAAGTATAAAGGAACGCTTAGGGTAATTGTATAATAGAAAATGAGAATCGACTCATGCACCATAGTTAAATGGTTATAACATGTGTTATGTAATGCGTGATACATAGAATAGAGGAGTAGTAGGTGAGCCTTGGTATTGTACCAAGAGTGTTGCAACTCCCAAGGGCTCCTCAACTCAGATTATTAACCTGAGGTTTGTACAAAATTAGAGGTGACAATGCTATATACACAATAGGTTAGATTCTAATCATGCCACCCTAATTCATGAAATTTGATCAAGGTGTTCAAAGACCATTCCTCCCACTTAACTACAGTGAAAGCTTGTTGATGGAAGTACAATTGAAACTTGATTCTAACTATGAAAGTGAAAAGGCCATTTGTTCAACTTGTAGATGCTAATTAACATTACATGAAAGATAAAGGGCTAATCTACTTGCAGAAGTAAAGCTACTCTATCTTGCATAATTCATCAAATCGGTAACCTATTTTAATTTATCATTTATTTAATTCACACTAGCTTGAAAATTAGAAGTCTAACTTGTATCATGCTTATGATTGAAAAACACTAATTCTACTTTTTTTTTGTAGTGAGGAAAAGAGGTGGTTGGAGTGGTATAGGAGATTCTCTTGATCATAACATCACAAATTTGGGTCATGATTCATCTTGAATGAGCTAAGGTTTAAATTTTGAGAAAAACAAGTGAAGTAAAATTGCACTACATGCATGTTGCTATAGGAGGTTCTGTATTGCTACAGGGGGACCTGTAATGCTACATGAGGGGTTCCAAGAGCCTTTTTAGGGTGGAGATGGTATCTTGAGGGCATGAAGATGTGGATTAAGGTAGGAGGGAGTGAATGAAGGTTGGGGAAGCCTCCTAGCCAAGCCCAAGACCTCTGAGAGGTCTGTCTTGCACCAGGATGAATGCCCACGGTGGCCTTAATTTCCTAGGTAGAGTGACTATGGAAACATTGTTTTGGGAGTAGAATTAAGGGGTGGAAAGAGAATATGGATAATTCCAAATGGATATGAAAGAGGTACCCTCCCCTACAAATTAACACAACATTGAAACTAACCACATGCATGCATCCATTGATCATTAACAAACTGATATGAACTATGATGGAAAAAATGAGTTGAATTTAAATAACATCTATTCTATGCCATAACACTATTTTGATCACTGAACTGACTCCTAAGTTACAAAAATTAAATATGAAGAAAGAAAAATAAAATCTATCTATTTCCAAGAAATCATAAACACAATGTTTTTGGATTGAGTTTGTAAATATTTCCAACCATTCTCCCACAAGAGAGGTGATAGGGAAGCTTGCAATCACAAGTTCTTATAGCTTAACCTCTAATGCAATGAATGAAATATGTGAAATTCTTAAAACTAAGAAGAAAATAGAATACAAAAGAGGGACCAATTCCTATGGGTTGGGCCCAAACCCAAGGGTCTCATCCCTCTGAAACCTGCTTAGATGCAAATTAATAACCAAATTATCATTATAAAAAAATAGTAGTCTCATACATCACTTGAAAGTTAACAATGAAAATGTCAAGCCTTGGGCTCAATAGCTACTCCTAGCTGAATCAAAATTTTGAATCCTAACGAGATTTTCAGCTTGTTTATTTATACAAAAGGGTGGCTTATAACAACTCCCATAAAAATATGAGTGATTCCATCCTTGATCTCATAAATTGTGGATCTCATCCTTCTTAAGCTTCACTTGCACTTGGAGTTAATGAATTCAAGCATGTGAGATAGGATGTTGTGATCTCAGGCGAAGTTAGGGAGTTAAGGAGGTGGACAAACCCCCCTAGATTCTCTCCTTGTTGTCTTCGTCAAACCCCTGCATAGTAAATTCCTCAAAAATATTTATTTTTCCTACAATTAAACAACATTAGGACACATACTATTAGAAACACCTTTTATTCTTCTTACTAAGAATATTATAACCAAAAATATGAATTGATGTGAGAAAAGGTTAGTTTTAAGGCTGGAGGATAACATAATGATATTGAATATACACCTATTGATGGGAATCATCATCACACCCCTGCTGAAGGTGTTGCTCATCCTCTAAGCATATTATTCATCCATGTGAAGCTCTTTCATGGATTTGGTGGCCTCTTTGAAATCCCAAGGCACCTCAGATTGTGTGCCTTTTGGTGGGTACAAACCTGCATTTGTCTCTATCTCAATCCATACTTTTTACTCTTTTTTTTGGGTTCTTCCTTTTTATAAGCCTAACACCAAGGGTGGACTGAGTTTGATTCCTTTCCATTTGATCTTCATCCTCTGCATGACTCTTTTTTATAATGGTGTTCTCTCCAAGGCATTCCTTAGCCTTTTAGGAGAGTGATCTTCTTTGACAAGCTTGCATAATTTCTGGTCCCAACATTGTAAAGGTGTCGTCAAAGTGTATAATGTATTTCTTCTGGGTTGTAAAGTACCTGGGTGCTGAAGTTACATTGGAGGAGATAAGGTTATAATTTATGATGACAACCTTAGGGCTCACTAACTCTGCTATGATCTACAAGGGATCCTTATCTTCTTTTTTCATTATATTTTTCACTTCCTCGACCCTTGCCTCTTCATGAGTCAACCAAGATGATAAAGCCATTAGATCCATCTCTCCCAACATTGAATCAGGATCCCATAAATTTAGATCTATCAGAATGAAATTGTTCTTATAGAATTCAACTAGATTTTCCCTATCTTCCATACTAGTTTGTTTACAAAACTAAATAAAATTCCTAGAGTCTTGAAAAGGAAAAGACTCATATTGTGTTATAGCTTTTATTTTGAAGTGAAACCACTATTCCTTGAGGAAGAGAGCATATGATTTTTATGGATTCCTACATTTTAGGGTTTCCATAGAGAGATTTTCCATGGTTGCAAGTTGTGTTTCTTTCTCATGCAACTGCTCTCTCAACCTTGTGTTTTCTGCCTGTAGCTGCTCCTTTATAAAAAACTCCCTTAGTCTCATATCACTAAATCCTTGCCCATTTCAATGAATTTCTCCTCCATGAGGCCTACATCTTCTACATTCTTGGATTTGGCACTTTGCATCCACCTGTGTTTTGCCTCTCTCTATCTCCATCTCATAGAGGAGTGGAACTGCACATTTTTCAGGGAAAATCCTTCCTCCTTCAAAAAATTTGTAGTAGGACTCCAATTTGGGCTATGGATCAGGCTCATGAAGCTCTTGATGGCCTTTTAAACTAATTTTGAGGTGAATTATTCTTCCTGTAGCTCCCTTTTTTTCTCCTGTAGCATCCCTTGTTCCTCCTGAAGAAACCCCTGCTTCTCCTGTAGCTTCTCTTTTTGTGCTTGCTCAAACACAACTCGTGTCTTAGGTTTCTTGAAGGTCACAACATCTTAACTCATGGAGTAGTCTAAAATGGTATGCATATACCACACTAAACCTCCCTTCAAAAGATATATATTTGAGGATATGATACACCACCTCATCCTAGGGGTACGGTAGGCTTTCTCTTCTTACTCCATTCTTATCTTATACAGGTTTCTATGTCAAGATGATGAAATTTTTCCTAGCTGTGATACTCAGTGTCTTGTCATCTTTGATCCACTAAATTCCTCGAGGTAAGGTGGCCACTTTGCTTATGATTTCATGACTTAGAGAGATGGCCAACCTTATGACAAAAATAGTGGCATTATCTCCTCCTTGATAATGCAATTCCATGGAAAATTCATGAGTGGGATCATCATCATATCCTTTTGAAAATTCAAAGAAACCCAACCATTAATGTATTTATAATATGTTCACTATAAGAGGGTCTTGGTGAATCGTCTTGGTGTATGTGGGTTCTCTTATATTAAATCCTCCCCCCATATCTTCTACTGCTCCTCCTTGGTGTTACTTAGGTGAGGAATTCAATTTTTTTAAAGCAATCTCAGTGGTAGAAACAATGCTAAAATCATTGGCATCAGTGAGGGAGAAGGATGCTAGAATTGATATAAAACAATTTTTTTTCTCTGCTTCTAAAAATAACAATCTCCAAAAGACCTCCTACTTCTTAATTGTCTATTACATGATATCAATTTCAGGCATACTTCTTGTGCAAGTGGATGGAAAAACAAGGAAGGAGGATGCCACTTCTTTTCAAAACAACTTTTTATGTGTATGAGGGTTTGGAGACAATTTTATGTCACCGTGGCTCATTTTTCACCTTTTAATTCATCCTGTAGCCTTTTCTCATCCCTCCTGTAGCATCTCATAACTTCTTGTAGCTTCCTCCTGTAACACTTATATACAGGGTTTGAAACTTATCTATGGCACCCTAGGTGGTCTGATAGCAATAGATCGTCCTTCCTCTAATTTTTTTTTTTGAAATGAGTGACGGTGAATATGAAATCAAACCCAATACATAATATTCTATTTGTGGTAAATGCTTGGGTTTCTTTGGGGACATGGCATATACATGAGTTTCCATTTTTGTACCATTTTCCCCACTCTTTGCAATCATTTCCCTTATCCTCGTGATTATCATCCCACTTCTAGTGAACACCACCTCAATTTTAGTTGAAATATCCATGTTGCATGGGTGACTAACACAAACTTAAGTTTACTAGCTGAGGGTGGCCAAGTTCAATGGCCACCTCCAGCCTATTAAAACACCCTTCTCGACCATTACACATTTTAGTAATTTTATGCATAGGGAAGAGGTGAGTGTTTTCATACCCGAGCCTACCTATGGATCGAATTGCTGGAGGTGGTTCAATTATAGAGCTGGGCCTTATAACATCATGATATCAGAGGGAGTTGACTCTTTTGCTTGTTTCTTGTGCATGCATTCATAACTTGATGATACCTTGACAAATAATTTTTATCTGTGTGTGTAGGTTCCTACCTGATGTCTAAGATGATTCTACTCATGGAATGCCTTCCTGAGGATCATGTGTGCCTTATATTTTGCAGACATGGCTCCATCATGATTTCCGAGGGTGGAAAAAAAGGATCTCAGGGATTTTTGTTGTGACTGGACATGATGCTACTTAAGGAGTTTTCTCTCTGTAGAATTCATCTAATTCTCCCTTGAAGTCTTCATATTGCATGCTAGTGTTGAGGGGAAGTGATGAAATACATGAGGACAATATTAGAATCATGAGGAAGTGGTGTAGATGTTGGAGGGATAGAAAAAAAGGGTTTCTATGTTTTTTAGAGGTATGATAGAGTGGAAATTTTGAGAAAGTTTTGGCTAAATGGATTGGATGGGTGATGTAGTTAACATTGGAGGACCCCAATTTATCATTTCCTAGAGACAAATTGGCCTTATAGTCCATTATTCCCATTGGATCCCCCTCTTGTAGCCTCAGAGGTCCCTCCTGTAGCATTACAAGACCTTCTGTAGCATTACAAGACCTTATGTAGCATTCCAAAACCTCATGTAGCACCACTACGAGGAGGTAAAATTGAAGTTTCTTGTTTATTTGATGTTGGATAGAGATGGGTATGTGAGTGGAGAGTGTGGAGATGAGGTGTATGGATGGAAGGATGGAGGATGACCTATAGATTTTGTCTTATAGCCATAAATCAACCAACTATGTGTAGTTCTCCAAAAGAAGAAGAATGTTAGTATAAATGGTGTAAGAGCTCCCTCGTGCTCCTCTTTTCTCTCTATCTCTCTTTTTTCTCTTTTTTGAGACAAGCATGATGCCTCTGTAGATATTTTCAACCTGCATGCCTGCCCTAGGCACCTATGAGGAGGTTTTCACTTGGTGATATTTTTTTTTTCTCTTTTTTTTTTTTTTTTTTTCTCCTGGGATGGCTTCGAAATGTTTTCAACCTTGGAGTTTGCCTCAGATGCCTCATATATTTTTTCATCCAGGCCTTTTTTTTAGGAATATTATAGACAAAAAACTATGAACCTTCCAATCACATTTAATTCTCCACTGAATGAACTGAAAAATTATTCCTTGGTTAGAGTTACTCTATATAGCTTCAACCTATAACCATTTACAAGTAGGGGAATACCTTCCTCACCAATGGATATGACTAAACATATCCATTTTCATGACACTTATCTACTAGATATGGACCCAACTGTCTTTTCATTAACTTTACCTTGACATATTTGAACCTAGAATCATATAACAGTTCCTAATATACTTCTTGAAAATTATATTCCCTAATATACTTGTCATGCCAGATATTTATTTTCAATTGTATGACCTTAGTGTGTAGGAGAGCTTGCATCTTGAACTCATCTAAGCCATTAATATGGAGCAACCTTTCATTTTGTGTTGTGGTGAAGTCTAAGTCCAACTAAGCTACCATCCTCAAAGTGTTATATTCAAGCTAAATGTAAAGAAATACTGCTTCTTCCCATAAACCAAGTCGTATGGAGTGAACCCAGTGGTGGTTTTCCAAGTGGTGTTGTTGGCACAAGTGGCCTCCACTAGACTATCCACTGAATATTTCCTACTGTTTTTAACTACCTTGGTTATAATGCTTTCGATTGCTCTATTTGTGACATCTACTTGCCCATTTTCTTGAGGGTGATAGGCAGTGAATGTCTTATGTTTGATATGGTGTTTCCTCATGAAATATTCAATTATTTTTGATGTGAATTATGCCTCTTGATACGTGAATACCTCCCTTGGATACCAAAAATTTAGATGATGTTTTGTTTCAAAAACTCAGCCACCTTCTGCTCAGTTGTTTCTTTAACTTCCTTAGTCTCAACCCACTTTGTCAATTAATCAATGAACGCAATGAGATATTTCTTCTATCCCGATGGTGGATCAATAGACCTAATGAAATACATGCCCCAATTATCATATGGATCTAAATCCACTTGAGGCTGTAAGGGAATTTCATCCCTAGGTGTGGGTTTCCCCATCCTTTGGCATTGATCACACCTGGTGTTTTATCTCCTTGCATCTTGATGTAAAATGGGCCAATAGTAACTAGTGTGTAAAACTTTAAAGGATGTCCTCTTAGAAAAAAAATCACCCCCACAAGGTCCATCATGGCATGCTGAGAGGATTTCAAAGACCTATTATTCCCTTATACATCTCCTAAAGATCTGATTTGGTCCCAATATGAAAATATTTCCCCCAATCCAAGTGAAAGGAACACTTTTCCTTACAATATTGCTTTTCTCCTTGGATAATAGATTAGGATGGAACCTCCTAGGAACCAAGTCATTGGCTATGTCAACAAACCAAGGATAAAGCACCAAGATGGAAAAGAGGTGTTCATCTGGAAGTTGATCATCCACCATCTCTTCATTATTTGTAGGAAAGGTTAGTCTTGATAGGAAATCAACAACCACATTTATTTCCCTAGTTTGTCAATAATAGTCAAATCAAACTGACGTAAAAATAAATACTATCTAATTATTCTTGCATTGACTTTAGGCTTATTCATTAAATACTTAATGGATGCATGATCAATATCAAAAAAAGTTTGATACACTGTGATATAGTTCCTAAATTTGTTTAAAGAATGTACTACAACTAAGAGTTCTTTTTCAGTGACAGTATAATTCAAGTTGACTTTAGAAAAATTCTTACTAATGAAATAGATATCATAAGGCAATTTTTCTTATAATTTTCCTAAGGATTCCGATGCATCAGTGTGGATATGGAAATGAAATTCCCAATTGGGACCCCTAAAGATGGCTGCAGTGGTAAAAGTTTCTTTCCACACTTCAAGGGCCTCTTGACAATTTCTTGTCCAACAAAAATCGAAATCCTTGGCCAGTAATCAAAACAAAGTGAAGCCACTTTACTAAAATATTTTATGAACCTTCTATAATACCAAAGTAATCCCAAGAAACTCCTGACGTCTCTTTTATTTTGAGATTAGGGACCCTTTTGATGATGGAAATATTGTTTGGTTCAACCTGTATCTCTTCCTTGGATATGGAATGGCCAAGGAAAGTCCTCGCGTTCATAAAAAAATCACATTTCTCAGGGTTCAATGAGAGATTAATTTCAATACATTTCTTCAAGACTTTACACATATTAGAGAGAGCTTCCTAGAACTCACACCCATAAGGACTAAAATCATCTCTGTATATCTCAACAGATTCGTGAAAAAGTTCATCAAAGATACATAAAGCTACCCTCTAAAAAGTAGCAGGGGAATTTCACATACTAAATGAAATAATTCTATAGGAAAAATTACCTTAGGGGCATGTAAGCCTTATCTTGGTTTTTAGGGATGATATGGATCTGAATGTATCCACTAAATCCATCCAAGAAGGAAAATAATTTCTTCCCTACAAGACCATATAGGAATTGGTCAATGAAGCAAAAGGGAAAATGGTCTTTCTTTGTGGCCTTATTAATTTCTCTATATTAAATGCAGATCCTCCACTTTCCATTAT
This sequence comes from Pinus albicaulis, assembly GCA_034641835.2. Lineage (NCBI taxonomy): Eukaryota > Viridiplantae > Streptophyta > Pinopsida > Pinales > Pinaceae > Pinus > Pinus albicaulis. The sequence goes on along the minus strand of CM076574.1, from coordinate 776,658,944 downwards.
TATTTGGGACTAAAACTAGAGGGGACACCCACTTACTATCTGAAATGGGGTATATGAACCCTGCATCCAATAGCTTTTGTAATTCTTCCTTCATAATGTCCTTAAGAGCTAGGTTCATCCTTCTCCGAGGTTGGCACATAGTTTTGCATCCCTATTTGATGTAAATATGACGAGTACAAACTGAGGGATGCACCCCTTTCATTTCCTTATAATCCCAAGCAAAATCATCTAGGTGTTTCCTCAATATATTGCACGATTTTTCTTCCTATTTGGTAGAGAGAGAGGGGTTTATCTTTAAAGTTATGGATGGGCCAAAATTTAAAATATTGACATGTTCTAGACTTGATTCAATCGAGAATAATTTAGTCCAAGGACTAATCCGAGATTATTTCATCAATTTATATGGTAGTGGGAGGTTTTTTCTGTAATATATGGTCAACGAGGTAATCTTCATCAGGTTCCCCCCTCCTATAATAGTACCTAGAGTGCAGATTGGGTAGGGGGTTGTGTGATACAATTCATCGTCTTCCTCATCCTCTAACCATAAGGGTAAGTGATGTTCAATAGAAGGCTGTGCGGGAGGATACAATATTAGTTGTTTTCATAGATGTCCATTCTTAATATTCATGTTCCCAACCCTAGAAGTAACGTAGGCATTAAAAATGGCCAACCAAAGTCTTGCTAAGATGAGAGGATAGCCATTAAACTTGTTTTTGGGCTAGATAAATAAGAAAATAGTAGGATAATCCCTGGATTCAATTAAGACTATATCATCTTCAAAAATTTCCTCAGGAGCTACTGCGGATCTGTTTGCAAGCTACAACATTGTGGTGGTCTTCCTCAAAGCCCCTTGGAGATTGAGATTTAACATGGTTTCCATAGTCATCACATTGATTGCAACCCTAATTATCAATTAGGGTATTAAGGACCATAATTCCATCAATGTGCACATCCACTAATGGGATGCCATGGTCTAGGTATTTTTGGAAGATAACTCTCCCAAGCATCAGACTAGATAATTTCCCAACAACATTGATGGTGGGGGTATCCCTTTTTCTTATCCCAATATTTTGAAACATTTTTCCTTGATAAGATTATTATATATGGGAACATATTTAATGGCTTGGAGAAGGGGTACCTTGACACACAAATTCTTCAATTCTCCTAGAAGTTCAACCTCTTCTAGGGTGTGCTGGCTAGGGTGGATCAAAATTTCAGGAAAGGTAGGTGGATTTACTTGAGGATAAATCTCTTCCTTCTCTTCTTAAATATTTTTAGGTGGAGAAGGTCGATGATTATATTAGATAACTCTCCCAGACCGAAGGTTTATCTCTTGGATTTCCACATCATAAGCTGGATAATATGTCTCTCCACTCTAGACCTGTTGTTCCTTCTTATTGTTCAAGTTTGGATTAGGTTGAGCATGAATTTGAGGTTTCTTAGGTGGAGTAGGATGAGTGAGCTATGGTTGAGGTTGGGGTGGAGGTATTAAAGTAAGAGGCTGGTTGGTTTGAGGGCTCCATCCTTCTGATGGGTTTCCCCATTGAGAAGATTTGGGAGGATATGGATGAAAAGGATGGCTGAAATGATGAGGAGGATATGGAGAAGCATAAGGGAAAGAATGAGGTGTGGAACATTATTGATGGGTGCAAGGGTACCAAGTTTGGAAAGGTGCATTATAATAAGAGTAATGTGCACTTTCCATGCCTCGTTGGTATGGCCGAGGTCCTTGAGTCCTTCTTTGATTAATGAAGAAAATTAACTATCACCCACCTTATTCCCCTTGATATAAAACCTTTAGCCTTGGAAGGGAGGAAGAATTAACTGTTTCATGGTTCTCTTCACAGATAGAGTATAATTGTTTAACATTCAGTGGGAATCCATTCCTAGGATGTCATTTAGTACATCTAGGGAAAAATATATCCAATTCTCTTTTTGCTTCCTGTTTCTTTCTTTTGATTTACATAATATCCATTTTTAAGGAAAAGGTATGGAACATTTCACTATTTAAATTGTCAACCATATTCCCTATCTCATTCTTTATGGATCTAGGGGAGGGAGAGGAGCTGGCCAAGCTCTGGCTAGACCTACCTTTTTTCCTAGTAGCCTTAGAGTGATTATTGAATACATTTTGATGTAATAATAAGATAGTTGGTAGATGTCTCCTCCAGATAACATGTTGAGGGTTTCCATCACTTCTTCCTTGATCCCTTGAAGAAGGACTAGCTTGAGTGACTCAAGATCAAGGGTACAGTTGGCCCTCCTATAATTGAGTCGAAATATTTCCTCATATTCCTCTAACGATTCATTAGGTCCAAGAGTCATCCTAAATATTTATTCCTTGGTTTCTTTGGAACTACAGTAGTCCCTATACTTTCTATTGAAGGCCTATTGTATTTGGGCTCAGGTAGTGATGCTACCTATAGGTGGACCCATAAACCAGCACAAGGATGCATCTTTAAGGGTAGAAGGAAAAAAATAAACTTTTTTTCATTAGAGGCATAGTCATAGGTTCTACAAACAACAAAAAAGTCAAACATGAAGTTGTCAGGATCCTCAGAGGTTAGGCCATGGAAGTGTGTAAGGGAAAGAAGACTTATATTCTTCATTCTATCCTCTCCATTGGTTTCTCTGATGGGGAAAATATCATTGTTCTTGTTTTCAGCCATATTTTGGGTAGGTGAAGTGGGTTCTTCTTCTTCCTCAATAGGTTCTTCAAAAATTTTAGGTTGCTCACCTATAGGGTATTATAACTTCCCTACAGTTAGAGAGGGAAGTTCATAGCCACCAAAGAAGAATGAATGTTGACTACTTAAGGGGGTGGGGGTGTTGTGTAATAATTTTCCTTGGTTATCCCTACTTCTATGAGGCATGAACACTTTTTTTTGATTTTTTACTTTTTTCAAACCAACAAGATTGAATGCAAAACGGGAAAAAAATCTTAAGCATAAAAAACACCTACTTAGACACCTCCCCGACAATGATGTAAAAAAGTGGTGTTCCATGGTATTGCTCAAATAGTGTTGCAACTCCCAAGGGATTCTAAACTCAAATTATCAACCCGGGGTTCATAAAAAATTAGATGTGACAATGCTATATAAACAATAGGTTAGATTCTACTCATGCCACCCTCAGTCATGAAATTTTATCAAGGTGTTAAGAGACCATTCCTTCAACTTAAATATAGTGAAATCTTGCTAATGGAACTATAATTAAAAATTGGTTCTAGCTCTAAAAGTGAAAAATCCATTTTTCAACTTGTAGATGCTAATTAACATTGCATAAAAGATAAAGGGCCAATATACTTGAAGAATTAAAGCTACTCTATCTTTAATAATTCATCAAATCACTAACCTATTCACATGTATCATTTATCTACTTCACATTTGCTTGAAAATCAGAAGTCTAACTTGTATCATGCTCGTGATTGAAAAATAATAATTCTACTCTATTTTGTAGGGAGGAAAAGAGGTGGTTGGAGTGGTATAAGAGCTTCTATTGATAATTAAATCACAACTTGGGGTCATTATTCATCTTGAATGAGCTAAGGTTGAAGTGGGGAGAAAAACAAGTGAATGAAAATGGCACTACCAACCTGCTACAAGAGGTTTGTAATGCTATAGGAGGGGTTCCAGGAGCCTTTTTTATGGTGGAGATGGTTTCTTGAGGGCATGTAGAGGTGGATGAAGGAAGGAGGGAGTGAATTAAGGTTGGCTAAGCATCCTATCCAAGCCCAAGACCTCTCAGAGGTTTGTCTTGCAACATGATGACTGGCCACGATGGCCTTAATTTCCTAGGCAGAGTGAATGTGGAAATAGATTTTTGGGAGTAGAATTAAGGGGTGGAAAAAGAATATGGAAAAGTAAAAATGGAGATGAAATAGGTTCCGTCCCATGCATACCAACACAAACCGACAACTAGCCACATACTGATTATTAACATAGTGATATGAATTATGATGTAAAGAATGCGTTTAATTTGAATAACATCTTTTCTATGCCAAAAAACTATTTTAATAAATGAAATGACTCCTAAGTTACAAAATTTAAGTATGAATAAGGATAACTAACATATGTATATTTCAAATAAATCATAAATACAATGTTTTTGTATTGAGATTGTAAAATTTTCCAACAATTCTCCCACAAGAGATGTGATAAGGAAGCTTGCAATAACATTTTTTTATAGCTTAACCTTTACTGCAATGAAAGAAAGATATGAAATTATTGAAACTAAGAACAAAAAATAAATATAAAAGAGGGACCAAAGCCTCTGGGTTTTGCCCAAACCCAAGGGTCTCAACCTACTGAACCTAGCTTAGATGCAACTTAATAACCAACTTCTCATTATCAAAAAATAACAGTCTCATACATTACATGAAAATTAACAAAGAAAATGTCAAGCCTTGGGATCAATAAATACTCCTAGCTGAATCAAAACTTCGAATCCTAATAATATTTTTAGCTTTTTTATTTATAAAAAAGGGTAACTGATAGAAAATCCATTGAAAATAGGAGTGATTCCCTCCTTGATCTCAAAAACTGCAGTTTTGGTCCCTCTTGAGATTCACTTTCACTTGAAGTTACTCAGATTTAAATGAATTCAAAATTGTGAGAGAGGATGTTGTGATCTCAAGCCGAGTTAGGGAGTTAAGGAGGTGTAAAACCCCCCCTAGATTCTCTCTTGGTTGTCTCCATCAAGCCCCTACATAGTAAATGCCTAAAAATGCTTATTTTTTCTGAAATTAAACCACATTATGTCACATATTATGAAAAACACCTTTGAATCTTCTTACTAAGAATATTATAACAAAAAATGTGAATTAATGTGAGAAAATGATAGCTTTAAGGTCGAAGAATAGCATCATGATATTCAATATATACCTATTAATGGGACTCATTAGTGGCCAGTTATGTCGCTAACTAATCATAAGTCCTAATTTAAATGAGGAACATTTGAACTAAAATAAAAGGTAGTCATATGCCTTGAAAAAACATTTTAGCAAGGGTCTAAGTAAACCATTTTATAAATCACTATTGGCATTCTTGTTACAATTGTCAGTAGGTAGTAAGGCATAAATAAACCAATATGTATATGAATTAAATTCACTACTGTGCAGCCAATTATTGATTTAAGAGCCAAGGAAATTATGTGTAAATGAGGAGACTCTTTGAGAACAAAATTATTATTAATTGTCCAAAATTTTCGAAATGCAAAAGGGAAAATAATGACCTAAATGAATTCACGAGAAGAAAAGTACACTAATATATTATCTCTATTGTAATCTCTCCTAATCCAAATTAATAAATTAAATAACTATGATTCTAATTGGTTAATTATAGCACTGAAAAAAAAAATTGTAGATGAAGTTGAGGTACGTTACATATGGTATAAGAGCTATAGGTTCAAATGTGAGGCCCAAGGGTCAAACCACAACTAAAAGTACTTTTCAAAAAAATATGGGCTATGCAAATTTAAATTGATTTTTTTATAATGATGTACAAAACATTAATGCCTATCAAAGTTGTAGGTTCAATATTGAGACCTATGGGTTGACCCCATCTAAAGTTTAATAAAATTTTGTTGTCATACATTATGAGCAGAGATAAGTAAATATGCATTATGTTTTATTTCTTTAAAATACTACTGCACCGAAGTTAATGATCATAAATTCCTGAAGTGGATTAAGATGTAAAATACTGACATCCTATTACTTATCTACAATGCAAATAAAAATGGTTTTAAAGAACAATGGATCCTCTCATGATAGTTATAACACTGCTATTTTAGTACCAATATATAACAAGTGTGAATTTTTTCAGGTAGAACAAGGCGGTAAAATATTTCATCGTCATATGATTATAATAGGATTAGAATAGGAAGATACAATTAAGGAAGAGATTGCAAATGAGTAGGCCAAATATATATGGTGAAAGATGAATGCAAGTTATTAGACAAGATTTTTAAACAAGAGGTGTTTCTATTAAAGTACAATGATTATATGTTATTTCTAAAACATAGATTATTGAAAAAGTGTATATGATTCATCACCAAATGTAGAAGGAAACAATCCTTATGTGCAATCTCACTTTTTTATGAGATATCAAGACCAGTGTAGGGTTAATTTCTTTACAGAGAACAAAAAAATACATTTATGGTAAAGTTGTGGCATATTTAAACCATGTGTTAGTTAGTAGGGATCTCCTTAACCAATGGGAAAAAGTGCCTCAAGTTTATGAGGTAAGTTTCATAAAAGTTTTCCTTCGTGTGTTTCTATGCATTATGCAATAAATAATTCTATCATTAAACTGTAGGAAAATTCTATTGTAATCAAATAATTATAAATTTAGGGACTCTAAATCCTAAGGTCATATGGTTATTCTTTTTAACCATCATAGTTAATTCACAACCTATGTTTGTAGGTGGACTAGAGACTACATAATATAGGTGCAAGGAAGACTTTGAAAAATAAAAAATTTCTTGTAGTTTAATGACTTTTGAGGAAATAATTGGGACAACAAGGGTGCATTTATGACTATGATTATGATTATGATTAAAGCTTGATTATGATTTTAAATTAGAGGCTTTTTTGGATATTTAGTATCTTTCATATGAGATGTGATTTCTGGCTTGTCTTAGATTCCCAGTTTCACTTACTTCACATGATATTTTGAGATTGACTTTGTCAACATAGGGAGCCGTTGAAAATTATATCCATGATAGAGTGTGTGGATTGAATGGTTCCATATGGGATTTACATACATATTCACTATTTCCATCTTGGAAATACGATCCATGGACTGACATAATGTTTTGAGAATTTAGGTGTTATTTGAAATCGAAGAGTTTTTTTTGGAGTTTTGATGAGGAAATTAACCATAGGAATAAATCTTTATTTGGAGGTAAGTCCAAAAAGGCTATTTAATTTAGCATATTTTGAAAAAAGAGAAATGCATATTTTTATTACAACCAATGGGTGTAACATGTATACTATGATATATTTAGAAGCCTTCTGAAAGAACATATTTAAATAGATTTTTCACAATGTCTAACAATTAGAGGTGATGATTTAGCAGTTTATTTTACTAGGCTACTACAAAATTATAGAAGATTATTTTTCATTGTTTAATGAGGAAAATCTGGAAACCTTATCACAAAAATCCCACTCTTTGGATTCATTATTAGAGACTTAAGTTAAATACAAAATATATTTATTATATGCAAGTTGCTTTATAAAGGGATGTAATCCTTGAAATTTTTCATGTATCAACAGTTCATAATGTTGTGAGAAAAAAAGGAAAATAAAATCCAATTCTTACTATACAAACACAAAGCAACAAGAGTTAAGAAACCACAAGCATACAACTAAAATGTAAATAGATCAAAAGGTCATGGTAAGTCTTATGGTATGGTAAGCTAGTGCAAGGATGGATCATTGAGAATATTAGTGTTACCACAACCTTGTTTCATACAAGGCATGGTTCGAAAGAAAATGTTGTCAATATGCTAACAATAATTGAGATAATGTACAAAGAATATATCTATGAGTGTACTCAAAATACATACGAGAAAGTAAAAATTAAATAGAGGATACAAAGTATCATTATGTACAAATTACCTTCAATTTGAGTGCACCGAAATATTTCAAAGATTCATTGGACAATATCTAAGTTCAGGAAACCAATTATAAAGGGTTATGAACTCTAGAACTAGTAGCATGCTCTAGGTCGAGCATATTGAAGATGCAAACTATAATAGTCGAATAAAGAAAATCATGATCATGGCTATCCTATCCCTACCGATGAAGGAAGAAAACATTACCTAATTGAATAGTCCATTATACTATATTGAAACAAAACTAAAATGGTAGTCTAAGATTCAGACCTATCTAATAAAGTATCATTATTGGCATCCTTGTAGATGCATATATGGAATATAAGGTAAGGAAATTATAACCAAGAGAATTGGTTGACAAGAGGATACCTTAGTAATATGTGGATAGTCACATATGTGTAGGATATGCTAAATGTATGGTATATACACATGACGAGATAAAATATAATTGTAAATTATGGATAAAGGAAAAAATAATCACAAAAATAAAAGAAGTATCTATAACAATTGGAGACTATCAAGTTGAAAATAATATTAATGAATGGCATTTTAACTACCCAAGAAACTAAAACAGACGAACACACTTAAGAATAGTGCATAAAATATGGAGAAACCATCATCCTTACACATAAATGGAGAAGAGTAAAATTGATCAAGGATAAAATCATGAGTAAAATAATGTAATCCCTCAAGAAAAATTGCAAAAAACCTTAAAAAGGGCAAGGAAATCCTTGATGTGGCATCAATATTAATTATTAAATGGCCTCAACTTTATATGGGATTAGAGATTAGTATTGTTGTTTCGTTAGAAACTTTGAAGATTATATATTTATTGAAAAAAATGGCCATAAAATTATTTGATTAAATAGTTGTTAAAGAACATTTGATTGGGATGATATGATTGGATAAACTATAAAGCTGATGGAATTTCCTAGAGTAGCATAACAATCTAGATGTAAAAAAAAAGTTTGTGGCTGAATGGTGTAGCCATAAATGTGAAGGGAAAATTCTTAAGTTTGAATTTTTCTAGTTGATATTATATATGTGTGTGTGTGTATGTGTGTCTATATATATATATATATATATATATATATATATATATATATATGTATGTATGTATGTATGTATGTATTTGTGTGTGTGTGTGTGTGAGAGAGAGATGTCCAGAATCATTGAAAATAACTATACTAACATGTTGTGTGAAAGGGAAACTGATGCACATATAAATGCAAGGGAAAATACCCCATGGTTATACACATGAGGAAGATACACATAATATGTGAGTCAAACTAAAAAAAAAAAAAGACGAAAAAGAGTGAGTTTAAGGAAAATAATGGATAAAGTGTGAAAAGGAAAAGTAACATTGTAGATCTGTGAAGGTACATTTTGTTGTTTAAATCATGAAAATTGAGTATGTCAATATACCCCTTAATTATCCATTTTAGTATTTTGAATTCCTTATTTTATGTTCCTCATACTTTTGTGGGCTTATGGAAAGATATGGAAATAAGTGGTAGAGTAATCAAGATAGAGTTGACTAAGTCCACTTTGGAGCAAAATTGAAAATAATATAGTAACCATGAAAGTGGCAGAGACATTAAGTTGTTCTACACTTAAGTTATGCATGAATAATACATATTTGATAGGATGGTATCAAAATAATAACATCAAATATAATGCTTCCTAGTGTGACAAGTCACTAGAGTGAAGCATAAGAAGGAGCAAGGCAAGTATTCCTTTAATTATTATTGCCTCTGAGTAAATGACATGAAAAGAAAATTGCATGAATTTCACTTGGCATGGCCCATGAATAAATTTACAAACATACTTATTGTATTATTGTTTTTCTATATTGATTTTGCTGACCTTCTTGGGTGCATGTTGATAAATTTGTTGGGTGCAGGTTGATAATCCTTTTTGGGATGCGTGAATAAAAAATATTCAACATGTGTGGAAACATGCTAAGAAATAAGTGTGAATTGAAGACAACATTAGGGTTATTATGGAGTTGAGCCATTTTCAAAGTAAAGTGCAATAGAAGCACTTTAGCATTGAGGATAGTATTATTGAAAAAACAAAATAAATGCAGGAGGCATTGTCGTCTATAAAAAAATATGGAATTGAGGCAACACTGAGGAAAATGTTTAATTTAAGGGGGGGGGGGGGATATGTAACACCCCTATGTATTTCCATTTTATACATGGATATTTTTAGACTTCTAGTTATTGTTGGGCTACATGATATGGAAGCCAAAATGACTATGTGATGATTTAATATTTTATTATTACTTTAATTATAAATATATTGTTTTGGAAATATTCAGGAAAGAGCACTAGAGCTTAGAAGACTTCACTTCTTGCTAGCTTATGAAAAAATATTGGTGGTTAAAGTACACATGTTGGACCTTCCCTAAAATTATTCTAAAAATCCCTAGGAGAAAATAATTAAAAATATTAACATAATGGGAGAGAAATATTATGTTAATACTTAGTTGGAGAGAAATACTAAGTGGGGTGGAATAAAGCACAACGAGAGAGAAAGACCCAATTTAAAAAAAAATAAAATAATCATTTTTGAAAAAAATAAAACGAAAGGCCTAGGAAAAAGGATAGTAGGCCTTAAAGGAATACGTTGCTAGAAAAATCATTTGGGAAGAAATTGTAATATCCCAAAAGGGAGAATGCAGTAATACTTAAACACAATATAAGACCTGCAAATAAGTAAACAATAGATCAAAGAAAACATCAGAATATACAGAGAAGCTGAGCCATTTTATTATATGGAGATGAATCAGTTACACAATGTACAAAAGATGAGTAGATCTAGCCCAAGAGATGGCCTAGAATCACCCTACAATGATGCTACAACTGGCACTGCATAACTGGTGAGCTTGCAGGAAGAAATACTACACTTTCCCTTCTACTACTGATATACATGAAAATGTTGCAAAAGGAAATGTAGATCTAGGGAGCTCAGGAGCTCTAATGATGCCAAGATTCAAGATCTGGCTAATGTGATGGGAACCCAAGATAACCTAGAAAGGATTTTCCAGATCTACAAATTTTGAAAATCACCCTCTTAGAGTTTGATCCTTTGTTTGCTTGGTTTACAGATCTAAAGCTAGATCTTATCTAAATATGGCTACAATATGATGTATAAATAGATCTATGCTTTTAGGGTTGATCCCTCCTTCAGATCTACAAGATAGGAGCTTGTGATCTTGTCTCCTCTTCTTCCTCCTTCAGATTGCAGCAACTGAATATGAAACTGCTACATAAACTACACTGTAAAAGAGGGAGAGGCTCTATGCCTGCTGAAATATGTTGCAATAGACTCCAGGCTGATGGAAATACTTATGGCAAGGTGAGGGGATGATCCCTCATAGGATTACTAGCTGAAATTATAGAAAATTCCTTCCTCCTTTAGATCTACAGGACTGGACTGTGTAATCCTTGATGGGACTGCTGCTGCTAGGTGGTCAATAATGTTTGGCCTGATGAAAAATCTAAAATTAAGCCCTGGGAATTATTATCTTTCTTTCCCAAGGTGATAGGAATAATCCTACACCGATTCTCCAGTTGAAATACTGAAGACAACCTCCACCTTCCAAAATGATCTTCAGAAATTGCGTAATTCATGAAGGTAGATGTTCTGCAAATGATGGAAAAGATAAGTGGCACCAATGCCTGATGTAGAATGAAGTACAACCCTCTTTCAAGAGATCACTCAATGAAAGAGGAGGGATTCCCGACCAGGAACACCCTGTGCTAAACAACACTTGCAATCTTTGCTAAACAACCCAAGAAAGCATGGAATGTCACATGAAAATTCCAGATCTAAACAGACCTCAAAATATATATTCAATATCCTGCCTTCATTGTTGCCTTCATCTCCTTTATATAGTTTTTAAGCCTTCCCATGCCTTGGCTCTCATCTAAACTGCGTTGTGCATGTGGACATGATCCTCCATGTTTGACTGCGCTGTATTTCCAAGTCATCCATAATGTCTAGGTGCAATGTACACCCTCTCCATCATGTGTGAATTAATTGCACAAATTCCTCCATCACTTCATCGTGAATTCTCTATGATCTTTCATTATATTCCTTCCATGATCTTTGTTGACTGCTTCAACCTCCATGATCTATCTCATTAATGAGACATGATCTCCAATTCTATTCACATTAGTAGTTGATCCACTACCTCATTATGTAGATATAGGCTTACTTAATCCACATTCACACATAAAAAATGGATATTTATTCATCTTGAGGATTATGGGTCCCTCCACCCTTTTATTTACTTAATTCATTAAGAAAATTAAGAAATCTAATATTCCAAATATCAAGTGAAAATTTGGGAATATTACAGTCCTCCCCGATAAAATGTTGCTTGACCTAAAGCAACTAAAAAAGTAGATGCATAAGACATCCATTTACCTCAAAATGGCATCCACATAAGGAAGGCGTCCTCCATTTGCTGTAATGTGTCATGCATGTTTGGTTCCAAAGATGTCTCTCAAAAATGCATAGAATGACCTTCAACTGTATGGTTAGATGTCCTCCTCTTGCCATGAAGTACCAAGTGACAACCGTATGATGTCCAAAATCATCATCAACACACGAGATACATAAAATAATTTGGTTCTTCTCACAAAGGAAAAGCTCCATCTCACAATACGTCTCTTCATCCCATGTTTCATGAAGTACATTGAGCATTGACATGCCCTCATCTCTAGTCCTGTTGGTCTTGTTGGTTCTAATCATAATTCCAAAATTATGAAAAAGAATAAATAGAGACATATGGCTAGACCAAATTTTCAAACCATATTCTCCCAATAGTAACCACCGGAGTAGGGCCTCTTGCTGCCATCCTCCATCTCCTCCATGTAAGATGGTCAAGCCAAACTCCCCCAAAAGTAACCAAAGCAACAAGAGATCTTGCTGCTTCTTCACATCATCATGCGAATCATGGAGTAACAAAAAAATGCTGAAGGAAATATAGAATTTCATCCCAACCCAATACAATTCAACTCCATCATGATACATCATGAGAGTACTATGCCATATTCCAAACAACACAAAACACATAATCATGGGAAATGTTATGTGATGGCCAAACTCTCTTAAGGACTTCAAATATGAACATGCCTTCTTTTTTTGTAAATTATCATTGTTACACAAGGCATGGGACAAGAAAATTTGAACCTTTGGGTAGTAACCATACTCACCCAAGAGAAACGAGTGCAACCATGCTTCCTTCATTACATGAGTGTTTTTCAAGGCATGGATCAAAGAAATAACAACCTTTGGGTAGTAACCAAACTCATCCAAGAGAAACTAATGTAACCAAGCTTCTTTCTGGCCCATGTCATATATTTGCAAGTGGTCATGCAACCCCTTGCTTATCGTTCTCACCCACTCATCCCAATGTGGATGATAAATGATGTACTGCATAAACATGGTATCCACCCTTTGTAGAATACCATCCTTCCAAAAATGATGAAGACCCTTGAACTCCATGAAATGTTGAAGTGCACCTCCAATGAGATCTCTTAATGAGACCTTCTTCTCATCCATGGCCTTCCAAAACCAATGAGGTTTTGGATTTGCTGCAGGTAGAAGTCTCTCTTTGAGTTGTGAGATGCTCATTGAGAAAGTCATTAAGAAAGGAGAAAAGATTTCTCATCTCAAGATATATACCATTTATCATCTTAACCTCCATTGATTCATGAGTGAAGTTACCTTTATAATGCTCCAAGAATAATGGGGCTCCTTCATTATCACTACTACTAAGTGACAACGATGTAGATCTGCATGGTAACACATATGTTGTCTCAAACCAAGGCACAATACTAATCTCATAACCAGTCATTTTACATAGGATCATTCTCATCCCATTTTCTAAAAATCTACACTTCAAATCAAAGGGTTGAATTTAGTCCATCAATGACAAGCTAGGATATATTTTCATCTCCTCCTCTATTAGATCAAGGATCCTTTGTGCAGTGATATAATGCTGCTCCAAATCACCATGACGTTCTAACCCTTGGTCATGAAATAGCCCTGATGGAATGTCCCCATAAGTTTCAATAAGAGGTACTAAAACAATATGAGATGAAAGTGGATGCATACCTTGGATCAACTGAGATTCAGAAATATCTTGCAAGAACACAATAGTTTCCTCTTCTGGTGCAAAGGTCCTTCCAACTGCTAGTAAGAGTGATGGTTGCAATTCTACAAGTGTACCAGCACTGGTATCTGTCTCCTACTCCTCATGCATCTCATCAATCATGCATGTGGCTCCAAATGTCAAGAACTCAAGACCATATTGCAAAGTTGCAAGTGATCCTCCTCTTGATGTAAGCACATCTGCAACTAGTGGTGGTAGAGGCTCCTCCTCTTGAATGATAATGAGATCATCTTTTCTTGAATATTCATGCACTATATCCTTGATGATGTGATATGTCACCATGTGGGATGTCTCTAGTTTCTTTCTACCATACTTTTCCTTCAGTCTTTGAATAAAATTTTCATAAGTAGACACTTTCATGTGTGACAAGTGACTGAACCACCATTTTCTTGCTTCACCCTCTAGGTGCAGCGCTGCAAACTCCACAACCTATATTTCTGATATAGGATATTTCAGAAGAATGTAAATAATTCTTCCCTCCAAGCCCTCAAGGTTCTTATGGAAGATCCATCAAATGTAGGCAAGAAGAATCTATGCCTCTTTCTTCTATTGTTGCTTCTAGATCTCTTCTCTTCTTTGAGTTGCAAAAACTGTTGGAGAGAGAGATTATCCTTCAATGCTCTAGGCTGTGACTTGTATTCAGATAGATATTCACTTAGGGTCTCATGCTCCAAGTCTTCATCATATTTAGATTAGTCCTCTTTCTCAAAGAAAGTGGATCTAGTGGAATAATGTGAAGCTCTTTGCTTCTCTGGTCTTCTTTGTTGATGAAAAGAAGTGCTGGGACCTTGTTCATCTTGAAACCTTCTTGAGGTTTCTCGTTGCCTTCCTATTCTTGTTTCATTGATATCCTTAGAGAGATCCTTCATATATCTAAAGGAACATGAGGCAAAACTTAATCCCTCCATAGTATATCTCTACTATCTACTTTCTTATGCTATCAAAATGTCCACAAGATGAGCCAAAGATCATGCTCTGATACCACTGTAATATCCCAAAATGGAATAATGCATTGATACACAAACATAATATTTGTAACACAGAAAATGTACATGTAAGTTTATGATTAGCACATATATAGACAGAATATCTGAGCCATTTTATTATATAGGAGAGGATTCAGTTACACAATGTACAAAATATGAGTGGATCTAACCAAAGAGATGGCCTAAAATCACCTTGCAAACATGCTACAACTAGCACTGTGTAACTGGAGAGCTGTTGGAAGCAAATAGTACGCTGTCCCTTCAACAGATAATGAATATATGACTGTAGTCTGAAAAGGAAAATGTAGATCTACATAAATCTGGAGCTCTGATTATTCCAAGATTCAAGATCTGGGTTCTATGATGGATACCCAAGATAACCTAGAAAGGATTTTCCAGATCTACAACTTTGAAAAATCACCCTCCTAGAGTTTGATCCTTTTCCTACTGGGTTATGGAGATCTGAAGCTAGATTTGAAAAATAGATGGCTGAAATATGTCACAAGATCAGATCTAAGTGTGAAGGGCTGATCCCTTCTCTAGATCCATAAGCTGGAAGCTCAAGATCTAACTCCTAAATCCTCTAAATAAGGTTGCAGCTGTTGCTACACAACACTGTAAAGGAAGGAGAATCTCTAGCCTGCTGCAAAATATGGCTATGAATCTCAAGACTGATGGAAATAATGTATCCAATGTGAAGGAATGGTTCTCCACTGTATTACTAGCTGAAATTCTAGCAACTTCCCTTCTCCCTTGGATATAGAAGACTGGACTCCGCAATTCCTGAAGGGATTGCTACTGCTGGGAGATGAATAACATATGGCCTGATGCTTGATATAGATATGAAGCACTGGAAGGCTGATCTTGAAGCTCAAGTTGATAAGATGAATCCTACACCGATTCTCCAGTTGAAATACTGAAGACAACCTCCACCTTCCAAACTGATCTTCAAAAATTGCGTAATTCCTAAAGGTAGATGTTTTGCATATGATGGAAAAGATAAGTGGCACCAATGCCTCATGTAGAATGAAGTACAACCCTATTCCAAGAGATCACTCAATGAAAGAGGAGGGATTCCTGACTAGGAACACCTTGTGCTAAACAACACTTGCAATCTTTGCTAAACAACCCAAGAAAGCATGGAATGTCACATGACAATTCCAGATCTAAACAGACCTCAAAATCAATATTCAATAGCCTGCCTTCATTGTTTACTTCATCTCCTTTATATAGTTTTTAAGCCTTCCCATGCCTTAGACCTCATCTAAACTGCGTTGTGCATGTGGACATGATCCTCCATGTCTCTCCATGTCATCCATTATGTCTAGGTGCAATGTACACCCTCTCCATCATGTGTGCATTAATTGCACAACTTCCTCCATCACTTCGTCATGAATGCTCTATGATCTTTCATTAGATTCCTTCCATGATCTTAGTTGACTGCTTCAACCTCCATGATCTATCTCATTAATGAGACATGATCTCCAATTCCATTCACATTAGTAGTTGCTCCACTACCTCATTATGTAGATCTAGGCTTAATTAATCCACATTCACACATAAAAAGTGGATATTTATTCATCTTGAGGATTATGGGCCCCTCCACCATTTTATTTCTTAATTCATTAAGAAAATTAAGAACTCTAATATTCCAAATATCAAGTGAAAATTTGGGAATATTACAGGAATCTATAAAATAAAACAACTAGGAACCAAATGGGTTGTTGATTCATGAAGGCAAGAAGGTATTATATCAGGGGGTACTATTGGGGACAATTCATGGTTGGGAAGAACATGCTCGAATCCTAAATATTTCCCCAACAAGGATTACAATTAGATGAAATTTTGTTCATAACTTAATTTTGGATCTGAATTGTTTATTGTTATGTATTCATAAAACAAGGGAGAAGATAAAATTTTGTACTTAGTTGTGCCTAGTATAGACTGCATTCCTAGTGTATTATAATCATATAGGTAAATATTTTATGTTCATTTATCTCCGTGTGTTAGAAACCATAGAAATAAAGGCTTAATTTAATTTTAACATTAGTAAAATTGAGTAAATTGAATTTCCACATCAGCAGGACAACTTGGAGGTAGTTAACTAGCGTGACATGACTCTTGTCACCCAGTTAGATCAGGAAATTTGAGTTAGTGGGATTTGAGTTCAGTCATGCATGTGTTGGTTGCTAGATTTTAGCAATATAATTTAGTTATTTTTAGTTGTACTTAGTTAACTGACCTCTAACAATTAATAGAGTTAGTTGAAGGTCAATTGTGCAGTGAGCTAACATTCAAACTCAAATATATTTAAGCTAACTAATCAATCAACCAAAAATATCTCATGCATGCATGGAACTCAAATTCTTTAGCTAGAGTGGAGGAATTAAGGATAATGTAAAATTATTTGTATACTAGTGGAGTGTATATAATTTTGCATGCATGTAATTGAACAATCCTTGGGAATTTTCCAAGTAAATAGGGAGGTTCCCTATTATTTAGGAGCTCAGTTTTTCTCACATTTGCACAAGGAAATAGGAAGTTAGAGGAGCTCGAAATTGACTAAGTGTTGGCTAGAGGTTCTCATTTAGTAGTGAGAACAATTTTTCTTTTGCAGGTGGTGCTTAGAGTTGGAGCATTCAATTGTAATAGTTTCTCTATTCAACTGATTAATGAAAATATGCTTGAGGGGTTTTTCCCAGTTGGGATCCCATAGAAATCACTTTGTACTTGTGGTTTTTCTTGTTGCATGTTTATGCATGTTGTTTTAAATTTGGATTTCCATTCCGCAGAATTGTAGAATAGAATTATGTCTCTTGTTTTTTAGTTTGAAAACTTGAGAAATTGAAATTTATATCAAATTTATACATGGTATTAAGGCCCTGAAATCACCTTAGAACCAATATTTCAAAATTTTCCCTTAGGAATTTTGAATTTACAACTTTAGTGAAAAAATGTTTCTTTAGATTCGGGAGGATGTGTTTTAACAAATTGAGATTGGAGTATGCCCTGGAGGGTAGATCGAATTTAAGATCTTATAAGGACCAAATGGAAGTAGTGTATGATGATATTGGTGTGTTAGAATATGTTAAAACTGACATTCTAAAACCCCAACAATATGATGCATAATAATTAGCCCAATGGAAGAACGATGTTGCTAGAACTATGAGGATCATCTTGGAGGGTGTGAGAGACCACATATTCTCGAAATTAAATGGAAATGAGACTCCCTTTGCTATGTGGAAGACCCTCACTGAGATATTCGAAAATAGAAGTGATGTTAGAAAATAACAGTGAGAGACTCTACACATTAGAGGAAGATACATGTGCATCCTTGAGGAGCAAGGAAAAGATTAAATATGTGGTGGTTGAGAGGGAGTAGGATAGAGCTATCGAGGTGGAGCCTGACCCAGTTGGTAGTTGGGATTATTGAAAAGATGATGAGGACCGACTGGGGACCTCCAATAGAAGGAGAGTTCGATCCAAGTGGGAAGAGGTAGAAATTGCAGTTATTCCTATAGGAGTGAGGTGGGGTGATGTAGAACCCCAGTCCCATAATTGCAGAGATTTGTGCAGGGTCCATTGTTGTGTCCTCCTCATAGATCATTACCATGCTACAAAGTCCCAAGATGTTCATTAGTAGAAGAATCAATGTCAGCTGGTGCAGTTAGATGTTGATGAGAACAAAGGAGTGCTTATAACAATGCACGAGACACAATTCATAATAAAAATCAGTGTAGTATTTCCATTAGATAATTGCAAAGACATAGTTGGTTAAATTTTTTTGGATGCTTCTCAGTTGTAGTTGTTGCAGTAAAAACAACAACAATTAGAGGGGTGAAAATGTGAAGTTGGGTAACACTTTTTGCCTTTTTTTGAGAAAAAAATTTCATTTTTTTCTGTTCTTCAACTTTCTGCAAGGCAAAACAAATTTTCGGTTTAGAATTTCATTTTGAGATAAAAAAAAAAGTTGTCAGAAATTTTATTAGATTTCTATTAATTATTTTTTGGATATTTTTTATACACATTTGATATGTCAACTTAGCATTTCTTTGAGTGTGTGTTTTTAACAATCAAAGGATTCATAAGAAGTCATGTTAATACACACTGGTGTATTCTTTGAAACTTTGTGTTTTTCAGAAAAAAAATGTGTTACAACAATTTAGATAGAGTCTACTTCGATTTCATTATATTTACAAAACCAATTGATGCATATCATAGTTACTAGAATTTTTTGAACTGATCCAATATGAAAAAGATGCATATTTTGAATATGTTTCGTGACGCACAAAATTTCTCAACATATAAGTTATAAACTAAAAATCTAAAAACTACCCATTACAGACGACAGACCAATGTAATGCACCATAAATTTTTCAATTTTTTTTACAGTGTATTTTGGAAGATAGAGAACATTGATTTCACTGAATCATAATGACCTTTAGAAATTGTTTGCACCCGTTTTATTACAAAATTAATCAAAATTAGTAAATATTTATGAAATTCCATAAAAGTTATATTTCCTGAAAGTATATTGAATTCTGAAAATGCTTGTCTTAGTTCCAAAAATTAATTTAGAATGTTTCATGGAGCTTAATCAAGCCAAAGTTGAAGATATGTATTAAGAGCTTGGCTTTGCGAAATTGTAGATGTGTTAGTTCGGCCGAATTATTTTTTGTGCCAACGGCCCGTCAAGTCTAATGATACAAAATTTGGGCTGAATTTATAATAAAAGTTCGGCCGAACATTTACTTGACTTTTCGTTGGCCAGAAAATACAACGAAGCCCCTCCAAAAAAAATATTTCGCGGCAATATAAATTGATGTAAAAACATTCATTATTTTCGCATAGTTTCACACATTTCTTCATTTGGTCTGATTTTGCAAAGGATTGTTTTGGGTTTAAGGACTTTTCTTGGAGGTATATTCAAAGGAAATTTTTGCAAAGGATTGTTTTGGGTTTAAGGAATTTTCTTGGAGTTACATTCAAAGGACATTTTTGCAAGGGATTGTTTTGGGTTTAAGGACTTTTTTTGGAGGTACATTCAAAGGACATTTCTTGGAGGTATGTGATACATTTTTTTGATGTTTTTTGGGCTTCATTTTTTTTGAAGTTATTTTGTTTTTATAGGTTTTGGGCTTAATTTTCATTGTTTTTTTTAAGGTATTTTGTTTTTTAGAAGTTTTGGGCTTAATTTTCATTGGTTTTTTTTAAAGTATTTTTTTTAGAAGTTTTGGGCTTAATTTTCAAAGGACATTTTTTTGAATGTATTTTGTTTTTAGAGGTTTTTGGGTTTAATTTCCAAAATACATCTTTTGGTTTTAAGGTATTTTGTTTTTAGAAGTTTTGGGCTTAATTTTCATTGTTTTTAAAGGTTTTGGGCTTAATTTTCAAAGGACATTTTTTTGGATGTATTTTGTTTTGAGAGGTTTTTGGGCTTACTTTCCAAAAGACATTTTTTTGACTTATTTTCGAAGGGACTCTTTTTATGCTTAATATTCAAATAACTTTTTTTGGAGGTATTTTTTAAAGTGATATTTTTTAGAGGTTTTTTTGAAGTATTTTTTAAAGTGGCATTTTTTAAGAAGTTGGAATTAATTTTCAATGGACATTTTTTGGAGGTATTTTTTGAAGTGAATTTTTTTAGAGTACATGTTTTGGGTTGAAATAAATATTTTATAATAATTTTTTAAAATGTATTTTTGTCTAACTTTTTAAATGAAATTTTTTTGAAGGACTTGGAAGGAAATATTTTGAGCTTCGTTTCATTTTTATAAGACATTTTTTTCTCATATTTTTTAAAGTAAGTGTTTTGGATTTAAGTATGTATTTTTTGCAAAATTTTTAAAATGATTTTTTTTTTAAATCAAATCTTTTGTGATGTTTTTTTTAATTGAGTTTTTTTATAAATTTTTGAAGGAAATTTTTTGAACTTCATACTCTATTATCATGGGAAATCGAAGGAATTGCGTGAGAAAATATGATCAAACAAGAGACCCTGAGGAATGTAGAGAACGAGGGAGAGAATCTCACAAAATAAAGAGAGAAGCACTCTCAAATATTGAAAGGGAAAATGAACCTCAACTAGAAGTTGAAGCGGGTATGTAAATGTAAATATTATGAATTTGATATTTAAAATTTTCCTAGTGTAAAATGTGTTCAAGCTTAATTTTTATTTGATGAACTAATTTGAAAAATATTTTGCAATGTAAATAGAGAGAGATATTCCTCAAAACATTGATGATGAGATACAAAATTTTGAAAGAGAAAGTGAAAGAGATATTGAACCAATGATTGAAGATGGTGAAAATGTTGAAATAAATTCAAGTGAAGAAATTGAATCACAAGGTGTATATATATATATATTGAACGCATGCATGTATTATTGAAATTATACATATTTATTAATTTAGTTATTTAGTGAATATGTAAACTTATTATGTACTATTCATTCGAATATGTACAGATGAAATCAATGTCGATGATGAGATGTTATAAAATGTTGAAACTCCCACATATGGAGATAAAAGAGCTGACCATGTTATACGATATCATGTTAAACACATTTTTGATACATACTTCATTAAGGAAAATGTGACAGTTCAAGCCCAAATGTTGAAAGGTCTCTTATCATTAAGGAAATTAAAAGAAGCTACGACTTTATTGGGTATTCGAAAATCAACAAAAGATAAAAAAATGAAGGAAAATGTGATTCAAAATATAAATAGAGCTATAAATTCAATTAGAAGATCTAGACAGAAAAATGTTTCGGTTGTACATAGAGCAATACATATGGCAGTGGTTTCATCAAGTACTAAAGAGAATTGCTTGGTAAAATCTATGGCACGAGCATTAGGAACCTCACAAAAAACGTTTCACAAACATCGAAAATTTCGGTTGCAAATAGATGTAAATTATGAACTCGCTTGTTGGAGAGCTATTTGTAAGCAACCATAAAAATATAGACTTGGAGAAAATGTTAAAAAATAATATATGAATATTGGAAGAAAAATTCACGTTTTTCACCAAATGCAAGGGATGTGATGCGAAGAAGAATAGCATGAAATCAGTACGAATAACATGAAAAAAAATTCTTGGACACCACTCAGATGGAGTTGTTCAACAAGTTTAAAGAAGAGAATCATGAAATTCATGTCTCAATTAGTGCATTTGTTCAACAAAAACCATGGTATGTAAAACCTATCACCATATGCGACACTTGCTGTTGTCATTATCATGTGGAATTTCAGTTATATTATGACACATTTCTTAATTTTGGTAGAAAATTTTGGAAAAATTCACCTCCTCCTTCCACTATCTGTGATTTCATATCTCAAATTCTATGTGAAAGAGAAAGTGATGAATTATTTTACGAAAAGAAACGTGTTGGTGGTAACAAATGCGATGATTGTGGAAATTTGACTAAATTTCAAAACATATATCGTACTGATATAAATGATCAATCATTTTCCAACATGAAAGTGAAATGGAAGAGATATGAATATCTCCATACATCGATTCAAGGTTCAAATAGTGCTAAAAGAATTGAATTACAAAAAGAAGAAATTTTTGTGATAGATTTTTTGAGAAAGTTTGAGGCAGAAATTTATAAATACACCAAGCATTCCCATAGAGCTCGATGGCAAGACTTGCAATTCAAAAAATCCTGTGAAGTTTTTCCACCAGGGACCATTTTTTCAGTAATTGATTTTGCAGAAAACTATACATTTGTTCCACAAAAAGAAATTCAGAGTGAACACTATCATTCTGACCAAGTCTCCATGCTCATCCATATTCTATATAGACATGCTGAACAAAACGTCGATCATATAGAAAGAACTAGTGAAAATCGACATGTTATTAAATAATATCACTTTTATATTAGTGACGATCTTACACATGATACATATTTTGTACAACACTGTTTTGGAAAGATTTATGACTCCTTGAAAAGTCATGGAATAAAATTCAATAAAAATTGGATATGGTCAGATGGATGCGCAAGTCAATTCAAATCTTCACGATCATTCTTTTGGTTGTGTTGTCTTTATAAGAAAACCTGCATTAAACATTGTTGAAATTTCCTTGAGACTAGCCATGGAAAAGGAGAACATGATGGTGCAGGGGCATGCATAAAACGAGCACTTCGATGATATCAAATGAACTACTTTTCAAAACGACTTGTGGACGCTAAAGAATTTGTTCAATGGTGCATCGCTGCTCTAAGCCATGAGACTAACCAATCAAGGGAGGTGCGAATGTATATTCAATTTAATTTTTATTGGATATCCAATTTTAAACAGTGTACATTTATCACAATGATTATCTTTGATGGTATTTTGATATCATATTTACATTATTCTTTGAATTTTCCATATATAGGTTTTTTTGGCATATTGGGATAAATATGTAGATAGATCAATTGGAATTGATGTTGAAACAATAAAGGGACTCACAAATTGCATTCAGTTAAAACAAAGTTGTCCACAAATGTGTTTGCATTAGATAAAAGAAAATATTCTTGTTTTTGTCATGTTTGCATAAACAACACAAAATCCAATGACGTTTGTGAAAACAAAATGTATGTAAAATATTGGAAACATACAAAGTTAAATACAAAGGGGAAAATGTCTATTGCAATGTTTGAAGAAATGTAATCAGAGGAGACGACAATATCATCTCATGGTGATCGAGTTTCTGATCTTGTTAGAGAAGGTAACATTTGAATTTCTTTCAAATGATAGAGATCTAGAAATAGATACTAAAATTATTTTAAAGTTAATTTTTCATGTTAATTATGATCTAAATTTAAATACATAAGTTTGTTTTATTGTGCAGGAGATGTTTTTGATGTAATTTCACCTACTTTCAACGATGCAAATGTGAAGTATTATTTGATGCGTTGCACTGAACGATAGATGAAATTATTAGAAAACTATAATGATCACAGGTTTCCATATGATAGAGGATCTATTATTATCTTTGAAGGTTGACTTTGCTCGTCCAGAAGTAATCAGTGGGGTTTTGTTTACTTTGAAGACCTAAACTGATGTCTTAAGTTGTCAATATAGTCACTTGGTGTGTGCAACATGCACTAAAGTTGATGAAGGTTTGAAATCAAAAGAAAAAAATAGAAAAATTAAGAAATGATCAATGTAAAACCCGATCATGAACGGATAATTGAAGATGGCATTCCCATTGGAATTTTTTTGATTAGACGCAACAATTTCTTCTCTCTTTGATTCTTATTTTAGAAGCCAGACTAAAAATAGAGCTTCCTTGTTATGTTATTTGTGCAAGTGTTTGCACGTGGCACATTCCACAGTACATGCACACTAGTATGAAATGAAAGTAGCTTTTCTATGTGCATTGATGAAAAATGTTGCAAGTACTGGATATATATGTTCTAGAATGCAATTAGCTGAAAGTAGCTTTTCTATGTGCATTGATGAAAAATGTTGCACATACTGGATATATATGTTCTAGAATGAAATTAACTGAAAGTAGTTTTTCTATGTGCATTGATGAAAAATGTTGCACGTACTGGATATATATACATTATAGAATGCAATTTTAAAATTTTATGATTGTTTGCTACATCTAACAAGACCTAGAATCTTATGATTGTTTATATATATATACACACACACACACACACACACGCACATGTCGATATGTATTGCACTTCAATCATTTTAACATATATATTGAAACATGTACTTAAATCATTTCCACATGTACATATATTCATGTGAACTTTTTTTTGTTTGGAAAATGACAACTTGAATTTTAAAAACAAAACATTATATCATAATCACATGCCAAATGTAGTTCAACCATCCAAAACTTGAGTTTTAAAAACAAAACATTATATCACAACATTACTTCACATGCCAATTGTAGTTCAACTATCCAATAAAAACAAAACATTATATCACATGCCAAATGTAGTTCAACCATCCAAAACTTAAGTTTTAAAAACAAAACATTATAGATCACAACATTACTTCACATGTCAAATGTAGTTCAACCATCCAAAACTTAAGTTTTAAAAACAAAACAAATTATAACACAACATTACTTCACATGCCAAATGTAGTTCAACCATCCAAAACTTGAGTTTTAAAAACAAAACATTATATCGCAACATTACTTCACATGCCAATTGTAGTTCAACTATCCAATAAAAACAAAAAATTATATCACATGCCAAATGTAGTTCAACCATCCAAAACTTAAGTTTTAAAAACAAAACATTAATATAGATCACAACTTTACTTCACATGCAAAATTTAGTTCAACCATCCAAAACTTAAGTTTTAAAAACAAAAAAAATTATAACACAACATTACTTCACATGCCAAATGTAGTTCAACCATCCAAAACTTGAGTTTTAAAAACAAAACATTATAGATCACAAGTATTAAGTATCAAGTAAAATTACTTCACATGCCAAATGTAGTTCAACCATAACACTTTAAAAACAAAAAAAATATAACACAACATTACTTCACATCACATGCCAAATGTAGTTCAACCATCCAAAACTTGAGTTTTAAAAACAAAACAAATTATATAACACTGTAACATTACTTCACATGCCAAATGTAGTTCAACCATCCAAAAATTAAGTTTTAAAAACATTATATATCACATTCACATGTACCAAATGTAGTTCACATAAAATATGTCCAAAATTTGTAGATCTCACAAGTATCAAGTATCAAGTATCAAGTTATATATGACTGCATCTAGATAAGACTATATATAAAAAAGTAAATTTAAGACTAAATCTATTGAAAATATAATGTTGCATGTGTGCATGTGAATCATCCATCAAATAGTGCATGTGCATCATCCATGAAATACAGATGGATGTAGTGTCTCTCCCAACAAAGTCATGATCCTCGAGCTATCCTACAAAGCATGGGGAACCTGTACACAATGTGTACAAACATTAAAATTTAATGTTTTAAAATTGAGTGAGAATATATAGAACTTCATGTAAAAAACAAAATGTAAAAAAAAATCATGCAATACCTCATGAGGTTCCCTCTCCATTTGTTTCCCGTCCACTAAACCTTCCCCCACAGGAACATCTTCAACAATAAACTGTACAATATACATGTATATATATATTAAAAATTTTCAAATGAAAATGCATATATAAAATTATTTTTAATAATATTAAAAAAAAATTTAGACAACTTTTTCAAATGGTTGAAATGGCGTGGATGTTCCTATCTCCATCGCTAGAGTCCATGGAGAAAAGAAATCATCTATAGGAACCTAAAATTCAAAAAATTTAAAAGTATAAAATAACTCAAGATCAAGATCTCAATTTATAATAAAACTTTTAAACTTCAATTTATAAATTATAACTCAAAAACATATATTTAAGTGAAAAATTGAATACTTGTGCTGGTAGATTTGGCACATCTCCTAAGAGAGGCTCCAAAAGAAAATCTCCAAAAACCTAAAATTCAAAAAATATAAAATAACTCAAAATCTTTAGATCTCAATTTATAATAAAACTTTTAAACTTCAATTTATAACTTATAACACACACACACACACACACACATATATTTAAGTGAAAAATTGAATACTTGTGCTGGTGGATTTGGCACATCTCCTAAGAGTGGCTCGGAAAGAAAATCTCTAAAAACCTAAAATTCAAAAAATTTAAAATAACTCAAGATCTAGATATATCTCATTTTTTAATGTAAATTTTTGAGGTGGAATATATAACTTAAAAACATAAATTTTAAAAGTGAAAAATTGTCCATACTTTTGATTGTGGATTTGGCACATCTCCCAAGGAGAAAGAAGGTACATCTCCCAAGGAAGAAGAAGGTACCGCCATCCTGAAAACATCAGACGAAATCAAAATCTATTAAATTTTTTTATTATATATATGTACATGTACATGTGTGCACAATTATTTATTTTAAAAATATCTCATCATGTTTCGAAATATATAATAATAGATAAAAAATAATTGTACATTATCATGTTTAATTAAAAAACACTAACATTTGCCAACATATCTTGATGGTAAGAACCATCTTGATTGTATGATTGATGGTGAGACCCATCTTGATTGTTTGAACTAGAGGCTCCGACCGTGATATTAACATTTTCTTCATTCATCAAGCATGACAACTGCAAATGGTGTTAACATAAAATGATACATTTTTTTTAGATTAATGTATATAAATAAATGTATGTATATATTTATTTATTACAAATTGTACATGTGTTAAAATAATTGAACCCTAACCATTAACACATACCGTTCCCATGCCCTCTTCCTCATGAACAATTAGGCCCTGCAAACCATTGCAACAATTATTTGCATATGTTTTGAGATATTCAACACTTATGTTGTCAATCTCTTCATCTATATAATACACAAAATTAGCACGTGCATTCTCACGTGCTCTTTGTCAATTCAGACAAACATCGACTCCACCAATCCACTGTGAACATTGTCAATGATGGCATCCCTTTATTCTCGACTAATTTGAGAAGTAGCTTCCATATATGACCATAAAGTTTCGACATGGAAAGGTCGACTAACCAATGGTGGCTGAGGGCGAGGAACTCAACATCACGCCTAGCTCCCCTACAGTCACACAATCGACCTTTCCCAGGACCAAAAAATTCAAAGGGAAGGTCATTGTAATTGGGTTTCATTTGCAAAAATAATTCTGCATAAAATAATTTTTCAAAATAAAGCGAAACCTCGTCGTTCCATGGGAGGCTTCCATAGGCTGCAAGGTGTCTATCATACAAATATTGAGCTATTTGAGGGTGCTTGACATATTGCACCTTCAACATCTTTCTTTTCGACCCTTTGAAATTAAACATAGACTTGGCCATTTTTGTTGTGAATTTTTGTTTAATAAACTCCCATTTATCATGACCCATCACTGTTTCCTTTCTTTTTCTCATCACTTCTACAAAAGTATCAGTGGTTGGCCCAATATTTTGGTACACATCTACTAGTTTTCCTAAAGAGTGTGTAACTATTTCCAAGCTTTGTTGACTCTCAGCAGGGAGAGTCAAAGCCACAAGATCTCTCTATAATTTTGCATGAAGATGTTGACACCTTTCTAAGGTGCATTGTTGCATGTTTGTTTCCCAAGGTATATCAGAAATGTCAGATGGATAATTCGTGGTTGGTGGACAACCTTCTTCTTGAATGACACGTTCTACCCTATGTATTTTTTGAGAAACATTTGGAGTAGTGTTTTCAGCCTCTACGTCAATATATAAAATTTTGTATATTAAAAAAAACACATGTAAAAAAATTTGTGCAAATTGAATGAAAATAATATTCAAATTAATGGCCACCTCAATGTGGTTGGCTAGCATCTTTCCCACCCTGAGATTGTTGAGAACCAAAATGACCCTGCTGAGAACCAACACGATCACCGATCGGTTGCGAACCAACACGACCATCCGTTGATTGGCCTCTGGCGGAATACATATCACCACCTTCACATAATCCACCAACACTTATTGATGGCCCTCTAAGGGAATGTGTACCACCACCAACCTTACGAGACGAGAGGGAAGCTTCATAAAGAAATTTTAATTTATAATCGATTCAAAAATACATTCATACATATAAATACATGTACATATTCATTGATTAAATCACATGAACCATAAAATGATTGCGTGAACCATGGGCATGCTACATTGATGGAGTAGACACCCTTCTCCTCTTAGCTCCTTAAAAATAAAAAATGAAGCTTATTAAAAACTAATTTAACTCACAAAATTTATAAAAAATAAATTCCATATGTACACACATGTATGTATATGTATGGAGATTTAAGATTATATTTAAATACCATGAACATCCCTTGATCCCTGATCCCCTCTCTCTCATAGAGATATGGGATTTTGTTGATATTCGTTGTTCATCCTCCATGATATATATATCTAGAGTGGACATTCACAATTTTTTTTTTAAATTACTGTTTAAAATAAATTCAAAATAAATTTTAGAAAATTAATATAATTTAATGTACAAAAATTATGTAAAACACAACTTTAAAAGCACTAATTGATGTGTGAAACTCAATTTAAGCAAAAAAAACTATAAAATTTTTAAGTTCACCAAATTGCGCTTTACATGGTGGGAGTAGATTTGGTATAAAATTGAAAAAAACACATGGTCATTAAAAAAGAAACATGAAACTCCATTTAAACAAATTTTTTTTGAAGTCCTCACATTTTAATTTTATAAAAATGTGAAGTTCACCACTTGTTGCAAATGTGAAGTTCACCAAGTTGCACTTTACATGGTGTGGTGGGAGCACACTTGGTATATAATTCAAAAAAAACACATGGTCATTAAAAAGATGAATTTATAAGTACAAAACACACACATATCCAAGATATGTTACAATGTCCATCAATAAATTTTGAAGGATAGCGTCTCAACACTAATTCATCTTTGAGAGATGAATCTTGAATTTTTGAAGAAGAGCGTCTCAAAACTAATTCATCTTTGAGAGATGAATCTTGACTTTTTGAAGAAGAGCGTCTCAAAACTAATTCATTTTTGAGAGATGAATCTTGCATTGGAATTGCCCCATATAATTCTAATTCATCTATTAATTCATATTTGATAGATGAATCCTGAATTGGCATTTCCCCACACAATAGATCAACAGACATATTATACACATTTGTACAATTTCTTATACTAAAAAATTGAAATTGGTTAACAATATTGTTTGCTATTCCATGCAGTTCTTTTAGCCTCTCCTTCTTAACTTGGTACACTCCTTTCATCTGGTTGCAGAAAATTTCAGAATTGGTGAAAAATACAATTCCATTTTATCCATACTCTGTAGTTGTTCACAAGCCTTCTATCAATGCAATATAATATACCTCATTGTTTTTGTTCTTCCTAGTATATTCATTTTCCTTTGGATGATTTTTCTAGTTGCAATATTGGAAAGCACATATGTAATCACTGCTTTCCTTGGATTGGGATAGCAAGAAACATCTATGCATAATTTCCATTTTTCAACCATATTTTGTGGGTTTTTTTATCCCTGAAAAAAAATGAATTCAATAAAAATATATTAAATTGACATTTATTGAAAATGCATGGGAGAAATGACACATGTGCATGGTTTATCTTAAAGTTTGACTTAAAGTTTATGGTAGAATTAACATCTAGAAATGAGATGCGTTAAAGGTTTCGTAGCCTAGAGTTTAAGGGAGATTTTTGACACATATACATGGTTCATGCATGGTTTGCGTGAAAGTTTTCCCTAAAAGTTATGGAAAAAATCACATCTAGAAATGACATGCCTTAAGAAAGGATGAGATCCAGAGGCTACTTTGCCCTATATATGCCTTAAGAAAGGATGAGATCCAAAGGCTACCTAACCCTTTATAGACTGCTTTATAACTTGTAGAAGTTAAGACTCAACCAACAAACTAAAATCCTATGGAATTTCAGCCACTTTAGTTTCAACTTTTAGGCCTTAAAGTTTTCCTTGAATTAATGGGGGAAAGACTTGATTTTGGTGGATACTATCCTATGAGATTTCAACCACTTTAGGTTCAGTTTTTAGGCCTTAAAGTTTTCCTTGAATTAATGGGAGAAAGCCTTTAGTTTGTGGGAGAAATGACATTTACATGGTTTACAAAATTATTTTACGCACTTACTAAAACAACTAGTTGTGGTGGTTTATGAAGTTATGTCAAAAGTCACACCTTTATGAGTTTGTGGGAGAAATGAAATAGAAATGAAACATGCCTTAAAGTTTTCCTAAAATTTTATGGGAGAAGGGAGAAATGACACATGTACAAGGTTTTCCTTAGAGTGGTAGTGGTTTATGGATATTAAAATGAAGAACTTCTATTTCTGTTCGAGAGATTGACTGTAGGGGCATTTACTGGATATCTCACCTTTGAGAAAAGATGAGATCCAGAGGCTACCTGGCCCTTTACAGACTCTGCCTTTAGAACTTGTAGAAGTTAACACTCAACATATAGACTAAAATCCTATGGAAGTTCAAAATCCTATGAGAGTTCAGCCACTTTAGGTTCAATTTTTAGGCCTTAAAGTTTGCCTTCAATTAATGAGAGAAAGCCTTTAGTTTGTGGGAGAAATGACATTTACATGGTTTGCAAAATTATTTTATGCACTTACTAAAAACATGATTTAAAGTTAATGGGAGAAAGCCAACATGACACATGCTTTAAAAACTTTGCCTAAGAATTTATGGGAGAAATGACACATGTATGGGAGAAATGAAGCATGTACATAGTTTTCCTTAAAGTGGTTGTGGTTTATGGATATTAAAATGAAGAACTTCTATTTAGATATGTTCCAAAGATTGACTGTAGGGGAATTTACTGGATATGTCACCTTTCAAAAAAGATGAGATCCAGAAGCTACTTGGCCCTTTACATACTCTGCCTTTAGAACTTATAGAAGTTAACCCTACTTGGCCCTTTACAGACTCTGCCCATAGAACCTTGTAGAAGTTAACATTCAACAGACAGACTAAAATCCTATGGAAGTTCAACCACTTTAGGTTTAGTTTTAGGCTTTAAAGTTTTCCTTCAATTAATGGGAGAAAGCCTTTCGTTTTAGAGTAAACTTATAAAATGATTTAATGTGAAGTACTTTACCTACAAAAAAATGGAATTGAAGACTGTGCTTATATATCAGAGTTCTGTTATGACAAATTATTTATGTCCTTAATAAGAAGTATGATTTAGCACTTATCAAATTGTTTAATAATTTATAATAATGTCATTTTTGGCTTGTACTATCATTCATCCTTGATATGTAAAATAGTTTTACGACTTCAACATCAATCTATACTATCATCATAAATTAGTTATGTCCTTAATAAGAAGTATGATTTAGCACTTATCAAATTGTTTAATAATTTATAATAATTGATATGTACAAGAATTTTACAACTTCAACATCAACCTACACTATCATCATATCACTGTAGCCATGTCATTCTAGATTATTTATATCCATTACATCATAAAACACTCCACTTTTAACATTTTAAAAGAATAAAGCAACATGGAAGGTGTTAATTTAGATACAATAATACACTCCACTTTTAACATTTTACATGAATAAAACAACATGGAGGGTGTAAATTTAGGTACATTAATAGTATACAATCATGTCAATCTATATTATTAAGATCCATTACATAATATTTAATGCAATCTAGATTATTTATAACCATTACATCCTAAAACACTCCACTTTTAACATTTTACAAGAATAAAGCAACATGGAATGTGTAAATTTAGGTACATTAATAAAATACAGCCATGTCAATCTAGATTATTAAGATCCATTACATCATAAAACACTCCACTTTTAAAATTTTACATTTTACTCACCTTGAGTTTGGGGGATTCTATCCTATGGAAGTTCAATATAGCCATATCAATATAGATTATTAAGATCCATTACATCATAAAACACCACTTTTAACATTTAAAATTTTACTCCATTTGATTTTGGGGGATCCTATCCTATGGAAGTTCAACTACTTTCAGTTTTTAGGCCTCAAAGTTTGCATTGAATTAATGGGAGAAAGCCTTGAGAAATGACACATGCTTTACAGTTAATGGTAGAAAGCCAATGACACATGCTTTAAAGTTTTCCTTAAGAGTTTATGGGAGAAATGACACATGTACATGATTTTCCTTAAAGTGGTTGTGGTTTATGGATATTAAAATGAAGAACTTCTATTTAGATCTATTTCAGAGATTGAATGTAGGGGCATTTACTGGATATGTCACCTTTCATAAAAGATGAGATCCAGAGGCTACCTGGCCCTTTATAGACTTTGCATATAGAACTTGTAGAATTTAACACTACCTATCCCTTTACAGACTCTTCCTATAGAACCTTGTAGAAGTTAACACTCAATAGACAGAATAAAATCCTATGGAAGTTCAACCACTTTAGGTTCAGTTTTTAGGCCTTAAAGTTTGCCTTTAATTAATGGGAGAAAGCCTTTAGTTTTAGAGTAACCTTATAAAATGATTTAATGTGAAGATAGTACTTTACCTACAAAACAATGAAATTGAAGACTGTGCTTATATATCAGAGTTTTGTTATGACATATTTATCTTCCCTACCTGAAATGCTATTATCTTCCTTTCCCTATATATTTCAAGGTATTGAAAGAATGGATTTTCTGAATGGCATGGTTTTCAAGATGTGGAGTTCTTTGTTGGTTTTACTTGGTATTCTCGAAGGGCTAGACATTTCAAATAATTTCTGAAGGTTGTTTTATTCAAAGTCAATCATGTTATTTTGAAATAGAGAAAACTTAAGCAAGGAAGGACGAAAATGAAAATAGTTTAAGGCAGTCCATTAGTGAGACTTAGTATGGCCGTGGGACACATCCAACATTAGGCCATTGAGTTATGGATTCACTTACAACTATTGAGTCCTACTCATTTGACCTATAAGTGTTTATCATTTTTTTGTTGATCACATAAGCTGGGTTTGGTTGGAGGTTGTGCAATCAAGGTTTGTTTATTCAATTACATGGATTCCCCTGTGGAAAATTTGAATTAGATGTATGTCAATTTAAGCCTATACGAAATATTTCCTATAAGTTGTGGATCAAACTTCTAAGCTGAGATTATCCTAATTTTATTTTATTTTGAGCTAGCAAAGCATCTAAACATCTTCTTATCATAGATTATGAGGTATTTATTGGATGTATATGAATGTTTTGATCATTAAAATCTATCCCTTTATTAGAATTGTATCATTGGAAACCACAAGAATTAGGTACCTAAGGGTCCAAAATATTGGAAACATGAAAGTAGTCTCTAAAAGGGTGTCATCTACATGCTAGATAAAATGCCTTAAACTTGACAAAATCTGTCCAATATTAACAACATAGAGTTCCAATGATCTACAGGTATTTTTTTCATAGATAAATGGGAATTTTGAGTTATGCTCCAAAGCCTTTTGTCAATATGTCAAAGAAACAGTCTCTGAAGACAGAAATATTTGTGAAAAAATCTTAGCACATTATGAGTTGCTAGGAAATGAAGTTTATGATCTAACTCAGGCCATGGAAAATTTGAACAAAAGGTTAAATTCCATCGAAACAATGTTATCCATGCAAACTGCTATACTGAAAAGCAAGTTGCAAAACCAAATTATTCAACCATAATGAATAAACCTCAATCATTTGCCATATTCATAGATGATCCTAAATCCCATCTCAAAAGGACATACAATTTTAGCATAGTTCAAAAAGAACTACCTACATGGGATTTTGGGGCTAGTTTAGCCCAAGAAGAAGAAGAAATGGATGAGTTCATTTATGTGACTTAAGACTTTCTGAAACAAGTGCAAAAGAAATGTCCTGCTTTCCAACAAGACAAATACAAATAGTTTTTGGTTTTCCCCAAAGTAGAACCAGATACTGATACATTGATGTTAACCCAAGGGAGTACATCAAGACTACCAATGTCTGCAACAAATATAGGAGTTTCAATGTTAAACAAAACCATCCAACAGATGCCTACAAATCCTATGTTCATGCCTAACTGCCAACCGAAGGTTGAATTAGAGAATGCTATAAATTTTTTAGCCAACTGGGCTACAAAGAAAATTTCTAAAGATCCTACTCAATCCATGAGAAAAAATGCACAATAAATCATTAATGGGTTCGGAGGAATGACACATACATGATGGCACTATGCACCGAGAGAACAAGTGCAGTCAAGAATTTCTGCAACATAAAATTTTTGTCAGTCAAGACTTTCTGCAACAAGTGTAGAAGAAAGGTCATGCTTTCCCAGTGTTCTATGTAATATTTTAAAGCATCTAGCCTTCGAACCTCACAGATTTTTAAGCATCATCTGATCCGTCCTTTTTGGGTGAGTATTTTTCATTCTGATTATAATTCTTTCAAATCATAAGTTTGTTAAAATTTTGTTCACGGGAATAATATTGTTCAATTATCAACGTGAATTATAAGCAACTAAATGGCACTTTGAACATGGAAAGTAAAGCATTGAATGTCGAAGATGGCTCAATTAAGTTGAGAAATGGATTGCAACGCTCAATTCTTTCAAACATGGTTAGCAAACGTATCAATGAATTAGTACAAATGTGACAAATTTTTACCATTACTTATAAATAATTATTGGACTGGAATACGGCCACACAAAATGCAGTCATATCAAGACCTCTACTTATAAGTTTTAGAATTTACAACAAAGACAACAATTTATATCTTGAAAGAAGGTGGTAGACATGCAATAGTAGATAACTGAGCTTCCCTGAATTAAAAATAAATTAATTGAAATTAACTAAAACACCTAAACATAATTATAAATCACTAAAAATAACTAATTGAAAGTCTTAGTCACCACAACAAGAACACGACCACATAAAATAATTATTGGACTGGAACACGACCACACAAAATGCAGTCATATTAAGACCTCTACTTATATGTTTATAGAATCTATAACAAAGACAAAAATTTATGTCTTGAAAGCAGGTGGTAGACATGCAATAGTAGATAACTGAGCTTCACTGAATTAAAACTAAATTAACTGAAATTAACTAAAACACCTAAACATAATTATAAATAACTAAAAATAACTAATTGAAAGTCGTAGTCGCCACAACAAGAACACGACCACGCAAAATAATTATTGGACTGGAACATGACCACACAAAATGCAGTCATATCAAGACATATACTTATATGAATGTAGAATTTACAGCAAAGAAAACAATTTATATCTTGAAAGCAGGTGGTGCCAACCTATAAATTCAAAATTTGGAGCCGAGGCTGAACAACAAGACTCTGCCAAGACCCTGCAGAGAACCAGACACAGATGCAGGCCTGAAACACACAGCAGACATAGACGAAACACGATCACAGTAGACGCAGACACTAATAAGCTTGAAACCCGTTAACAGCTCCGGGATGGTGTATTTATAAACTAATGTCTGGCCAGACTATTTTAAGAGTTCGGATGAACTTATGTTGCCGGATTTCCAATCTCCGGCCAAAAATATGTTTGCGCACGCTGTCAGTATGCCGTCAATGTAAATAGTAGAATGAGTTCAGCCGAACTAATTTCGAAAGTTCGGCCGAAATCTATAATAGTTCGGTCGAAATTTTATAAAAGTTTGGCCAAATTGTGGAGAAAAAAAGTTTTCCACCCTCGATTCTCATAAAAGTGTAACCCAAATTCATGGGTTTACCCAGAGGTATTTCTATATTATATTCCAGATGTGCTGGATGGGGGTGGTGAAAAATCCATTTCTTGCTAAGAGGGAGTGTTAGAAAGTGTAGCAAGAAAGGCTCTATTTGACTTTAGCCTTAGTCAAATTGAGTAAATCCTATTTACACATTAGTAGGAAAACTTGGAGGACGTTAAATAATGTGTCATTGCTCTTGTCACTAAGTTAAATTAGAAAATTTGAGTTAGTAGGCTTGGAATTCAGTGATGCATGTGTTGATTGCTAAATTTTAGCAATCTAGTTTAGTTATTTTAAGTTTCACTTAGTTAATTGACCTCTATCAATTAATAGAGTAAGTTGAAGGTTAGTTGTGCAGTGAGACAACAATATAACTCAGAGATCTGCCAATTAATCGATCAATCAACACAAAATAGCTCATGCATTCATGGAATTTCAATTCATCAACTAGAGTGGAGGAATTACGGCTAATGTAAAATTATTTATATACAAGTGAAGTGTACATAATTTTTCCTACATGCAGTTGATCAATCCTTGGAAATTTTGTAAGAAAATAGGGAACTACCCCATTGATTAGGACCTTGAATTTGCTCAGATTTTCATAAGGAAATAAGAGGCTAGAGGAATAGAGGCTCTCATTTAGCAGTGAGAATAGTTTTGATTTTGCAGGTGGTGCTCAAGGTTGGAGCATGCAATTTTAATAATTTCTCTATTCAACTGATTAATGCAAAGAGGCTTGAGGGGTTTTTCCCAGTTGGGTTCCCTTAGAAAATTGTGGTTTGACTTGTTGGATGTCTATGCATTTTTTTTTAAATTGTGATTTCCATTCCACAAAATTGTAGAGTATAATTGTGTCCCTTGTTTTTCAGTTTGAAATTTTGAGAAGTAGAAATTTCTATCAAATTTTTACATTGTGTGCATGCATAGAAGAATTTATCATGAATTTAGTGATGAGAAACTGTGAGGAATTATTATATATTTAATTTCAGATATGAGAAAAATATTTTAGGATGCATAAATAACTAAAATTAGCTGTGTTATGAGTATTAGATATTACTCAGAAATGGTACAAAGATTCAATAAATTGGGAACTCTAAATTTGACTAAAAATTGACAAGTGGAAGAATAAAAAAATTTGTAGGTTACATTTGGAAAGATACTAGATAACCATCGAAAGTTAAAATAAAAACACATATAAAATTTATATATATCTCTGCCATTTCTCAAGAGAAAATTTTACATAAATGTTAGCGAAATATTATAATTTGTGTAAATATTTAGAATACTAGTTATTATGAAAGAATGCTATAAGCTAAAAGAAAGGAAATTATTCCTTCGTAATATTTGTTTTACTGAATAATATTGATATATAAAATTCTTCTAATTTTATGAATGATATATCTATGCAATAAAATGCAAATATAATAATCCCTTAGATAAGGAAGCATGGGAAATGAACACTTTAAATTCTGTAATT
This sequence comes from Pinus albicaulis, assembly GCA_034641835.2. NCBI lineage: Eukaryota > Viridiplantae > Streptophyta > Pinopsida > Pinales > Pinaceae > Pinus > Pinus albicaulis. The sequence continues at coordinate 776,621,403 of CM076574.1, read as the reverse complement.
ATGAGAATTATGTTTGGATGTCCAGATAACCCATGAAGTCTAATTTCAAAGATATGTCATTGAAAATGAAATTATATAGTGGTGTTATTAGATAGATATACTTTGATTTATAATTTAAACGATGAAGTTAACGAATAAAGACTCAGGAAGCTAGTACACCATCTAAATTAATAATAATGTTAGACATGCTAGGAAGGACTTATTTTTTATAATAGTTTCATTATATGTGAATTATAGGTCTGTATTATACTATGAAATTTCCATTGTAAACTAATAGATTTTTTAGTGAAATACACACAGAACCAATAATTTTAATTCAAAGAACTAAGGAGTAACAGTTCCAATCAGAGACGATGGATTGTATCATGTTCAACAACATGCTAGAGACAAATCCTAGGATGGGTTAAAATTTTTCATCAAATCTCACTTAGAGATGTCATGCATGTACTCACAGTAATACTATGAATTCCAAGAATATAAGTCAAGTTATTCACCCTTGATAAACTAGAGTGCTAATTATAAAGAACAATAAAATTCTAAGAGGAGTTTACAAGAAAGAAATACAACAATAATTTATACATTAGAGGAAAGTTAAAACCTTCATAAGCAGGATGGAAACACAGCCTTGTGGCTATCTCAAATTATAGATATAAGTAATAATAAATGTGTTTATTAATTTCCATTAGGGAGAGAGAATAAGGAGAAAGAAATCATGCCTTGTTATACAAATTTATAGTAAATACTGTACATGCGAATGAGTAAACTGTGTAATTTTAAGTGGTAACATATTTAAAAATATGAATATAGTTTCACCCAATTATTTTAGAGTTGCATAAATACTCCATATAAAAATTAATTCACCATTTTATTTTAATATGAATTGTATGCTAAAATAAAGGAACATGTACAAGAAATAAAACAATGTACACACAAGTGTAAAGAGCCTTGGTAGTAAAATTATTTGTAGTAATACATAGTTTGAAAAATAAGTAGCTATTTCCCAACTAAACTTCTTGATGGGATGTAAAAATTTTACTTCTATGAAGTATGGAGGCCATGCCTAGCATGGTGTTAGAAAAATTAAAATATTATGGACCTATCCAAAAGAAAATCATTAATAAATTAAACATGAAGGTTGTTGAGATGCCTAGGGTTTCCAACCTGTTTTGTAAAGGAGAAAAAATGTGTGTCTTCTATTCCAGCTGATGAAAGGGGAGATCAACACATTAAATCTAGAATGAAGAAAATGTATACCTACAACCAACAAAAAAATTAGTTAGTGTATGAAATTATTAAGGAAATGAAATTAAAGAAAAAAGGTCAAGAATGGGTGGCCCATAAGAAATGAAGTAAACCTTACCTGAATACAAAGGATATGCCTAATATACTATAGTCATATTTCACCACATACATTGTTTCATTAACATCTTTAGTGTAAGTGATAGGAAAACAATACAAGAAGCCATGATAAGAAAAGGAATACAATTATAACAATTTTATAATTTAATATAGATACAAGGCTTAAAACCCAAAATAAAATATACAAGTTTTAAGATTTGGACTTTGATAAGGACCAAATCCCTTCATATCACAATAAACCATAGAGTGTAGTATAAATAAATAAATAAATAAATAAACACACACACACACACACACACCCACACACATATAATAAAAATAATCTAGAAAGAATCCATAAATTAATTTTGAAGGAACCCTAGGAGGGCTCGAAATCGAAATTCAAAACTCACTGCAAAGAATAACAACATCACCTCAATGAAATATAGAATAAAAAGGGGTTGGAAGAAAAATAAAAAAGAGGGAGAATTACTTCCAAATATAGAACATAGTAGTCACACTAAACATGGTTGGGCTGTCTTAACAAGAAAATGTGACGATAGTTCAAGTATGAGTAACCAAATTCAAGAAAACTACTAATAAATTGGGTATAGATGATCCAAGTGGATATTGGTGGCCACTTTCCTATTTCACCTAGACCTCCAGTTGATTTCATCAGTTTCCTTGTTTATAGAAGCATTTACTGTTTTAGAATTTTTTCGGGTCCTGAACTTTCGAAGCAGTTTTGACCCCCTAAACGACTCCTTTTTGAGGTCTATAGTAGGCCCCTACCCATAGGAAAGGGACTACAAAAAATAATGTAGTACTTAGAGAGATATTTCCAACAAGGTATCATATGTGCCAAACAGAGATAATATGACCAAGTTACAACCCCAAGAAGTTGGTTGCCAAAACTAACCCCAACGGGGCCCATAAACTCTTGGTGTTCCAGCTCCTTTGGTTAGGGTTTTGGTTGTTTAGGGTTTTATCTTATTGTTAAATAATAAAAAATTACTTGAACCTCATTGTAACACCATTTTAGAGGCATGTAGTTGCCACATATCTTCTTAGAGATAAGCTACCATCGCCCGAGCTAGTTTATTTCGATTATGTCTATAAGGATATTTTAGTTCCTTGATATTAATGAAATGAAATTTTATTTAGGCCGTATATCTATATTTATGGTTGTATCTATATTTAGTTGCATTCCTATTTAAGTTCGGATCAATAGAGTACCATGAAAAGAGGTTGCAATATACCTTTGAGAAGAGCTAGGATTGGAAGCCCCAAAATTAACCAAAGATATTAGAAGTTGTGGGGATAAATGCCACACTATGGTGAATTTACTTTTAAGGGGGAAACAATAAACCAATGAGAAATTATTAAGATAAAGACACAAAGTAACACAAATGAAAGTAACTATGTGAAATTTTCAAACATGAAAGGATACCTTTACCTCCCAAACCACAAGTGTAGGGTGTTGATGAATGAAGAAAGAATTAAAAAATCCTAGGTTGATAAGAGCAAATTGATAATATCTTCCATGGAAATGTATAATGCAGATATAGCAACACTTTTTCCACTAGTGGAAAACCAAGTGAAAATAAAGTGTCTTATCTTCAAAAGGGGGGGCTAGTCATTTGAAAAACCCTATCTGTTTTCCACCGTCTAATGTCAAGGTTGAATCATAACCGTAGAAAGCGTGAGTGGCATACATTCCATGTGAAATTCACATCGTATATTTTTCGTCAAAATTTCTAGACAGATCATGTGTATTAATAATAATGAATAAAATGAAATTCATTCCACACTAATAACAACTAGAGGAGATGCAAAATTATAAAGGAACACTTACGATAATTATATAATACAATATGATAATTGGCTCATGCACCATAGTTAAATGATTATAACATGTGGTATGTAATGCATGATACATAACATAGAGGAGCGATTAGTTGTGTCGCTAACTATTCATAAGTCATAATTTAAATGAGGAACATATGAATTAAAATAAAAGGTAGTCATATTCCTTGAAAAACACATTTTACCAAGGGTATAAGTAAACCATTTTATAAATCACTGCAGGGATTGGTATTCTTGTTACAATTTTCAGTAGGTAGTAAGGTATAAAGAAACCAATCTATAGGTGAATCAAATTCACTACTATGTAACCAATTATTAATTTAAGAGGCAAGGAAATTACAAGTAACTGAGGAGACTCTTTGAGAATAAAAGTATTAATAATTTTATAACATATTCGAAATGAAAAAAGGGACAATAATGACCTAAATGAATTCACAAGAGGAAAAGTATACTAATATATTCTCTCTACTATAATCTCTCAGAATTCAAAATAAGAAATTAAATAAGTGTGATTCTAATTGGTTATTTATAGCACTAAAAAAAAATTGGGTATGAAGTTGAGCTACATTACAATTGGTTTTAGAGCAGGTACCTGTACAATCAGTTTAAATGCTAAATGGAGATAAGGAGCACACAAAGAATGAATTTACTCTGTTCAATGGGAAAAAATATTCACTATGGCGTGGAAGGATGTACATATATATACGTGCACAAGTATATGAAATTTGGGATGCTGTTGAAAATGGCTATACTACATTGGCCTCTCCTCCAAAAGATTAAAAAGGCAAGTAACTTGTCGAGAATGATGCAAAAGGAAATAGTGCCATTATAAGTGGACTAACTAAATCTGTTTATGCTAAGGTGTTGGGTTGTAAAATCGCCTAAGAAATTTGGGGGAAGCTTCAAAACATATATGAAGGGGAGTCAAAAGTCAAATAAAACTTAAAATTTGTATAACATAATTTGAGAAAATTAATACGAGATAAGATGAGAATATTGCGGCTTATTTTCATCATGTAGATGAAGTAACAAATGCCCTCGAAGGATTGGGAGAACTAGAAAATAAAAAGAGTATCGTGTGAAAGGTTCTAAGATATATTCCAACAAGATTTAATCCAAAATTTTCAATCGTATAAGGTAGATAAGATTTGGAAAAATTTAGCATGGATGAACTACACAAGATTCTTACAGCTTATGAAATGAGGATTGAATAGGAAGTGCCATATACAAGTGAAGAAACATTCAAGGCCTCAAATAAGACAAGAAATTTCTTGAGTGAATAATTTTCATCCCCTTACCACTCATGTGCCTGAGCCTATGATTCCAAAGTTCTGTATCTTCTCCCATGGAGGTTAAAGCATTAAAAAAATTAGAAATAATATTTCATAAATAAAATTTACCAACTGATCAGGAGATCAAGTCCCTTGTAGAAAAATTCTAAAAAATGAAGTTGCTCAGAATTGGTCCGAACCAGATCGACTGGAAAGAGCTCGCCAAAACGATCCTGTAGACGTGAACGACACTGCAAACCGACGTCGTATGAAGAAGATATTCAGCTTTAAAGTTCGCCAATTTCAATTAAAAAAGGCCCAAAGTTGACTTTATGAAAATTATTTTTATTAAAAAAAGAATATTCCACAGAATATTCTGGGAATATTCTATGGAATATTCCACAAAATATTCTGTGGAATATTCTAGGCGCAGCCAATTATAGGGCGCCATGTGGCCAGCCCAGAGGCCGCCACGTGGCCCCAAGGCGGAATGGATAGGGCAATTAAAAATTTGTTCGATGCAGTAGGATTCGATCCTGGGTCGGCGGGATGGCAGCGGAGAGGCCCGACCAATGGGCCACAGCAATGACTCTTGTTAAACATTGCAACACACTTATAGTTAAATGTGGTTTTAAATTGGGCGGGGCCCGAAAGGGGGCCAACCCCCTTCTCCATAGAACCCCTCGCTTGGAACCACAACCTATTCCCTTGGTGCACAACGTCGGGGTATGGTCACTCGGCCCAACGGAAGGAGCAGAGTTTTATTTATTTCATATGGTTATAACATTATAATATTTGTGCGTTTAACGTTGGTTGGTTCAACCAACTCCGACGGGTGCAGTTCCATGGGGCTTATCCTCCAGCCCTCTGATTTCGGCGGAATATTCAGCGGAACCCCCAAATTTTAGCACCTATCTCTAGTTTAGTCGGATTATCTGGAGTTCCACCAGATTTAACTGGAGTTTATTTAGGCCAAACTGGCAATTGGAGTAAAAGAGCCATAACTTTGGCTAGGAAAGTCCTATTTGGACGAATTTTTTTTTGATTCGGGGGTAATTGATCATTCTAGAGCTGTTGGGAGTGTTTGCAGAGCCATCAGGGGTGCTATAACAGAGAATTTACCAGCGTTTGTGGTCGTGGAGCCACCAGGGCCTAAGGAAAGAAGAGCTGTTTTGGACTATCTTCATCCAATGGAGGTGTTTGTTTAGTCATTTTATACTGATTTAAGCCTTATGAATCTTAATTTGCAGTGTAATTTTCCATTTGAGGCTTCTATACAGTTTTATTCACATTTTGAGCATTTAATCAAAGAGGAAAAAGCCTAATTAGAGGCTTTTGGACCCAGTAGAGGTAGCCCAAGAGAGGGGTGAACCGCTTAAACAATTATTTGCTGTCATACTGTATAATTTTGCAGCATATTTTCAGATTCTACTCCTTTAAACAGTAAATTTTTATAAGCAAACTTTTCCCAAGCAGGTTTAAATAGTGAAAAAAACTTATTAGTTCATCTTCAAACCACTATACTTCATTTGCAGAATATGTATACTTGCCTATTCACACATTAAAGCTAGATCAATGAATACTTTGCACATAAAACAAATAATTTCATTGATCGGATCTCAGTGATTACATTTTATTTCTTTAGACATAGTCTGTAGAAGGGCCAAGTAACCTCTGGATTCATCCTTTCTTTGAAAGGTGAAATATCCGGTAAATGCCCCTACAGTCAATCTCTGTATGAGAAATACTTTGTTCTCACAATTTCAGATCAGGTTGGTATCAAAGCTCAAGGTTTTTCTTAAGAGTTTGTAAAATTTTTGCAAGTAAATTGTATTATTTTGCAAAATTTGATGCTCACTAGGCTGAAATTGAAAAGAGGGGAAGGTCAATTGGTTAGAGAACAAGTTAATCCTCAACCAAGGAGGGCTAGAGTGCCATTACGTCCACCTTCCATTTCATCCTCAGTAGCCTTAGAATCAGCCACAAGCATGTCATCCAGAGAAGGAGAAGTACATGAGGAAATGGATCCCAAGGAAGAAGAAAGAGTCTTTAGAAAAGCTTTCTTGGATTTGACTGAGATGGTTAGGATCCTATACCAGGAGAGAAATGATAGGATTGCTGGAGAAGGGTCTAGAAACCAAAGAGAAGAAGGAGATTATTTAGGAGGAAAGAAAGACAAAGATGAGTCTAAGAAAGGGAATGGAGGAAATGGTGATCCACCATCTCCATCATCATCCTCATCCTCCACATCATCCTCTTCAACTTCTGAAAATCAGTCACAAAAAACAAAAACATCTCTTAAAAATCCTTTGTTAAAGCTTGATGTGAAGTTTGAGTTGCTGATGTTTAATGGTGATGTGAATGCAGAGAAATTGGATAACTGGATTAGACAGCTGGAAGTCTATCTAAGAATTTAGAATTTTCATGATGATGACACAAAAATCCAATTAGCCTCTTTGAGAATGGATGGAGCAGCTTTGGTTTGGTGGGAAGCCAAGACTAGAGAGGAGATTAAAAAGCATGGTAAGATAACTCTAACATGGACTGAGTTTATTACAGCCATTAAGAAACAATTTTATCCTCTTGCTCATATTCAGAAAGCAATCATGAATTGGCAAAATTTTAGGCAACTTAAGGGTCAAAATGTGCAAGATTATACCCAAGAGTTTAGAAGGAGAGCACTTCTACTTGGAGTAGACTTACAAAGTCAAGACACCCCGTTGAAATACATAGGAGGTTTGCACAGTTACCTTAAACATACTATCCTAATGTTCAATCCTACCAGCTTAGATGACGTCTCTGTACAGGCTACACATTTAGAAGCTAGAGGAAAGAATACTTTTGATGAGGGTAGAAACAAGACTTTCAAAGGAAAGAACAAAGAGAAAAACAAAGGAAAAGGAAAGAAAAATGCATCTATCAAACAAGAGGGTGAAAATTTCATTTGTAAACATTGTTCAAAGAGTGGCCATGAAGAGAAAAACTGTTGGAAACTTCATCCTGAAAAAAGAAACCAGTTTAACAAAAACAAGGGAAAGAAGAAAAATGCAACTACTACAACTACACCACAAGATTTAGGTGATGATTCAGGTGACGAAACAAAAATTACAGCCATGGATTTGAAAAGTTTGAAAGGGAAGGAAATTGAAACTCAAGCAAGTGCTAGTTCTTCAAACTGTCATACACAAGCTCCTAATGAGGAAGAAAGAATTGAACTGTTCCATGTGAGGGTAGTTTCAAAACATACCAAAATTGACACACTATTTGACAGTGGGTCACAAGCTAACCTCATATCTGAAGATTTGGTCAAGCAGCTTAAACTTGAGACCATTCCACATCCAAAGCCTTATCCACTTGGATGGATATGCAAGGATGCCAACTTGCAAGTCTCAAGGAAGTGCATATTGCGCTTTTCAATAACTGCACACTTTATTGACACAGTTGAACTTGATGTGGTGCCGCTTGATATATCTGGTATTGTTTTGGGAAGTCCTTACTTGTTTGACAGGAAAGCGATCTTCTATCGCCATGAAAACAAATATCATCTTTTCAAAGATGGCAAGGAGTTTATTGTCAGAGCTCATCGCAAAAAGACAAATTTTGCAATGGTAAATGCAGGATAGGTAAAAAGGCTAGTCAATTCAAGCAAGAGTTTTGTACTTCTTATGGTCAAGCCAAAGGTTGATGTGAATCGTGATTCATTTGAAAATTGTGATGCAAAGCTTAAATCTGATTTATATGATGTAGTTGATGCACATCATGAGATGTTTCAGGAGCTAACAGGTTTGCCTCCTAAAAGGGAGATTCAACATGAAATCCATTTAGATCCAAATTGTCCTCTTCCTAACATAGGCATGTATCGCATGTTTGTTATGGAGAATGATGAAATAAAGAAGAAGATTAAAGAGTTGTTGGACAAGGGTTTCATAAGACCAAGCACTTCTCCATGTGGGTCACCGATAGTGTTGATTCCGAAGAAAGATGGAACTTGGTGTATGTGTGTTGACTTTAGAGCTTTGAACAAGATAACGGTAAAGAATCGTTACCCACTTCCAAGAATAGATGATTTGTTAGATCAGATGAAAGATGCAAGATATTTCACTAAGTTAGACTTAAGAAGTGGTTATCATCAAGTAAGAATTGAAAAAAGAGACATTTGGAAGACAACTTTTAAAACCAAACAAGGACTCTTTGAGTGGCTTGTGATGCCGTTTGGTTTATGCAATGCATCTGCAACTTTCATGCGGGTAATGGATGATGTCTTACGTCCTTTTCTTGATGATTTTGTTATTTTCTACTTAGATGAAATCTTGATTTTCAGCAAGACAAGAGAAGATCATGTCATGCATGTCAGTAAAGTACTTGATGTTTTGAAGAAAAATCAGTTATTTCTTAAGATGTCAAAGTGTGAATTTGGAAAGACTTATTTGGTTTATTTGGGACACATAGTAGGTGAAGGCGCTTTGAGAATTGATCCTTCCAAAGTAGAAGCTATTGTGAATTGGCCTACTCCCAAGTCCATTACAGAGGTAAGAAGTTTTTTGGGTGCAGCTCAGTATTGGAGAAAGTTTATTGCTAACTTTTCTGCCATAGCAGCTCCTATGCATGCAGTGACAAGTGTGAAGCGTGCTTTCCAATGGGGAAGTAAGCAACAAAAAGCTTTCGAATCTTTGAAATAAAAGATTAGTTCAGCTCCGGTTCTTGCATTACCAGATTTGAGACAACCATTCGAGATTCAGATAGATGCTAGTGATTATGCCATGGGTGCAGTTCTCTTACAGCATGGTAAGCCTATCGATTTTCATTCTGAGACATTTAATGGTGATGTTGTGAATTATCCTACATATGATAAGGAGCTGTATGTGTTGGTACAAAGTGTCAAAAAGTGGAAGCACTATTTTATGGGAAAAGAAACAATTGTGCATACCGACCATCAGCCTTTACAGTATTTGCAGTCGCAAAGTAAATTGCAGCAGTCACGCCATTTCAGATGGATGGGTTTCCTACAACAATTTCACTTGGTAATAAGGTACAAGAAAGGTATTAACAATAAAGTTGCTGATATGCTTTCAAGGCCTATTATTAGTGCTAGTATTTTGCTTAAGAATGATTCTATTGTGCATGAAAGCTACATAGAACAGTATGCATCAGATGAAGATTTTAAAGAGGTGTATGCTAACTTAAGTAAAGGGAATCATGTTGAGGAGAATGATTATCATTTGCATAACAATTTGCTGTTTCACTTGGGAAAGTTATGTATCCCACAGGGAGAGAGATTAAGCATGATGAGAGAAGCTCATTCTTCTCTTATTGCTGGTCATTTAGGTGTAAGCAAAACGGTGGCACATCTGCAGAGGTATTGTTATTGGCCTTGCATGGTAGATAGTGTTACACGTTTCATTAGAGGTTGTTCATTATGTGCTACAAGCAAGCCTAGCAATAGGAAGCTTGGATTGTATATGCCATTGCCGGTACCTTCTAGACCATGGGAAAGTGTTTCTATGGATTTTGTTGGGGGATTACCACTATCTAGAAAGTAGCATGATTATCTTTTTGTAGTAGTTGATCGTTTCAGCAAGATGTGTATTCTTATGCCATGTAAGAAAACTATAACTGCTGAAAAAACTGCTGATTTATATTTTCAACATGTATGGGTTCATTATGGCTTGCCTACTTCTATTTTTAGTGACAGGGATTCCAGATTTGTTGGGAATTTTTGGTCCAATCTATGGAAGATGATGGACACCAAGTTAAATAAGAGTACTGCTTTCCATCCGCAAACAGATGGCCAAACAGAGGTAGTGAACAGAACCATTGTGCATCTTTTGAGAGGGTATTGCAGCAAGCATCCCAAGCTTTGGGATGAGCATTTGCATTACATTCAACATGCTTACAACCGGGACAAACACTCTTCTACAAATACTTTGCCATTTGAAGCTTGCTTTGGATATTTGCCTAAGTCACCATTAGACTTCATTCTTGAGAAGGAAATTGCCATTGATGGGCATAGTGACATTGACAAAGCTCGCATGTTCATTGAAAGAATTCAGCTCATTCATCAGCAAGTTCAAGAACAACTTGAAAAGAGTCAAGGCAAGTACAAAGAAACACATGACAAACATAGAATTGATCACAAGTTTCAGGAAGGAGATGAGGTATGGTTGCATATAAGTAAGGATAGAATGCAAGGAGAAGGTAAAAAGCTGAAGCCTATTCGTTATGGTCCATTCAAAATCCTTAAACAAGTTGGAAATAATGCTTTTCAACTAGATTTTCCTTCATACATGCAAATGTATTTCGTTGTTAATGTGGAAAATTTACGTTTGTATGAACCTCCTCTTATTGATGATTCTGAAAATCATGTTCAGCTACCATCCATAGAAGATTTCTTGCCAGAATTTTTGGATGAGTTGAAAGAAGATGCAATCCTTGACAAAAGGACATGCACTTCAAGGAGGGGAGATGTTGATTATCTAAGAGTTGGTTTAAAAGGCAGTAAACCAAGCAAAGCAAAGTGGATGGAGTTGGAACAGGTGAGGAGGCTGTATCCTCACCTTCTTAACAGGTAATTGAAAGATTTTGAGGGTCCAAAAGCTTCCCATTTGGGAGGTGTGATCAAAAGATCAAGTCCCTTGTAGAAAAATGCTCAAAATGAAGTTGCTCAGAATTGGTCCGAACCAGATCGACTGGAAAGAGCTCGCCAAAAAAATCCTGTAGACGCGAACAACACTGCAAACCGACGCTGTATGAAGAAAATATTCAGCTTTAAAGTTCGCCAATTTCAATTAAAAAAGGCCCAAAGTTGACTTTATGAAAATTATTTTTATTAAAAAAAGAATATTCCACAGAATATTCTAGGAATATTTCATGGAATATTCCACAAAATATTCTGCGGAATATTCCGGGCGCAGCCAATTACAGGGCGCCACGTGGCCAGCCCGGAGGCCACCACGTGGCCCCAAGGCGGAATGGAATGGGCAATTAAAAATTTGTTCGACGCAGCAGGATTCGATCCCGGGTCGGCGGGATGGTAGCGGAGAGGCCCGACCAATGGGCCATGGCAATGACTCTTGTTAAAAATTGCAACGCACTTATAGTTAAATGTGGTTTTAAATTGGGCGGGGCCTGAAAGGGGGCCAGCCCCCTTCTCCATAGAACCCCTCGCTCGGAACCACAACCTATTCCCTCGGCGCGCAACGTCGGGGTATGGTCACTCAGCCCAATGGAAGGAGCGGAGTATTATTTATTTCATATGGTTATAACATTATAATATTTGCGCGTTTAACGTTGGTTGGTTCAACTAACTCCGACGGGTGCGGTTCCATGGGGCTTATCCGCCAGCCCTCCGATTTAGGTGGAATATTCGGTGGAACCCCCAAATTTTAGTGTCTATCTCCATTTTAGTCGGATTATCTGGAGTTCCACCAAATTTAACTGGATTTTATTTAGGCCAAACTCGCAGTTGGAGTAAAAGAGTCATAAATTTGGCTAGGAAAGTCCTTTTTGGACGAATTGTTTTTTGATTCGGGGGTAATTGATCATTCTGGAGCTGTTGGGAGTGTTTTTAGAGTCATCAGGGAGCTCTAAAAAATAATTTACCAGCGTTTTTGGTCGTGGAGCCACCAGGGCCTAAGGAAAGAAGAGTTGTTTTGGACTATCTTCATCCAATGGAGGTGTTTGTTTAGTAATTTTATACTGATTTGAGCCTTCTGAATCTTAATTTGTAGTGTATTTTTCCATTTGAGGCTTCTATACAGTTGTATTCACATTTTGATCATTTAATCAAAGAGGAAAAAGCCTAATTAGAGGCTTTTGGACCCAGCGGAGGTAGCCCAAGAGAGGGGTGAACCACTTAAACAATTATTTGCTGTCATACTGTATAATTTTGCTGCATATTTTTAGATTCTGCTCCTTTAAACAGTAAATTTTTATAAGCAAAATTTTCCCAAGCAGGTTTAAACAGTGAAAAAAACTTATTAGTTCATCTTCAAACCACTATACTTCATTTGCAGAATATGTATACTTGCCTATTCACACATTAAAGCTAGATCAATGAATACTTTGCACATAAAACAAATACTTTCATTGATCGGATCTCAGTGATTACATTTTATTTCTTTAGATAGAGTCTGTAGAAGGGCCAGGTAGCCTCCGGATTCATCCTTTCTTTGAAAGGTGAAATATCTGGTAAATGCCCCTACAGTCAATCTCTGTATGAGAAATACTTTGTTCTCACAATTTTAGATCACCAACCTTTTCTCCCTTTTATATTTTCAGGGCTCCTTTAGTGACCTTCTAGGTTTTATCTATAAAAGTAGTTACACAATAGACACCTCCCAATTGTCTTGTTGACATTAGATTTTTATTCAGATATGGAACATGCCTTACCTCTTTCAATATCCATTAGTTTTCATTCTATTTCCTTATAAAAACCTAACCCATTGCGATGATTTTATAGGGTTTATCATCACCTAGACGAACCTGTTCAAAATATCCTTGAACATAGTCATGAAAATGTTTCCTATTAAGTGTGGCATGGAATGAGGGCCTGAATCTACCACCCATGAATCAATAATATTATCTAATGAAATAATCAAAGCATCTAGCAAAACATTACCTATCACATTCGCTTCATGATTGTTCTCTTGCTGTCCATATCTTACTTTTCCCATCTAAGATTTATAGTATTTATTAAGGTGTCCTTTCTTCCCACATTTCCAAGACACTATCCCTAATCTGGATATGGTCTACCTTTTCTCTACTTACTGTGATTTCCTAGGCTCCTTCCTCTTTCCAATTTTCTTCCCCTAGTCTCTGCAGGCAAATAATTACCTGATGTCTCATAAGAGATTTTCCATCACATTTCCTTGCTAAGGATGGCACCAACAACACCATAAAACTTTAAAGTACTAGATACAAAGGAAAATTTACTAATGGCCATAACTAAACCATTCCAAATTTATTGTAATGAGCACAAAAATAATAGATCCCTAACTTCATTATCAAAATTTACCCCTACAAAACATAACTAAATGGTAACCATATTAAAATCATTTAAATTATCAACAATTGATCCACCTTCTCACATATTCATATTAAATAGATGCTTCATAAGAAATACCTCATTTGAAATCGAGGGTTTTTCATATATTTTGTCCAATACCATCATTAAACCTTCTGTTGTCGTTTCCTTCAAAATCTTGAATGCCACTGACTCTGCCAGACACAACTGTTTGTTCCTAGTGCCTTTCATTCGAGAATCTCCCATTCCGCATCCATCATACTCATCGATTAATTTGAATTTACACTCAAAGGTAGGTACATATCTTTCTGATATATATAATCTTCCATCTAGATCTTCCACAATTGGTAGTTTTGTCCGTTAAATTTATTGACTCTAAACCTACCATCTTTCGCCATTGCTCCCACTCAAAATAGGAACCCTTCTCTTCTACGATTTTATTAGCCAAATATACCTTTGGCTCTCATACCAGTGGTTAGAAATTAATTAACATAGAAATGAAAGACAAAAAATATTGCAAAAAAACAAATACAAAAATGCATAGAACAAGAGAGAGAAAAATATACATGGTTCACCCAATTTGGGCTATGTCCACGGAGAAATAACCAATCCTTCCTTTTATATTATCCAGAAAAGTGAAGAGATACAACCTACAAAAAATGTGTTGTAATTTCCTCTTTTCTGTCATAAGGTCTCCTCTCTCTTTCTCGCACAATACAATTCCCTCATATAAATTGAGGGTTTTATTCTAAGGGAAAAACCCTAAATTAACATAAATTATACCACCAGATCATCCTCCTAATGAACGACTTAGATTGACTATGAAATTACAATATTTTACAAGATAAATTTTCATCTATTTTTAGCTTCAGGGGAAAAACCCTTGAACCCTTGCCGAGGGGTAGGGGGGGAAGCCCCCCCACACCCCCTCATCAGGGATTGGGATAGAAACACAACTAAAACAAGACCTCTGAATTAGGAAGATAATCAAGCTCCACATCCAACATTAGGAATCCTAAGGAAAGGCACACTCAAGTCTATGGTCTCTTCGGTTTCTACCCATTTCAAAACCAATTAAACATACCAATCAATTCAATTATTTTCCACATAAAATAAATTATAGTTTCATTTCAATATGTAATTAGGGCCATTTAGAGGGTTTTTTTAGTGAACACATAATGCAAAATTATCCCCAAATAGAGAAGATCCAAAGAATTCCAATGGATATTGTAAAACTTGAATAAAAATATAATACATGCCCCTTGACTCCTGTCTTCCCTCTCCAAAAAAGTTTCCACTATTGGAACTATTACTTCAAATAGTTGACTAGCTATTGCCTAAAGCATTATGATACCTCCATACATTCATTAAATCTCTTTATAAAATTTATCTTTTCTCCAAATAGAATCAAATATGGAGATAATGCTTAGAAAGGAACCATATATAGTAGTTGGTTCTTTGATGATGTACAATAATGGTAATCAAAGATTGAGCCACTGTTCCTTCACATGGTAGATGAGCCCTCATAAGGAGGAATAATTTTGGAAGGAGAGTGAAGTGAAACATTGTAAATTCAATCACAGAGCCATGTATTAATAATTATAATGTAATAAACCTTAAATATTCATACCTCTATATTCCATGCTCATTATATTTTTAGTATAATTTATATGTTATATGTTTATAAATGTTATAATTTTTATACATTTTGGCCTATTTCAAGTGTATTTTTTTGGTTAATTTTATTTTAAATTGTGCATCATTTAAACTATGTAAATATACAATTTGTGTGTTCTTGAACTTCATTTATGCATTAAAAAACCAAATATAAATGTTGAAAAATCACAAACTCATGAATAATCGTATCATCAATTTTTAACTAAGATTCTAAATGTAAAATAATTAAAATACCCCCAATAATTATCAATAGCATTATAATATAATTTTATTCATTAATATTTAAAATTGTTTATTAACTTTATTCATATTGAGTATCTAATGATATCTTTGTACTTTCATAATATTAGTATGTCCATATCATATTGATGGGAATAAATCCTATAATATGTATTGAATATATATCTTTCACATAAATGTATACATTTATATTGTTATGTCAATGCGAGACATATATGGACGGGTTGGAGGCATTAGTTTGTCCAAAAAATAGAATTTTTTTGGTTTTTATAATGTTGAGTTTGTTATGAAACCAACTCCAAAAATACAAGAAAATAGAGATCAACGCCTTAGAAATAGCCACTTCGAGGGGGAAACCTCCAATACATTACATAAATGAACAATTCTTGGATGATTCAAATTACCAAAACCTCCTTTCTATATATAGGAGTCCATGGGGCCACAATGTAATCCTAGCCAACTTAACAATAATAATGTAAGGGCACAATAATAACAATATAAGGGTTATAGGGGTACAACAATACCAATAAGGGGGTTACACTAGCAACAAGAAGGGACTATACTAGTAATATAGGGACCTAACATGATCCTCTCCTTCAAAAAAGTGTTGTCCTCAACGCTTGAGTAGCTCCGGGTGCTTCTGTATAAAATTCTCATCCTCCCATGTAGAATCTTTAGTGGGTAAGTTCTTCCATTTTATGAGATAATCTGAAATTGATCGATTTCATAGCTGTCGAGTTCTTGTTTCCATGACTTCTTCAGGTTCCAATATGGTTTTTCCTTCCTCATCAAGTTCTAGCAATATTTTTTGAACTGGAAGTTTGTCCCCTATAACCTTCTTTAAGCATGAAACATGGAAATCTGGATGCACTCCCGAAGAAGTAGGAAGCTCCAATTTGTATGCCATAGTACCAATATTTTGAAACACCTAATAAGGACCATAGTACTTTGGCAATAATTTATTATCCTTCTTAGCTTGCTTGAGGGACATTTTTTTGTATGGTTTTAGTCGTAAAAATACCCTGTCTCCTACATCAAAACTTCTCTCGCTGTGATGTTGATTTGCTTGTTGTTTCATTCGATTTTGTGCCAAATTTAGGTTATCCTTCAAGATTTGGATAACTTATTGTTGAAGCTCAATGTGATCTTCCACTGCTTGAACCCTAGAATTTTCCCTTAAAGAAGATGTGATGGACGGTGGGTGATATCCATAAAGTGCCATAAATGGGGACATTTTTGCTGCAGTATGGAAGGAAGTGTTATACCACCATTCAACGAGAGGTAACCACTTGACCAATTGTGCTTGCTTATTAGATACAAAATAATGAAGATAGCCTTCCAAACATTTATTCACTATCTCAGTTTGACCATCGGATTGAGGATGATAAGATGAACTATGAGCTAGTTGAGTACCCAAACAAGAAAATAATTCTGTCAAAAAATTTCACGTAAAAACAGGATCTCTGTCACTTACAATAATCTTCAGGTTTCCATGTAGCTTGTGAATTGTTTCCATAAATGCAGTAGTAACTATACTTGCTTTAAATGGATGAGATAATGCACAAAAGTGTGCATACTTGGTAAGTCTATCAACTACCACCATGATGACACTCTTTCCTTTGAACTTAGGTAAACCTGTGATAAAATCCATTGAAATCTCCTCCCAGCATTGACTTGGAATGGATAAAGGTTGTAGAAGACTTGGGGGCTTAATTGTCTCAACTTTATTTTGCTGGAAAACCAAACATTCCCCCAAAATTTTGAATATCTGATTTAAGGCCATCCCCAAAAAATTATTTCTTCACCCTATGGTAAGTTTTTAAAAACCTTGAGTGTCCTCCTAAAGGAGAAGTGTGCAATTCCAAAATAATTGAATGATTTTCCACACTTCTTCATCATTTTTACATTCATCCCTTGCTTCGGTTATCCAATATGGTTGGATAATAGAAATGGCACAAATAAATGCTTCCACCTCTTCATCCTTTCTTGAGAGTGCATTTGCAACAACATTTAGATTCCCTTTTTTGTAGATGATTTCAAATTCATAAACCAACATCTTTGTGACCCATTTTTGCTTCTCTTCTGAAGATAGTATTTGTTCCGAAAAGTGTTTAAGACTATCATGATCAGTTTTTACCTTGAAGTGCCTTCCCATTAGGTAAGGTCACCATTTATTTAGTGCATGTAGTATTTCCAACATTTCCTTCTCATAAATAGCCTTTTGTAAATAATTTTCTTTGATTGGACGACTTTCAAAAGAAATGGATCTTTCTTCTTGCATTAAAACAACACCAATTCCATTTCCTCAGGCATCACATTCCACAATAAAGGTTTTTTTGAAGACTGGCGTAGCTAATAATGGTGCTAGGGAGACCAGACCTATCCTCTCTCGACCCGGCCTAGGAGAGAGAGTGATAGGTCCACCATTATTTTTTCGACTGGTAGGGAGACCGAACCTATCCTATCTTGACCCGACTGAGGAGAGATAGAGATAGGTCCCATATCCATATCCCGCTTTCTCAACCATCAGGAGAGAAACGAGGCTGTTCTTGACCGGTAGGGAGATATCAGTTCTTTACATATGCTGCACCTATCTCGACCACCAGGAGAGATAGGGCAGTAATTTACCATTCCTTGAAATGAATAAGTGAAAGCTACTAAAAATCTTGAACTTATTCATTGAAAGGTATTGCACCAGTCCTTTAGGCCCCTCTCCCATTTGTACAAGTTGATGGGATGATCTGTCACATGTGGAAAGGTTGAACCCAGTGACGGGCAAGGTATCCCTGAAGGGCCGAACTGTGACCAATTCGGCTCGGCTCGGCGATCCCGAATATCAAGCAAACCATTAAAGAAAATCAAGTTAAGGAAGGATGTCGAGGCGCGACGTAGTTCATATGATGAACGAAGACGACCCATAATAAAACTATCCATATAACAAGAATTTACATCAATCTATAAAACCAATAATTTCACCATAAATCAAGAATTCATCCAGAATTTGAATCTTGCACCCAACGAGAATACGTCCAACCATCCCATGAAAAGTAAGTCCCAAAGAAGTACTTCAAAATGCAGGCCAGCAAGTAGGCAGGATACACACCAGATGATGAGGATCGATATCTACCAACGTCACCATGGAAGTGGAAGTTTGAGCCAAATAAGGACGAAAATAGGAGGAAAATGAGGTATGCGAAGGGGTGAAATGAGATATCATGGAAGGAGGATTGCTCACCCAATAAGGATGAGGAATCCATATCAAGTAGGGAAAGGCACGAAGATTAGTCAGCAAGGATGGGGCAGCTAGGTGGGAAGAAGTGATGTTACAAGGTTGATCCCCTAAAGAAGGATGGGTAAAGGGAAGCATCTGGAAATGAGAGGGCCTCTAGGAAGGAAGGTTGCCTATCAGGACTCTAGGCTCAAGGTGAACGAAGTTGTGCCAATCCAACCAATAAATATAAATATCACTAGAATATAAATCATTTAACAATAAGATAAAATAGTTAGTTTCAACCAATCATACCATGTTCGTGGCTATGATTTAGTCATTCCGGGAGTCAGTTGAACTTGAGATAGGCCTGGACAACGAAGATAATGTGTCCGTGGCCCGGTCACTTCCAGCATTAGTCAGTGAATAGACATTAGTTACATTTGCATGAGTACTGGGATAGCCTTCAAACTTCCTTCCTTCTTGCCCTTACCGAGACGGAACACACGTTCCTACCTCACGCACACAGTGTAGAATTAATGCCAATCATAGTAGCCTCTGTCAGAGACAGAGAGAATATGCCTCTGGGACCAATTGATTGAAACCTGGATCAATTGTATAATCACCTGGATTGAGCCTTGGATGAAGGTACATGCCTCTACCCTTGTCTTATTGGTATCACCTATTAACAATTTCTGGTTTGGCCGAGTGTGATATGATTATAGAATCACTTTATGGGGACAGAAAGCTATAAGCCTTTTCTATGTCTGCAATGGGAATTAGCATTTGCTTATAGACTATATAATGCTAGCTAGTCTCTTGGAAAAATTAATGGAAATAAAATCCCAGTATATAAGCTAGTTAGGAAGGATAATGGATTGGTAGTCCTTATATCCTCTGCTTGGCATCTCCCTTGGGCATGTGATATGTAATGGATTGGCAAGGGATGGGGAAGGAGGCAGGCTTGGAAGGAATTGGCTTAGGATGGGGAAGGATGCAATCTAGGCTAGGTGGGAGCGTACCCATTGCTTGAAGCTCTTGCTTTGCTATGAACTACTTATATAACCATTAATGCTATCTTTAATATGGATATACAGGTCCTACCATTATACGGTTGCACAGGTATATGGATAGATAAATCCTAGCATGAAAATTGTAATAACCGGTCTACAGGTCCCATTGCTATTGCTATCATAGATATCATTTATACGGGCCTGGATCCTACCTACCGGTTAGACAATTAATACGAGTAAGTAAAGAAGGACCTGACCTACACTACCGCTATATCTAGAATTTTGATCGGCAAGGGCTAGTTCTACTGCTATCATTGATACCTGGGTCCTTTCACATGCTATAATTGATACCTTACTCAGGTAAGAGCTCTAACAACCTCTATCACTGCTATCGTTGGACCAGCCACCGCTATCCATCCCTGTAGCAGTAGACATAGCTAGCACGCACTATAACTGAGACTCGGCTCTGGCACTAGAAAAAAGAAGCGAAGCTATGCCAAGGAGATAAGCTATTGACAGGAAAGGAGATAAGTTATCGAAGGAAATATAAATTTCTCATTTTTATCTCCTATCCTCTATCTTGGGGGGTAGGGGGGGAGCTAAGCATAAATCCGATTGCATTACATAGCTCATAGGTTGTATTAGGGGAGAAGAGGGTTCAATGGGCTAAGATAGAGACTAATGGAATGAGATATCGAAGTTCTTGTCGTACACACCTTGTATGATATCCTTCCCCTTCCTAGCGGTAAGAGAGAGAGACGAGCTCCTTACTAGTAGGTGTATCTAGCCTCTAGATCAATAGGTCAGTGTAGTAAGGTAGTCTGTAGTGTGAGGAGATGAATGGAAGGTAAGGAAAGGTCTTATAAGGTGGTATATGTCTCTTATCCTCTCCCCCTGTAGACTGACTGGTCCGAATAAGCTGCAAATTATAGAGAGTTTCTGGTCCATGTAATCTCAAGGGAAGGTGAAAGATAAGGTTCAAAGATAAGGTTCAAGGTCATGCCTCACCTTAGGTAGTAAGGTCCTTAGTTCAGAAGGTTAGGTGTGCAAGAAGGCTCAACCAACGATGCACAATCGGACTTGACTATAATTACATCTAATAAAGTAACTAGAGAGATAAGACAAAAAATGTTGTTATTATATATGTAATAATGCTTTTAATTATATACGTAATTACGCTTTTCTTTTATTCTATCTCTTATAATAGAGTACACGGCATATAGAGTACAACATAAGAGCCTCAATAACACCTAAACAGAGTGGAGGAAAGGAAATGCATGGGGAAAACAACCAACGTGCATAGAGCATAGGATAGCAAAGGTACCAATCCGTATAACCAACCCACTTATCTATCCATTCGTCAATGAATCAATCCATCCCAGCCAGTGGCATCATCACACCTTGTAAAGATAAAACCTAGAGAGTAGGAGCCGTCACCCTTTCATAACCATAAGGCCAAGGAGCATTCAGAGCGTGTATGGAGCCGTCTGGAGCATGCCTAGAACTATCTGGGACATGTACAATAGGAGACCAATGATGACCATCCACAACTAGCAACTAATCATATCTCATAAGAATCTATTAGGGAGGGTGGACCACTCCACTGTAATTAGTGAAAAAAGAAGACAAATAGAAATTCATAAGGCGAATTGATACCCTCATCCTGGATATCCACCCTCGAACCTAGATCTGCTATTAGTAGCGTGTTACCAATGGAAAGAAGTGCTAGGGAACCGTATCAAAATTAGGCATATGGCCCCTGGGGCTCACCACAAGTAGTCGTCCCAACTCGGGTTCGTCAAAGATGAATTACGAGCGAGAGAAAACACAACTATAGAAGGTCAGGACCAATAGGGAGGACAAAGCTAGTGGTGAAGGGAAAAACCTCCAACCAATCAACGAAGGAAGTGAGCAAGCCAACGAAGGAAGCAAGAAAGGGCTATATTTATAACTATGTAATTAACTCTTCTTTCTTCATTAACTCTTCCTTCTTCTTCTTTCTTTTCTTAAGGTTATCCATTTCAAGAGGGAACGACAGTGGAACATACGGGGGACAGCCAGAGACAGGCAAGAGAAAGAATGGTCCATGTGTTGCAAATTGAAAGAACATGAACAATTAAAACAATAGCCTTGGCGGATACCACCAATAGTAAGCATACCGGTATCATAAATAATACAACCAAAATAGAGAAGAATAGTGTCCAACATAATATGACCAATACATGCCCCCAAAAAATGCTAATACTACATGGGTGGGACATAGACGGGTCACAACCTGTATAGAACAACAAAACACGTTAACAAAGTTAGAACTTAGCCTTACCCTATGCATCCTACCACATACAAATAACACTATTTGCATACCCAGAGTAATTATATCTACAGTATTATATGGCCAATACAATGGTTTTAGAACGAGAGTAAGAAATCCCATAGTAGGCATAGAAACAGAGCTGGCTCCAACGGGGGATTGGGGTGGGTGTGTAAAGAGTTCCAATGCTTGGTTCCTTTGGCTTTAAGAAAGCATCACAGAGAATAGGGAGACTTAACAGAGACATATATAATGGAATACATGTATGTAGAGGGACTAATAGTCAGATTGGTCCGGACGTGGGTGCAGATGCCACTAAGACATCAACTAAACAATGCCTAGTTATGAGGAGACTATAAGGGCACGAAGACAGGAGCGAGCTTTGGAAATAGAAAAAAGGTTGAATGAACCCGAATCTCGTAAATAATAGGTGAACCTGATACCGGCTGCGTTACTTTGATAGATCAATAAAGGCTAAATGACATAAATAATGGCTTAATGGCACCGCCCAGCGAGTCTTGAGTATTTGTCTAGTCTTGGTTGAAACTATATAGGGAGATCAGACACGTACTCTTGAAGCATCTCACTACGATAGCAATAGCCCTACCAACTAATATTGATCCATATTACGTAGTTTGTCGAATGCAATGATGAAAATAAACAGCAGTGCTGACAACCTTGACCGATCCATGCGCACCCATCTAACTGTAGATAGTGAGTTCTTTGTTCATGAACCAAAGTGAATAAAATAGAATAATATAAGACTAATAAACGACATCATAAAGTTGTTGGGTTCAGGTCCAAAGAAAGACGACCAACACTCCCTTAGCATGCCTTGTCCATGTGAGATTATAGGTCATAGCCTACGGCTCATGCCCTTTCTCTTTGTACCTTGCGTGAATCAAAGGTGTTGCCCCTTCCCCTATGGATCTATCCCCCTAGATCCACACCTTAGGAGTTGGAGTTAGGTATTGAGTAGTGAAGTGCTAGTGGTCAGAGTTATTCATTTTTCCCCATTATAAATAATAGGTAGTCGCTTTATTGGGTTGTACCCATACCTGTCTTAACTCGTTAATCTGTCGGTGATGTCAGTGGGTTTACCTGTATGAACCAAGTTGTGTCTGTTTTCTTTTATGAAGGGTAGGGCCTATTACTTCGCCTTCTAGTTTATGTCTATTGCTTCTAAGTGGGTATCCAGGTAAATGGATCGTACGCTCGGTCAATGTCCATTTATAGGGCCTATGGCTGGGTCAACCCTGAAAGAGATGTGGTGGGAGTAGATCCATTTAAGAGAGTCTCCAGGTGGGGATCCACCTATTTAAGTTATTGAAGCACCCCAAGAACCAATTTATCGAGTTGGAATTGATCTAGTGGAAGCACAACCTATTATTTATGCACATGGACCTTCACTTGCTATTAACCAGTAAGTAGTTTAGGTAATTTCACTATATTTATTCCCCTAAAACTATTTATTCCCCTCAAACCCACTGCCCTACCGGTCATATGTATGTATGATATGAGAGGGAGGGGATAGGGATTTTATTGTCTTTTGTTACTTTATAATGTAATTAGTGGTAATATTAGGATTATTTTGTAGATAAAATAATTTCTAATGATACTAGAGATAGCGCGGACATGATCCAGTTGGTTATGAGATCAGATCTTGACCTACCACTAGTCCAGGATTGCAAAGTAAGCCTCATTTTGTGGTTCGACTGTTGTCGGGCACCAGACCCACCCCACCCAGTCCATTATATTGAGCCAATTCGGTAAATGCCTAATTCTGGTCACTCAGACTTCTATGGCATTCTTGGTTTCCCGTGATAGCTATCTCATATCCTAGAAGGCCCTTCCTTATCTTATGGATCATGGTTATTTTTTCCTCTGCCTCCGGCCTACCTTCTTGCTTCCAGTTGGCTGGCTTTTACCCCATCCTTGCATGCATATATTAGGGCCATCAAAGGGCTTGAGAGCTGGATATAGGCCTTGGGAGGTTCAGGTTGTAGCGATCCGTATGTGGGTGGAATGGAAACGTAGCAGTGTTGGGGCAAGTGATCAACGAAAGCTCATACTAGTCAGGTTGAAGGGAATCAAGGAGCTAGTGAGATACCTGTTGACTAGTTAATCACCGAGGAGGGAGATTGACTAGTCATAGTCACGAGACCGAGGAACCATGTGGTCTGATCGGAATGGAATTCCCCGATTCCCTACAGCTGGACATTCACCCAGATAAATATTCCTTCCACATCCATCTCACTCCAAAGAATAAGTGGCATATATCAAAATCATGGGCGGAGGAAATACATAAACACATATGCAACCACCCAAGCAGGCCGATCGATATAATAATAATAGGATATGGAATTCTGTTGGTCGATCCTCTCGCTGCAACTTACCAAACTCCAAATGAAACTCAACCTTCTCTCTGATCTTGGGCATATTTTCAATTACAAAACTCCATGTGCATGCATTGATGGCACTCAAATTACTTATCATTTTGGCCTCTATGAGGGCCTCATCAGAAGGCAACTTAGTGTCAAGGGGGTCATAGGAATGTGGAAAATAGACAACCCATGAGGGAACATGATACTTATTAAGCTCCACATCCTATTGGAAGCCTGAATTAGGGTTAGATGACACTAATTGGATAACCTTATAGGAAATCCTTGGCTGCACTAGGCAACATATAAGATCCCAACGATTCTAATTCCAAAGGCACCACCCAAGGATCATGAAACCCAAGGGATCCATTAGTGATGGAAGAGATCATGATAATAGGAGCAACATTATAAGAATATTAGGTGGGGGAAGGATAAATGTACCCATAAGCGAAGAGTCCTTGAACATCCATGCGCCGATACTCTTGTAATCCTGCATGGAATCACTGACAAATGGTATAGTAATACCGACATTAGTCTTCATATTGGGTGTGTAGTATGTAAGTTGATTGATAGTCACCGCAATCCCTTGATGAGGAAAGTGGAGAAACCTAAATATCGATGAGACCAAAGCTATAATTGTGTAGAACCAACTATGCCTAAGTAGAATGTTGTAATCTAGAGGGGCATCGACCACTTCAACTTCTGCCAAAATGGTCTTTCCACCTAACTCTATGGGTAATGTGGTAAGGATCCCATGAGGTTGAAAAGTGTGTTCGTCAAAGGCTTTGAGAATGGAGCTATATGGAACGAGTTGTGGAGAGTTGATAGCCTTCCAACATGACGTGGACATAATGCAAGTCAAGGCCCCTTCGTCAACAAAAATTCTAAATCTTTTTTTTTTTTTTTCCGACATACGACCACTTGTATCTGAAAAATGATTTGGTGATAAAGCCTATTTTGACTTGTGTCCATGTAAAAGGTAATAAGACTCCTATTTTATGGATAAACCCCACCTATTGCTGTCAACAATGCTTTGCGCTATGCTGAGCAGCTCTACAGAACTTCTAAGGCAGACATGGAACATGGTTCCTGGGCTAGGTCCTATACAATACTATAATTATGGGTGGCCTGTGCATTCTGATTATGAGTAAACCTATGAATAACTCCCTTTGGTGGGTGAAGCACTATATCGAATGATGGCTTCTATATCTAGAGAGGGCTATCAGTCTGGGCAAAGAGAAATGGATCCTTATTGGAAGGACCACTCTCAATAGTCTTATAATTATCTACTCATGTAGACAAAAGTACCATCTGGTCACACATAGAAATGTTCACACCTCATGACGGACTCCCTGGCTGAGGGGTACCTACCATGACCCCTTGTAGAGGGGCAGGATTTGTCACAACCATTTTCTACTGCTGGGGAGGGAATGAATTGTTCAATACAATATGATTCAATTCTGGGTAGCTTTCTACTAGTCAAAGTACTGATGAATATAATTACTATGGATTGCTTCATTCTGGTTGGACAGACTATTGGGCACTTACTCTTTTTTCAGGAGGAACTTACTTTCGAGCTACACTTGCTTTTTGTCTCCCCTTGTTATTAGCAAATATTTCTCCTTTCCTTAAAGTATCTGTATCCCTAAAAGAAGTCTTCAGTAAGCTTTCGTCAAGCTAAAGGGCTTATCAGAGTTACGAAGTTAGTGGGGGATAGCCTTATTACTTGCCTCTTTCCAACTTTTATGCTCTCTTTATGAGTTGGGGCTCAAACCTTAATATCTTGGCCTTCCATCCTCAACACCTGGTCACATCCATCTCTGTATTCCCTCAAGCCAAAGTACCCCATATATTAGGGAGGGGTCAGGCCTAGATACTTACTTATGGTCTGACTCACTATACAACCCCTTCTTCTTAAGAGGAAAAGCTTCAGCCTACCTACTAGATGAATTTATTTTTCCACTAGTCTTGGATCGATGGATAATTTTCACTGCCCTCTTTTATTGATTCCTGCCTTACTTCTTAGATCTTATCTACCAGCTTGGGGAAGAATAATTGCTACAGTGGTCTTAATTTACTCAGACTACCAGATTCATTTATGTTTTACAACTCAGTTGTGGGTGGGTGGAACTACCCTCTTTTAGGAAACACTGCCAGACTACTGAGATTATATCGGTTGGGGTCAACACTTAGAGCTTTGACATTGACTTTAGCCTACTGGATTACTTAAGTGCAACCTACTTATACCACCTATCATTTTTACAACCAACCCTTTTGGATTTCATACTGGATTATTACATCTAGAGTGCTTGGGTTGGCACTTATTGCTTTGGTATTTACCTGCCTACACCAAGACTTTCTGGTCGAAACTATTGCTACCAACTACCTAGATGGTGTTGCATCTTAACCAACCTTTATAGACCAACTTACTTACCTGAAATTTGAGAGTGAACGAACGGGCGGGCTTGCTTGGGTGGGCATAGCATTGCTATCTATTACCTTGACTCTGCCTACTTGCTTTACTTAAGTGCAACCTGCTAACAACCCTTTCTCTTTTCACCACCCTTCTTACCACCCCGGGTTATGATTTACCACCCTTGGTCTTACCACCCTTGAGTTACCCATGTCAATAGACTCTTCCTCATGAGTGGGCAAGGGTATTAGCTAAAGGGAAGGATATTAGCTTATGTGCCTATAGAGAGTGCCTATAGTATGTGCCTTAGGTCCAGATCATGATGTTAGGTCCAGAAGGGTTAGGTATCGGGTCGTAGGGTATTCGTTATCTAATGAGGGAATATAATAGTCAAATATTAATATGGTGATTGGTTTAAAGGAATTAATGCATTGGTTAATGGGTTGGGTAACAAGGTGTTGGGTAGGGAATGAACGAGAAAGGGAACAGATGGACTTAATGGGAAAGGAATGAACAAAAACATATGAGTTAATGGGAACAAATAAACGAGAACAAATGGATATGCCACCCTGACTAGTGGAACTAGCTATCATGAATCCATCCATGTATTCCCCTCAAGTCAATTGGGCCAAGGAATGAATGCGCCAAGGAATGATATATTGAGTTTTGACTATCATATGAGCTTGTGCAAGTTGACAATCAAATATGAGCTTATATTTCTCTAAGGAATAGGAGAGTATTAGTAAGGGAAGGAAGCCAGTGTGAAGGGCTCCGACATGAAGGGATTGTTCCGGTGTTACTAATAGGTTTACTAATTATCCAGGTGTGGCTGACACGTCTTGATTCGGTGTGTTCGCCTACATAAAATGTTATCGACTATCCGGATGTGGCCGGTACAAGTCTTGTTCCGGTGTGTTCCTACCTTCATAATGTGTGACTGCCTAACTTGCGCGGTGGCTGGCAGGTCTTGATTCGGTGTGTTTGCCTAATAAGATCACTAGCGACTACCGGTGTTAAGTCTGTATGTCTTGGTTCGGTATGTGAAGCCCACTAAACGAAAGGCAAGAAATATACTGGGGTTCATCTTGCCTTCCCAACCTATTGATAAAGAGGCATGGGCTGGCACCTATGGTGTTGTCCCCATTTGCCTATGAAAAAGAGAGAGGAACTATAGATAGGCTCTTATAAGGTCTCTATATAGGGATTATAAAGCTCTATATATGAGACCTTATAATTATATCTAATATAAGGTAAGTAAGCCCTGCCTATAAAGGCCCCCCTCCCCCTAAACAAGAAGAAAAATCCCCATTTCTCTATGTCTAGGCCAGTGCCAGAGTCCCTTCTGCTAGGTTCCGCCACCTTCGCCCGCAGAGGGGGCTTACGAGGATCGGGTATTCCGATGTGGTATAGGGATTGTGTCTCCTAGCAGACATCCATATACACACCTCTCAGTAAGGCCTCAGGTCATAAAGTTCTGTCAATAGGGTTCCATCAGTCTTATAACCCCCTCGGTCTCAGTATACAGTCATTGCTAATAGTAATAAATGATATCCTCTGTTAGAGATCCACTTGCACTATCTCAGGATGACCGTCTGTGTTTAGTCGCGTTCTCACCAATATGTTATATATGTTGCGGTGGTTTGTCGTTTGATACGGCGACACACCCCTGCTCAGATGCCATTTTGTCGCTTTACCAATTCCTTACCATAGGGATCAGAACTAAACCAACAGAAGCCAACGGTGTTTACTCGTGCCAAATACCCTTTCAAGTAGGAACAACAATCACCTCCTACAACAGATTCATATATAATAGACCAGATTATCTAGATCGATCATAGCATAGACACGTGTGAACATGTAGGTTGTAACTAACAACATGAGGAAATACGCAGCACCCCGACAGCGGGGGAAACCCACCTAATTGAAGATCATTTCACTAAAACTTTCTATTATGAGTTGTGTAGCCCATTTAGCTTCTACATTAGCTTCATCATACAGTTATTCCTCATGCACAATATAGATATTGACCAGATATTGCCTGTAAAACAAAGGGGCGGGCCCATCCATCATTTGGTTCATTACCTAAGCTCCTACCTTTATTACCATGCTCCTTTGCCCAACCTAAGCCCTATTAATACCATTCTTCCCATTATGTTATTAGCCACCACCATATCATTGAGATCCGTTGCTAATACTTGTTGGCTATCATAAGAGTTATCAGAACGAGTAATAAAACATCTAGAATTCCTAGTTATCCATATCTTGGTCATTATTTCTTCTTGTTACCTCCCCATTCTTTATCGATATTACTAGTCATCACTGAGACCAGATAGAGGAACACCAACCAAGATAACAGTACGAAGGAGCAACACCCACATAGTCAGAAGTACAGTCTACACCAGTTTAAGCAGCTTTATTTTCAGCATTATTCCTATATTTTGCAATTGATTCCTTATGATTTATAAGGTCTAAGTGGAGAAAAGGAATCTCCATCTCAAGCCTGTGTGTTAGGAGTAACTAGTAATGAGTAATGAGTTTATTGCTTAGTGTGTTTAGTGTGGGAGTTCATTAATGAGGAGTAGTCTTCTAGTCCTTAAATAATATCTACACTATTTTATTAAACAATCCCTCCTTCAAGAGCTATAGTTATAAAAAAAGCATATTCTGACTGTCTATACATATTCCTCCCTACTAGCAGTTCAAAGCTTGTCCATCCATCCCAACGAGGCTCTATGATGAACCATAATCCAAGTCATCCGGCAGTGAAACGATATCTTAGTAAACCATCCCTCTCAACTCATGGACCATATCACAATCGGGAAAGCATGGGTGGGGCTTGTTTGGTCAATTTAGTGTGTCGTAAATTGCTGCATTTAATTTTTCAATCCGGGATTCGTAAGCTGATGAAGTGCGGTGCACTATATGTGCAAGATAACCTATTTCTTAACTTTTTGTCATTTTTGGTTTTCTAAGGTGAGATGGAAATTCTGAAATAAAAGCAAGTATGGTTATGTTTTTTCAAGGAAATGATATCCTCTATAATGATTTACCAACTTGAAACTTAAAAAGGAATTTGAAAATTACAATGACAAAACTTGAAAGGAAATGAAAATGTGCTGTTTGAAATGAAAAGGTGCTGCTAGTCTAATAAATCAAAACAGTGAACTATTGAGCATGAAAGCCAAACTATTCTTGCTGCTGTCTAAACACAAAAGAAACTATGCTTAAAGAAATCCAAAATTGCATCAAAGTAAATCTAAATCAAATTACATCAACTTGTCTTCTGATCCCTCATCATTAGTCCAGCTATGATTTTCGGAAGTAACCATAAACAACTTGAGTAACTGATATCTAACTTGCAGAAAGTAAACTAATATCAAACTACACATTCATAATTCAATCCCTCACCATCAGTCCAGCTGTGGCTTTCGGGTACCAGGAGTAACTAAATATGAGAAATATGTAATTACACAATTTAATATATCTAAATTTGCAGAAAAGAAACTAATACCAAACTACACATTTCATAATACAATCCCTCACCATCAGTCCAGCTGTGGCTTTCGGAGGCAACTGAAGATGTTATGAGCAGTTTAATATATTTAAATTTGCAGAAAGGAAACTAATATCAAACTACACATTTCATAATACAATCCCTCACCATCAGTCCAGCTGTGGCTTTCGGAGGCAACTGAAGATGTTATGAGCAGTTTAATATATTTAAATTTAACTACTGAAGCAAATAAGCAAAACTGAATTAAACAAAGCAGTACTGAAATTAAACAGAAACTAAGAAAAAAAAATTAGCAGCAGAACAATGTTAATTCCATGTCATTTGTCAAAAAGTTATGCAAATGCCCGGGCTGCCTACTTATAACCTGAAACAAGAACACTGATCAGTGATTAATAACATAAAACATGAAAGACAGAAGTAAAATGGAAAGCATGCAAGATTATAAACAGAAATGAAGCATATATACCATGAAAAATGAAGTGTATAAACATGTGAATGGATTATGGCACAATGAGCTTTAAAGAAATAAAACAAGAACTATACAATAATGCACAGAACCTTGGCAAGTGCAGGGGCCCTCTACACCAGCCTTGGCAACAATCTTCAAGTACGAATTACGTTTGGAAACAGTCTTCTTATATTAATATGCAGTCATAACAGAAAGGTGATATTACGACACAGTGGCAATTACATTACAGAGCTATCTCCAGATTAATTGAGACTAACATAGACTAATCTAATACGCGTATACAAACGCGTTATTTATAACAAAAGAAATATAACTGATTCCTAAAGTTTATGCTGATGGAGAACACGTAGACCATTACGTCCACAGATCTAGGATCATGGCCGTATTGAAAGTAAATCTATGAGGAGTGGATGTTTGAATTCATCTATGGAGCCATGTACAGATGTTGATTTTTCCTCCGCAATTCAGAAACGGACATATGAACCTTCACGTGACACGAAACAGAGTCCTGTCACCGTGAGACTCTACGGTTGACTTCCATTTGGATGCCTTTGACCGCAACTTCTTTAGATGAGTTTGCTCGAGCCAATAGGACACGAACCATGTCCACATCATTTCTGACTTGCCCATGTGGATCATTTTTCCTGTAGACACCTGTAACATAGAGTTTCACAAAATGGCTGCGAAAAGTTGCAGCAGCTGCGGAAAGTGGCAATATTCCGCAGCTAGATGAGAAAAATCTAGATCAAACAGCAGACACAAAAATATAATTAAAAACCATGTTAAATGCTCTTTTGCAATTAATATACAATGATATTGACAACTTGGGAGGTTCAGGTGAGTGAAAAAGGTATAGAAAAGTGTATGGAAAAGATGCAGATTTGAGACTCAACATACCCCCACTGTGAAGGTGTTGCGTGTCCTCATGCAACCAAAATTTTGATATTCCTTCCTTAGTTCATATGCCTTGACACTTCAGCCAGCACATCCAATCCTCTCCTCCTCTTCCTTGGTGCTGCCAACATTCTGGGTTTCTTCATTAAGCACCTAAATTTGATATTAACCAATGCTATGCTTAACTTCTGGCATTTTCTTTTCAATTTCTTGTTCTTCTTCTGCCATATTCCCAGATGTAGCATGGTATTATCATGAATGATTTTGTCCAGTTTGCCTTGTTCCTTCAATGTCTCATTTTCATTTTTGATGTGTCTATTTAAAAGCTCTAGCTCAAAGACTTCTTGTTTTAGTGATTGGACTAAATCATCTTGTACTGTGTGAGGCTGAATGGACGAAGTACTGGGACCTGTAGCTGATTTTTCTAAAGATTCTATATAATCATATACTTCCTGTTGCTTGGGGTCTATATCAGGTGTCATTTTTATTGGGTTGTCCCCAAAATGCCGTGAAGGAGAGTTATCTTCAAAATCTGGCTGAGAAGGGCTCACATCAACATCTTGCTGAGAATGGGATGGACTATGTTCAATGTCTGACTGAGAATGAAATGAACTAGGTTCACTAACTGACTGAGATGGACTATGGTCAGCTGGGGACTGTTCAGATGTTTCCTCTCCCAAATCAATGAAATGAGGACCCTTCACTTGCGTTTTCCTCAATTTCCCCTTAAGTCTGCTGCTTCTTCTCACACGCTGTGGTACACTATCCTTTTGTTTTTGTTTTCCTTTCTCTGTCTTCTTGGCCATAGATGACTTTTTTTGAAGATAAACTAATCTTTCAGATAACACTTGATGTTCTTCTTCTTCAAAAGAAGGGGTTTGATGTATAGCCTCAATAGTTTTTTATCTCTTTTGGTGTTATTGGATTCTTACCCTTGATTTCTTTTTTCTTCCTCTTTGACAGTCTCTCTTCCCTATCAGTTCTTTCAATTGTAGTAGTAGGGGTATTTTGAATTTCATCAATTGTTCTTTTTCTCCTACTTCTTCTTGCTGTGCTACCTTCAGGAATTTCTTGAGTAGGAGTAATTTGAGTTTCATCATTTATTCTTTTTCTTCTACTCCTTCTTGTTGTACTACCTTCAGGAATTTCCTAAGGTTCCTCAAATAAATTTCTAATTAGAAATTGTTCCCATGTGTCTTTCTTCTCCTTTAACTCTTTTTCAATCAAAATTTATATAAGACCGTGGTGATATAGATGTGGTTCTACATCTCCTAAATGCTTCTGAACAGTCACAGACATTTTCTTCAAGCTATTTAATAGAAAATATGGGAGATTGAGAGCTTGATTATCTAGAAAATTCATCAGCAACCTGGTATGGTACATATACATGGACCCAAAACGACCTTCACAGGTAATGAATTTCTGAACAACTAGCAGCAAAGTAGCCCATTCCTCTTTCAATGCATGAACATGAATTCCTCTTTTAAAAATAGTTATGTCCATACCTTGGTTTCATAAGATTGTTCTCCAGGCTTCATCACTGATGCTTTTATTCTTAAACCAACACTCACCCTCTTGAAGAAGTTCCGTGGAAGATGCTATAGATGCTTCATTGACCGCAAACTTAAGGTCTCCAATCTCTACTTCCAAGCCATTAAACAACCTTGCAAATGCTTTTGTCACTTCTTTATGATAGCCTCTGAATTTTTGGATAAACTGCAACCACTTTGCTTTCTTCAATATATCCCTTACTTGCGGATATCCCTCCATGAACTTAGGTCCTTCCGGTTCTGCTCTTAGCAATTTACCCATTCTTCTTTCTGCTCTTCACAAATTTGCCTGCGTGAGGGTTCAAATGGAAATAGAACGGCTGAATGCATAGAGATGAGCACAATGACTGTGGGTAGATATCAGAGAGTGGGTATACAGACTATAGCGTAATAGAGAACGAAATGGAGTGAACAGAACAGAGAGGGGTTTTCGTGAGCACGACAGAGACACGGCTGTGAGATTAACAGAGTATAACACATTTGGCAATGTTTTGAAATTTGGTGGCTACGAAATAAATGTGAGCATGTTTAAACAACGGCTATGGATATATGCGGCTGTAAGAGTTCGTGGTCAAATCAATTACGTCTCATTGTCACTGGTGGAATATAGGAATATGAGTGAAGATCGGGGGTTTAATTATGAAATCGTTTGAGAATGAATGCGGGAGGATCATATGAGATCGTGAAAGGGTTACGGAAGTTGTCAATATAATCATTGCACATAATGGATGGAGCTTATGGTTTAGAACTATATAAAAATGTGTTTTTCAATGCTATTTGAAATGAATTTTACTCATACCTTGGAATATTTTTCCTTTTCCCTTGGTCTTCAACTAGTTTCTCTTTATTGGTGTCTTGAATGCTCCATGTCTTCATTTTTGATCCTCTCACCTGCATTTTATTTCATGATTATGAAAATAACATCTGACTGTACATTCTTTTGAAAACAAAGTTGTAGCTGCGGAATATGATTCTGGCTGCGGAAACTGGAGTCAGCTGCAGAAACAGATGTCAGCTGCGGAAACTGACACAGCTATTATTTGGATGAA
Source organism: Pinus albicaulis (assembly GCA_034641835.2). Classification (NCBI taxonomy): domain Eukaryota; kingdom Viridiplantae; phylum Streptophyta; class Pinopsida; order Pinales; family Pinaceae; genus Pinus; species Pinus albicaulis. The sequence goes on along the minus strand of CM076574.1, from coordinate 776,587,187 downwards.
TGAACATGAACGGATGACAAATGACTAGATGGAAATGGTTATGAAAAAGAATTTTATTGATGAAATGGAATGAAACAGATAAAATGAAGTGGAATGGAGTGAAATGAAGTGAAATGAAATGGAATGAAACAGATAAAATGAAGTGGAATGGAGTGAAATGAAGTGAAATGAAATGGAATGAAGTGGAATGGAATGGAGTGGGTGGTCACAAGACTTGTGAAATGAAAGAGAGATTTTTTTTTTTTTTTGGAAAATATAGAGTGTCAGGTGTTCTTGATTTTCACCCTATATTTTCTGTATAAGACTGCCAATCAGTGATTGGTTTTCAGGCTTATACAAATTTTTTTTTTTTTTTTTTTAACTGAAAAGAACAAAAGCTAGGCTGGTGGAGAAGAAGAATTCTTCTGTACCAGCCTGATTGCAGAACTTTCTTGAAACATTTTGACAAAATCCTCTTTTGAGAGTAGCTTATGATAAACTTTCAATCTATGGCCATTCACAATAAGAGGAGTTTGAAACTCATCAATGGTCTTGATTCTTACCGCTCCATTGCTAAAGATCTTGTCAATCTCATATGGCCCAAGCCAATGAGTCTGAAATTTTCCTTGAAAATCTTTATACTTGGAATCAAATAACAATGCCCAATCTCCTTCTTGAAACTTCTTCTCTTTGATGTACTTGTCATGCCATTTAGCTCTTTGATATTGAACTAGATCAGTTCTTAAAATTGCTTCTTGTCTGATCTCATCTAGCTCATTTAACTACTCCATTCTATGCTTTTGGGCTTCTGATAAGGTTCATCCCCAATTGAACTGCTATCTTGAAGGTCTTGACTTGGAACTCAATGGGGAGCAAGACTTATTTTCCATAAACAAGTTCATAGGGAGAATGTCCTGTTGTATTTCTCCATGTAGTTCTGTAGGCCCACAAGGCTTCAGGAAGCCTTTATGCCAAATCTCTTATATGTAGATGAACAGTTTTGGTGATGATACTTTCAAGAACTTTATTTTTGGACTCCACTTGACCATTTTCTTGCGGATGGTAAGGAGTAGATCTTCTGTGCTTGATTTTGTATTCTTCCATCAACTTCTCCACCAAGTTGGATGTGAATTGGCTCCCCTGATCTATCACAATTTCTCTTGGAACACCAAAGCGAGTAAAAATATCCTCATAAAGAAAATGAACAACTGAATTTTCAGTAGCAGATACTAATGCTTTAGCTTCTACCCATTTAGTAACATAATCAGTGCAAACCAATATATACTTCTTTTGCTTTGATGGTGGATTAATCGGTCCAATGAAATCTAAAGCCCATTTTTCAAAGGGTTCAATGAGTACCTGTGTTTGCAATGGAATTTCATTTGAAAGGGTAGGTTTCCCTACTCTTTGGCAGCTGTCACACCTTTTGACATATTGTTTTCCATCTTTGAAGAGGGAAGGCCAATAATATCCTAAAGAGAGGATTTTATAGGCCGTCCTTTTGTCTGCAAAGTGTCCGCCGCATGGTTCATCATGACATACCTTAAGAATATCAGGCATTTCATCTTCCCTGACACATCTTCTGATCACAAGATCTGGCCCTGTTTTAAACAATTCGTTAGAAATCCATGAATATTTTGAACTCTCTTGAATAATTTTTCATTTTTCACTTGGAAATAAATGTGAAGGCAGTTTCCCTGTAACCAAATAGTTAGCAATATCTGCATACCAAGGAGTCTTAATAGTTACTGCAAACAAGTATTTATCAGGAAACTTATCCTCTACAGGAGAATCTTCTTTAGTATTCTGAATCCTAGACAAGAAATCAGCTACTGTATTTTGTTTTCCTGGTCTATCCAACACAGTAATATTGAATTCTTGCAAAAGTAAGATCCATCTTGTCACTCTGCCATTAGTAACAAGTTTGTTCATTAAATATCTAATTGCAGAATGGTCAGTATGAATAAAAGTTTCATAGCCTGTTATGTAATGTCTAAACTTATTAATTACATGAACAACAGCTAAAAACTCTTTTTCAGTCACAGTATAGTTTAACTCTGTGGGAGTCAAATTTTTACTGGTATAATAAATGGCATAAGGAACTAAATCTTTTTGACCCAACACAGCTCCTAGAGCTGTATCTGAAGCATCTGTAGAAATATGGAAAGGGAGTTTCCAATTTGGTCCTCTGAAGATAGGTGCTTCAGATATTCTTGTTTTCAAAGTTTCAAAAGCTGATTGACAATCAGGATCCCATTTAAATTCACAGTCTTTTGTAAGCAATTTGAAGAGTGGAGATGCAATTTTAGTGAATTTTTCTATAAATCTTCTATAGTAACCAGTAAATCCTAGAAAAATTCTAAAATCTCTTTGACAATTTGGAATAGGTAACTTGGAGATGACTTCAACTTTTGATCTATCAACCTTAATCCCATCTTCTGAAATATGATGTCCTAAAACAATCCCTTCAGTAAACATCATAAAGCATTTTTCATAGCTTAATGAAAGGTTTGTTTTTTTACATCTTATAAGAACTTTTTCCAAATTTTCTAATGCCTCTTCAAATGAATTACCATAAACTGTAAAATCATCCATATAAACCTCTACACAATCATGGATTAGATCAGAAAAAATTCCTAGTACTGCTCTTTGGAATGTTGCTGGTGCATTACATAACCCAAAAGGAAGCACTCGGTAGGTAAAAGTTCCCCATGGACAAGTAAATGTGGTCTTATCTTGATCTTCAGGTGCTACCTGAATTTGATTATAGCCACTAAAACCATCCAAAAATGAAAAGTACTTTTTACCTGCTAATGTATCTAATACCTGATCGATAAAAGGAAAAGGAAAGTGATCCTTCAAAGTTGCTTTATTCAATTCCCTGTAATCAATGCATACCCTCCATTTACCATTCTTTTTAGGTACTATAACCAAAGGAGAAACCCATCGGCTATCTGAAATTGGATAAATGAAGTTTACATTGAGTAGTTTTTGGAGCTCTTCTTTCACTATCTCCTAAGATTTGGATTCATCCTTCTTTGAGGTTGTCTGATTGGTCTACTGTTTTCCTCAATATAGATATGATGGATGCAAGTCTTAGGATCAATACCTTTCATGTCAGTATACTCCCATGCAAATGCGGTAGAATGTTTTTGCAAGATTTTGGTTAGTTCTTCTTGTTGTGACTTTTCCAAATGTTTGTTGATATTCAATGTTTTTCCTGGAAAAATCTCAATAGTAGAACTACCAAAATCTTCCATAGAGTAAAGAGACATTTGTCTTGATGATAAATATTCTATGTCAGATTCCAACTGAAATTGTGTGGGGTCATATTCTGAAGATGTCTCAAAATTTTCTAATGTGTTCAAAATTTGACTATCCTCACTGATTTCAGAAATGGTAAAGACAGGTTGTATAGTGTCCTCATCATCAACCCATTCATTGTCTCCTAATTCTGTGATTGCTCTTGTTGGAGGATACAAATTGAATTTCTTTGTCGAATTACCATTAGAAATGTACATGTCCCCAGATCTACAACTAATAAAATCATCAGCTGTGGCTAGCCAAGGTCTTCCTAAAATAAGTGGGTGCCCTCCTAGATTATTTTTGGGAGTCAAAATCATAAAATCTATCGGATATTCCCAAGAATCTAAGGAGACTGAAATATCTTCTAATACACCATCTGGTTTAATAATTGATCGATCTGCAAGTTGCAGTAGAGTAGGTGTAAAAAGAAGGTTAGGAAGTTTAGCTGGTCCATAGTCTGTCTACTCATAATGTTGATAGCAGCCCCTAAGTCAATCAATGTGTTTGGAATTTCTATCCCATTTATATGTGTCTTGACAATTGGACTTCCTGGATCTACATACTTTTGCATGGTAATTTTTCCCATCATAATATCTGCAATCTTTCCTACCAGGTGGATTCTTCTTGTGTCTTTTAGTTTCCTTATTGGTCTTTTGAAACTCAACTCCTTTATTTTTTTTGCTAGAATAGGAATCTCTCGAATGGCTTGTAACAAGGGAATCTTGATACAAACATTCTTCAATTCATCTAGAAAGTCATAGTTAGGCAACAAGATTTGTTTTTCCACCCCCTTGTCAATTTGTAGTCTTTCAGGAAAAGGAGGTGTAGATGAAGATGCGGGTTGCTCAACTATAGGAGTTGTGGGTGTTAACTTTTCTTTTTCTTTTTGAATATTTGAATTTTGAAGAGATTCTTCCTCAGAACCCTTATTGACTTGAAGAGAATCCTCCTCAGAGGTATCTTGCTCTTGGATATCTATAGAAGATTTTTCTAAAACTCTACCAGATCTGAGTTGTACATCGTTGAGAGGAACAATCATATAGGTAGGAAATTGTTGTCCTTCTACCATGTAAGTATTCTGAGGATTCTTATTGTTAGGATTTGGCAATGGCTGAGCTGGAAGTTGACTTGTCTTTTGTTGGTATGGGAGCATAAGTTGAGGATTTGGATTTTGTTGAGAAGGTTGTTGTTGTGGAAATGGCAATGAAAGTTGTGGATTTGAATTTGGAAGTTGTGGAGCTTGTTGATTTTGAAAATATGGAGGATATTGATAAAATTGAGCAAATCTCCCATAAGGATTTTGCATCCCTTGTACCCATGGTTGATATGGATTCTGATGTTGGGGCCAAGGTTGTTTCCAAGGATTCCAATTTGGTGGGGTTTGAAAATTCATAGGGTTGTTAAACCCTTGAGTTTGTTGTCCCTGCCAAGGTCTTCTTGCAACAAAACAGAGAGATTCTACTGAATTTGGGTCTTCTTGAAAAACAGCTTTGAGTCCAGGAATTGAAGGGCAATCCTTGATCTCATGATTCTCTGAGCAAATCATACATGTTTCTACAACTTTTGCATCCAAGGGACATTCCCTTAAAGCATGTTTCTTCCTACATTTCGGACAAAAGATAGCTAGAGCATCTGTTTCTGCTTTCTGCTTGTTTTGGATTTAAGGGTGTCTAGTTGTTCACTAAGGCTCCCTAAGATATCAGTTTTGAATTCATCAAGCATATTACCAATCTCTGCCCTACTTACTGATCCAGTTGCAGATTTGTTAGCCCTAATAAGAGAAGGATCCCTAGGCCCTTTTCCTATTTTAGATTTTCCCCTTGAGAGATGGACACATAATTCTGTTATGTCACGAAGTGGAAGTTGAGAAATGTCTCCTTTCCCCATCATGTTTAAAATATCTATCCATTCATCTCTAATGGCTTTTAATATGAGGGCTTTCAAGGTTTCATCATCTAAGGTTCTCATCTTTGCTCTTTTCAAGTTGTATTGAAATCTTTCAAGTAAGTCTTCCAAATTTTCATCTTCTTTTTGCATCATTTTGAATACCTCATCCTTGTGATTAGTGGGCATACAATAGTCCAAGTATCTATCCAAAAATGTTTGTTTCATATCATTCCAAGTCCTAATAGATTGAGTGGCTAATCCCATGAACCATTTCAAAGCAGATCCCTTCAAATTTGAAGGAAACAGTTTGAGTTTTTGAGAGTCTTCCATATAATCATAGGTTCGGCACACAACTTCAAACTCAAACAGAAATGTTTCAGGATCCTCACTTCGCAATCCATAAAAGTTAGGGAGGACATATGGTGAGATATTTTTCATTGTTGCATGAGTTTCCTCATCAACTATAGGGAATCCAAACAAGTTGTCTCCTTCCCTATTTCTACCATTATTTCCTTCACCATTGTTATCTCCATTGTTTCCTCCTCTTCTACCTCTACCTCTACCTCCATCTATTACTTCCTCTGCCATGATAGTTTCTTTAGAGTCCTTAAAGTCCTCTAGTTCTTCTACCAAGGGAGGATGAGAGAGAGTCTCTTTGTTTTCTAAATGGGATTTAGTAGGTGGTATAGGAGAATCCTCTAATTCAGTTGCTCCTGAATTCCAAAAATCTTAAGGCTAGGGGTAGATGGTGGTGAATCTGGTCTATGCCTTGAAGAAGATGGAGTTGTGAAAATCGAACTCTTGGCTTTAGCTATAAACCTTCCCCTAGAATCTCTTGCTCTATGCATGTCATTTTTTTATTTTTATTTAAAAAAAAAAAGAAGTTGGGTTAATAATTCTCTTTCTGATCTTCCAGATCACACTAGGTGCAAGAAGAGAGCATACTTAAGAAATTACTAAACCAATAACTCTCTTTTCTGATCCTCCAGATCACACTAGGTGCAAGAGGAGAGCATACTTCAAGAAGTTATCAAGTTTTCCCTTCTTTTATGATTTTGTTTTTTTTTTTAAAGAAATTGGCTACCTAGTTACACTTCCCCGGCAACGGCGCCAAAATGTTTGGTCAATTTAGTGTGTCCTAAATTGCTACATTAATTTATCAATCTGGGATTCGTAAGCTGATGAAGTGTGGCGCACTATATGTGCAAGATAACCTATTTCTTAACTTTTTGTCGTTTTTGGTTTTCTAAGGTGAGATGGAAATTCTAAAATAAAAGCAAGTATGGTTATGTTTGTTCAAGGAAATTATATCCTCTATAATGATTTACCAACTTGAAACTTAAAAAAAAGGAATTTGAAACTTACAATAACAAAACTTGAAAGGAAATGAAAAATGTGCTGCTGAAATGAAAAGGTGCTGCTAGTCTAATAAATCAAAACAGTAAACTATTGAGCATGAAAACCAAAATATTCTTGCTGCTGTCTAAACACAAAAGAAACTATGCGTAAAGAAATCCAAAATTGCAACAAAGTAAATCTAAATCAGATTACATCAACTTGTCTTCTGATCCCTCATCATTAGTCCAGCTATGATTTTTGGAAGTAACCATAAACAACTTGAGTAACTGATATCTAACTTGCAGAAAGTAAACTAATATCAAACCACACATTCATAATTCAATCCCTCACCATCAGTCCAGATGTGGCTTTCGGAGGTAACTGAAGATGTCATGCACAATTTAATATTTCTAACTTGCAGAAAGGAAACTAATATCAAACTACACATCCATAATTCAATCCCTCACCATCAGTCCAGCTGTGGCTTTCGGAGGCAACTGAAGATGTTATGAGCAATTTAATATATCTAACTTGCAGAAAGGAAGCTAATATCAAACTACACATCCATAATTCAATCCCTCACCATGAATTCAATTTGGCTTTGGGCTGCTTGAAGATGTTATGGGCGGTTAATATCTAAATTTAACTACCAGAGACAATAAGCAAAGAAGCTTGAATTAAACAAAACGTGCGAAATTAACAGAAACTAAGAAAAACAAATTGGCAATGAACAATGTTAATTCCATGTCATTAGTCAAAGTTATGCAAATGCCGGGCTGCCTATTTATAACACAGAAACAAGAACAACGATCATTGATTAATAACATAAAACATGAAAGACAGAAGTAACATGGAAAGCATGCAAGATTATAAACAGAAATGAAGCATATATACCATGAAAGATGCAATGTATAAACATGTGAATGGATTATGGCACAATGAGCTTTAAAGAAATAAAACAAGAACTATACAATAATGCACAGAACCTTGGCAAGTGCAGGGGCCCTCTACACCAGCCTTGGAAACAATCTTCAAGTACGAATTACGTTTGGAAACAGTATTCTTATATTAATATGCAGTCATAACAGAAAGGTGATATTACGACACAGTGGAAATTACATTACAGAGCTATCTCCAGACTAATTGAGACTAACATAGACTAATCTAATACGCGTATACAAACACGTTATTTATAACAAAATAAATATAACTGATTCCTAAAGTTTATGCTGATGGAGAACACGTAGACCATTACGTCCATAGATCTAGGATCATGGCCGTATTGAAAATTAAATCTATGAGGAGTGGATGTTTGAATTCGGCTATGGAGCCATGTACAGATGTTGATTTGTCCTCCGCAATTTAGAAACGGCCATATGAACCTTCACGTGACACGAAACAGAGTCCTGTCACCGTGAGACTCTACGGTTGACTTCCATTTGGAAGCCTTTGACCGCAGCTTCTTTAGATGAGTTTGCTCGAGCCAATAGGACACGAACCATGTCCACATCATTTCTGACTTGCCCATGTGGCTCGTTTTCTGTGTTTACATAACTCAGGGTTCAAAAATGGGCTGGAAAGTTACCATTTAGAAAGTGGCAATTCCCTTGACTAGATGAGAAGAATCTAGATCAAACAGACACAAAAATATAATTAAAAACCATGTTAAATGCTCTTTTGCAATTAATATACAATGATATTGACAACTTGGGAGGTTCAGGTGAGTGAAAAAGGTATAGAAAAGTGTATGGAAAAGATGCAGATTTGAGACTCAACAGGGCTTCAAGGGAACGATACTTTCCTCGGCTAGCCTGGTGAATCGACCATCCCAACCATTACTCATGGGGGCATTGGGACTTGGGAGCACTTATGTTTCAGGATGACGGAATGAGATGGAGCTAAAGGTCAACACACTCATCGACTCATCAAATTTCCAGCCGTTTATCTAAAGTGTTGGGGAGAGAGGGCATTTCCAGTATCTCGGTGCTTGCTTGATGATCGATCTCTACCCTCCCGTCCGCTATCGTCGATTTCTACTACTTCCTTGTGTGGCTATAAAGATAGAAAAATCGGGCAGTTCACGATTGATCTAAGCTGAAATGCTTGATAACCTCCACAACTGAAGTGCTTGGGTGTTGAGAGAGAAGGCAGGCATAACTTCCTCTCCTAGGATGCAGGCATAAGGAAGGGTACGGGAAAAGGCCCAAGCATCGAAGGCATATGGCAGATGAAATAAGTTCTGGGTCTAGGCATAAGGTAAGGGATAAACTCATTGCATCCGTTGCTTCTAAGGTAAGGGATCATCATAACATTCCCGACTCACTACGTGCATTCCTCCTAGTCTAGGGCTACAGATCTAGTTCTTGTAGGTAGGTGGGTAGGAAACAAGGTAAGGTATATAGATGGTGTCCCCTACTGATATTTGTTACTGTCTTCAGAAGAGGTTGGGCATGAATCCCTCCATGCTCCTAGGATGAAGGTATTATAAAGAGGTAAGAGTAAGAAGGTTGGTTTCATGCCACCATCCATACTGTACTACTTCTCTTCCTGTTGGACTGAATGGGTTGTACATCCCTCCATGCATGCCCTATTTACCATTTACCCACCCCTTACTGAAGTGTATACCACCTGTGTTCTACTAGACCTTTCACTTGCTTCTGCCTTCATCCTAGGACGATGGAAGAGTCCTTTAAAAACCACACATTTATTAATATTTCACAAGGAAAGGGGGAATATAACTCAGTAGGGTACAACATCTATGAACCACCCTTTACCTTACCCCTTACATGTATACCACCTTCTCTACCAGACCTTTCACTTTCACTCCCTTCACCCTAGTCGACAGAGAGGGTCATGCCGAACCTATTCCCTTCACCCCCTACCCTTATGTTTCTATTCACCTTCAGACCTAGGATATGATGCCCAGACAGTTCAGTTGTTTTTGTGTGGGATCCTCAGAACTGCCCCTTATTCTCTCTCTATAGCCAGCACTTCAGCAAAAATTGTTGAACTGCCCTATGGATGAATTACTTACTCCCAGAAATTTTAGCGGAGATCCTTGGAACTTCAGCTTATATCGTTGAACTGCCTTATTAAATTTAGGAACTACTGCCCCAGACCCCTGATCTTGGATGGAAGGAATAGCTTTCTTAGCTTGCTTGGGCACTTTCCACTTTACTATTTACCTGTCGTCTACTTGAAGGACTTTATTGTGCATGGATTTTATCACCTCAAATAACTTAACTTATATATTTGGCTAAATAAGACCCCGAGTTCGATACCCCCCCGGTGGATAAAATATGCCTACGAACCCCTCAACACGAGGGTTTGATTTATAAAAACACACATATGATAAGGTTTTTTTCATTTACACGAACCAACCTGACCTGGGTGTAAACCCCCCATCTTTCTCTTTACCAACCAGACTTCATATCCTGACTTACTGATGCCCACACCGTGCCTTTCTTCATTAATATTTATTTACTAGGCTAGGCACTTATTAGACCCTTTAATATTGAATTTATGAAGAGCCTACCTTGCTTGCTTTTACCTATTCTACCAACCCCCCACCCTTGCTCTTTTACAACCTCTAGAGACGACTTATTTACTCACTTAGACTTATAGAATTGGATCGGATGGAAGGGATAGGCTTCACATAGAGGAGATTTTGGATGAGCTTTTAGATAGCTAGCATTCATAGGAATCACACTTACTTAAATAGGCTGGTACATTACCTATTCCGACCGAGCCTTGCCTAGGATACATTTTAGAAATTCGGGATACCACTATTACCTTCTGGGCATGGCCGAGCCTTGCCAATATACAATTAAGTAATTTGAACCAACAACATTGCTAGGATATGATTACCCTTAATGTTAGTATCTGTTACCACTAAACATTCTATTTACCCACTATACTAGCCTCCCTCACTTAGACTACTTGGTAATACCCCAAAAACGCTGTATGGGCTTCAAATAGAGCTGTTTTACCAGCTTCGACTGAGAGAGCTATTGAGCCCCAAAGATGTCCTTCTCTTTCACCAAATTTCACTTCAATTCCTTTGTCCTTTATCAGTTGCAAGCTTAAAAGATCAATAGGATTAGTTAAATTCACTTTAGGAATGCATATAATGACTGACTTGCTATATTTTTGTGGTTTTGCTATTGTAGTAATTTTTGACTAGACTCGGCTACAGAATGCAGTCATTCTGTAGCTAGTCGCCTATTCCACAGCTATCTTCATGTTTACATAGGTTACAGGTGTCACTTAGAGGAAAAATGCATATGGTTGAAATCGAGACTTCATCTACATCGTTACTTGTCCTCTACGAAGTCTGAGTAAAAACCTCCAAGTGGTTATGCACGTGGAAGAAATCAAAACTAAGAGGCAGACTTCTACCGGGACAAGAACTCTACAGATGTCTTCAGCAAGAGTACGAGGCTTCCACAAGAGTTCTAATTTGATTTTAATTGGGAAAGACACTTATCCCTATTTCCTCTCAAGGGTAGTTATGTATTTCTTTTATAAGAATGACTCGGGAGACCGAGAGACAGTTAGCTAGATTGATGTTTTGTTGTTAGATCTCAAAAGTCCGTAATACTCTGTTTCTGAAGTATTTTCCCTTTAATGAAATAAATTCAACTTCATTGCATGATCTAAGGCAATATTGAGGATATTTGTATGCTAATCTAGTGGTAGAGGGCCCCTACTGCCCGAGAAGCTCTGTGCATATTGTTTAGATAAGTAACTTTAGCCTTGTTTCATTCCTAATTTAAATAGTTTTCTGAACTTTATGTTTTGTGCTCACTTAAATTGGATGTTACAGTCAGTTTTGTTCTTATGAATTGTTCCAAAATATCACTAAAACTGAATGAGACATAGCTGTAGTATTCTAGAGCTTAGTTGCATTTTCCTAAACTTTATGTTTTTATGCTCATTCACATCAAATGTTACAGCTAGTCTTGTTCTTATGAATTGTTCCAAAATATCACTAACACTGAGTGAGATATAGCTGTAGTATTTTAGAGATTAGTTGCATTTTAGTTCAGTTGTAACACTTCGGAGGTTAATGGCACTCTAGTTCAATTCTGTTCACTTTATTTCAAGTTTGATTGATTGCATTCTTGTTCAGTTCTGTTTTATGTATTTCAAGTTTCATTAGTTAGTTGTATGCTAGTTCTGTTCTATTAGACTTCAAGGCCTTCATTATTTACAAACTACTCTTTTTATTAATTTCTTCCAACACATCATCATGGACAGGAATTAGTGATATCAGTTCAAGGCCTTGACTGTTCTGCAATCTCTTATAATTTTACAAATAGCCTTTTTCCAAAACTATTCCAAAAGATTTCTAACTTTCGAATGAAGGCTTAGTAGTGACAATTTGAGTTGCAGAATGGATTAATTTCAGTGTCATAAGTTAATTTAGAGTAGGGTTCCTTACTATGCTACAAATAATCTTTTCCAATTGTGTTCCAACAAATTTCTAACCATGGATGAGATTTTTGTGATATTGTAAGTTGTTGTTTACTTAGAAGAACCTCATTGCATTAAGCTTATCCTTTTCTCAAGCTATTCCAACATACTTCTAATGAATGAATTGGACTGAGTTCATGTTATGAGTTATTTTTCTTGACAAGTTTTGCATTTTCTGTTCTTAGGTGCCATACATAGTTTAGAATAGCCTTTGCTCTGTTTTAGTGTGACCAGTAACTTCTCTTTGTTAGACACTTAGTTCTTTTCCTCTTAGCATAAAAACAAAAACAAAAAAGCACTAGAAAAACACTAAACACAACGAAGTAGGGATAAAATACCTAGGCACATATAGTGCACTTCACTTCAACATTTTACTAGCCCTGGTTGACAAATTATGACATCAATTTAGGAACACTAAGTTGAGAATACATTTTGGTGCCGTTGTCGGGGAAGTGTAACTAGGTAACCTTGTTTCGTACCTCCCAAAAACAATGACATGCATAGAGAAAGAGACTCAAGGGGTAGATTCATAAGAAGCAGAAGCTTGATTCCTAGAACACCACTTGTTTCACCAATACCAAGAAGCAGCACACCTCCAACTCAAACCTACATTCCATCCTATACTGATCACAGACTTCTAGAAGGCTTAAGATCAGATATTCCATTAGAAAGACCTTCCACTTCATCCACTGAACCTGTTTTAGAAGAAGATTCAAGGACCCCTGCTAGAGACACAAACTTTTCCACTTCCACAGAAGAATCAACTATGGCAGAAGAAGGGGGAGGAGGAGTCTTTAATGGAGGTAGAGGTGCAGAAGGAGAAGGAGGTAGAGGTGCAGAAGGAGGCAGAGGAAGAGGTAGAAGGGAAATGGGAAGCTCTTTTGGGTTTCCTATAGTAGATGAAGAAACCAATGCAACTATGAAAAAAATTTCACCCTATGTCCTTCCAAACTTTTATGGACTTAAAACTGAAGATCCTGAAACCTTCCTATTTGAATTTGAAGTCCTATGTAGAACCTTTGATTATTTGCAAGATGCCCAAAAACTTAAACTGTTCCCTTCAACATTGAAAGGAGTAGCATTAAAATGGTTTATGAGTTTGATCAACAGTTCTATTAGGACATGGGAAGACATGAAACATGCATTTCTAGAGAGGTATTTGGATTACTGTATGCCAGTCAACCATAAGGAGGAAGTGTTTAAAATGTTACAAAAAGATGATGAAAATCTTGAAGATTTGCTAGAGAGGTTTAACTATAACATCAAGAGGGCAAAAATGGAAAACTTAGACCAAGATACTTTGAAAGCTCTCTTGTTGAAGACAATTAGGGATGAATGGTTAGATATCCTTAACATGATGGGAAAAGGGGATATATCTCAGATCACATTACCTGAAATAGGTGAATTATGTATCAACCTTTCAAGAGGGAAATCTAAAACTGTAAAAGGACCAAGAGACCCTGCTCTTGCAAGGGAAAGTAAGTCTACTTCTGGGACAGTAAGTAGGGCAGAAATAGGACATATGATTGATGAATTCAAATCTGATATTTTAGGGAGTCTTAGTGAACAAATAGACACCCTTAAGTTACAAAACAAGCATAAAACTAAATCTGATGCCTTAGCAATATTTTGTCCCAATTGTAGAAAGAAGCATGCCTTGAGAGAATGTCCTTTGGATGCAAAATTAGTAGAGACCTGTATAATTTGTTCAGAAAAACATGATACCAAGAGTTGTCCTTCACTTCCCGGTCTTAAAGCCATCTTTCAAGAAGAAACCTCTACAAATTCCATAGAATCTCTCAATTTTGTCTCTAGAAGTCCTTGGCAAGGATCTCAAACACAAGGATTCCATGATTAGCTGTATAATCAACCCCCACCAAATTGGAATTCTTGGCAGCAACCTTGGCCCCAATTCCAAAATCAATCTCAAACTTGGGCACAAGGAGCACAAAATACCTATGGAAGATACTCTCAGTACTATCAATATCCACCATATCCACATTTCCCTCCTCAACAGAATTTTCAACAAAATCCTCAAAATCCACAACATCAAAATCCACCACTTCCATTACCATTCCCTCATAAAACAAATCAGTTACCTGCTCAACCCATACCAAACCCCAACAATAAAAATCCTCAAAACACATACATGATAGAAGGCCAACAATTTCCAACTTATTTGATTACTCCTTTAGACCTTAGTGATGTTCAACTTAGGTTTGGAAGAATACTTGAAAAGAAGAAACCTTCTGTAATCATACAAGAGAAAAAAAATTCTGAGGAAGATTCTCTACTGGTGAATAAAAGTCTTGAAGAGAACACACCTTTCCAAGACCCAAACATTGAAAAATCAAAACAAAAAGAACCAATAATTTCAACTCCTATATTAGAGCAGCCATCAACATCCACTTCTACACCTCCCTTTCCAGAAAGATTACAAATTGATAGGGGTGTAGAAAAAAAATTATGGTGCCTAATTATGATTTCCTAGATGAGATGAGAAATGTTTGTATTAAGATCCCATTATTGCAAGCTATCAAGGAAATTCCAATCTTAGCAAAGACAATAAAGGAGTTGAGCATGAAGAAAACAGGAAAAAGAATAAGAGAGACAAAGAAAATTCAACTGGCAGGAAAAATAGCAGATATCATGATGGGTAAGATTGCCATTCCAAAGTATCTAGACCTAGGAAATCTAGTTGTTAAAATACACATCAATGGAATTGAGATCCAAAACACACTTATTGATATAGGAGGAGCAATCAATATCATGAGTAGACAAATCATGGATAAACTGAAACTTCCTAATCTTCTTTTTACACCCACATTATTACAATTAGTAGACAGATCTGTGATCAAACCTGATGGGGTAATAGAAGAAATTCCAGTGTCCCTAGATTCTTGGGAGTATCCTGTGGATTTTATGATCCTAACCCCTAAGAATAATCTAGGAGGGCATCCTATTATATTAGGAAGACCTTGGTTAGCTACAATTGATGCTTTCATTAGTTGTATATCCGGTGATATGTACATCTCTGATGGTAGTTCAACCAAGAAATTTACCTTGTATCCTCTAGCAAAGACAATTATAGAATTAGATGATACTCAATGGATTGAGGATGAAGAAGACATACAACCTCTCTTCACAATTTCAGAAATTAGTGAAGATAGCCAGATTTTGAATACCTTAGAAAAATTTGAATCCTCTTCAAAATACAAACATGAAAAATTTCAAGAAGAATCCAACATTGATTTTTTATCATCAAGACAGATGTCTCTTTATTCCATGGATAAATTTGGCAATTCTACAATTGAGATATTTCCAGGCAAAACTTTAAACATAAACAAGAACCTAGAGAAATCTCAACAAGAAGAGCTAGTCAAGATCTTACAGAGACATTCTTTTGCATATGCATGGGAGTACACTGATATGAAAGGGATAAGCCCTAATACTTGCACTCATCACATCTACATAGAGGAAAATTGTAAACAAATCAGACAACCTCAAAGACGGATGAATCCAAATCCTAGGGAAATTGTTAAAGAAGAATTGTAGAAATTGTTAAATGTCAACTTTATCTATCCCATTTAAGATAGTCAGTGGGTTTATCCTTTGGTAATTGTGCCAAATAAAAATGGTAAATGGAGGGTATGTATTGACTACCGAGAATTAAACAAATCTACTCTTAAAGATCATTTTCCCCTACCTTTCATAGATCAGGTGTTAGATACATTAGCTGGCAAAAAGTACTTCTCATTTTTAGATGGGTTTAGTAGTTATAACCAAATTCAAGTAGCACTTGAAGATCAAGAAAAAACCACATTTACCTGTCCTTGGGGTACCTATGCTTACCGAGTATTTCCATTTGGGCTATGCAATGCACTTGCAACATTTCAAAGGGCAGTACTAGGAATTTTTTCAGATCTAATACATGATTGTGTGGAGGTATATATGGATGATTTCACAGTTTATGGAAACAAATTTGAAGAAGCCTTATCAAACTTGGCAAAAGTTTTAAAGAGATGTAAAGAAACAAATATTTCACTAAGTCATGAGAAGTGTTTTATGATGTTTACTGAAGGAATTGTTTTGGGGCATCACATTTCAGGGGATGGGATTAGAGTTGATGAGTCAAAAGTTGAAGTCATCTCTAACTTATCTATTCCAAGTTGTCAAAAAGATGTTAGGAGTTTTCTAGGATTTACAGGATATTATCGGAGGTTTATAGAAAAATTCACCAAGATAGCATCTCCACTCTTTAAATTGCTTACCAAAGACTGTGAATTCAAATGGAATTCTGATTGCCAGTTAGCTTTTGAGACCCTGAAAATAAAAATTTCTGAAGCACCTATTTTAAGGGGACCTAATTGGAAGTTACCTTTTCATATTTCAACAGACGCCTCAGATACAACTCTAGGAGCAGTATTGGGACAAAAAGACCTGATTCCTTATGCCATCTACTATACCAGTAAAAATTTGACTCCTACAGAGTTAAACTATACTGTAACTGAAAAAGAGTTTTTAGCTGTTGTTCATGCCATAAACAAATTCAGACACTATATAATAGGCTATGAAACTTTTGTTCACACAGATCACTCTGCAATTAGATATCTAATGAACAAATCAATTACTAATGGCAGAGTTATAAGATGGTTATTTCTTTTACAAGAATTCAACATTACCATTCTAGATAGGCCTGGAAAACAAAACACAGTAGCTAATTTCCTATCTAGACTCCAAAACATCAAAGACAATACTCCAGTTGAAGATCAATTCCCTGATGAATATCTTTTTGCAATTTCTACTCAAACTCCTTGGTTTGCTGACATTGCTAATTATTTAGTTTCAGGGAAATTTCCTTCGATAATGAATGCAAGAGACAAAATAAAGATAATTTATGACAGTGCAAAATATTCATGGGTTGCTAATGAGTTATACAAAACAGGTCCAGATTTTATCATTAGGAGATGTGTTCGGGAAGATGAGATGCCTGAGATCCTCAAGGCATGTCATGATGAACCTTGTGGCAGACACTTTGCTGATAAAAGGACAACTTATAAGGTCCTTCATTTAGGATACTATTGGCCATCCCTTTTTAAATATGCTAAAGAGTATGTCAAAAGGTGTGACAGTTGCCAAAGGGTAGGGAAACCTTCTCCTTCAGGTGAGATGCCATTACAACCTCAGGTACATATTGAACCTTTTGAAAAATGGGCTTTGAATTTTGTAGGACCTATTAGTCCTCCATCAAGACAAAAGAGATATATATTAGTTTGCACTGATTATGTTACCAAATGGGTAGAGGCCAAGCCATTAATTTTTGCTACTGAAGCATCTGTAGTTAATTTTATTTTTGAGGATATTTTTACTCGTTTTGGTGTCCCAAGGGAAATTGTTACAGATCAAGGAGCTTAATTCACATCAAGGCTAGTGGAAAAAATGATGGAAAGGTACAAAATCAGACACATAAAATCTACTCCCTATCATCTACAAGAAAATGGTTAAGTGGAATCTACCAATAAAGTCTTTGAAGGGATCCTAAAAAAGACTGTTCATTTACATAGAAGAGATTGGGTAGACAGGATTCCTGAAGCCTTGTGGGCCTATAGAACTACATGGAGAAGCACAATAGGCCATACTCCTTATGAAATTGTTTATGGAACACAAGTTTTGTTTCCCATAGAGTTTCAGATTCAAACTTTTAAAATGGCAGTTCAACTAGGACTTGATCTAACATAAGCACAAAAGCACAAATTGGATCAGATTAATGAATTGGATGAGATCAGACAGGATGCAGTCCAGAAAACAAGTATAGTCTAGAAACAAAGGACTAGATGGCATGATAAATACATCAAAGAAAAGAAGTTCAAAGAAGGTGACTGGGCTCTCTTGTTTGATTCAAATTTCAAAGATTTTCAGGGTAAATTCCAAACACATTGGCTTGGGCCATATGAAGTTATGAAATTTTTTGACAATGGAGCAATAAAAATCAGGACAATAGATGAAGATAAGGTCACTTTTCTTGTAAATGGTCATAGATTGAAGCTATATCATAAGCCACTTTCAAGAGAAGAATTTGTCAAGAGATTCCAGGAAAACAGTGATGTGAAGTTAATGAAGAAGAATTTTTCTTCTTCATCAAGTTAGTTGAATTTTCTGAATTCAAATGCATGCAAAAAAAGAAAAAAGAAAAAAGAGTATAAACATGAAAACTAATCATTGATTAGCATGTTTATACAGAAAAGATAAAGTGAAAATCAGAATCCTTCTGACACTTTAGCTTTTCAAATTTGTTCTTTTTTTTGCAAGCAGCGATCACAAAATCATAAGTCTCACTCCATCATGTTTCACTTCATTCATATTTCATTCACTCCATTTATTCATATTTCATTCACTCCATTCATCCATACTTCATTCATTCCATTCCATGGTCCACCTCATTTTCATCTCAGATTTTTAAAATTTGATCTCTTTCTGCAACTGAATATTACAAATCATAAGTTGCAGGCCAATTTTCATATTTCACTCCACTTTACATTTATGATCCATTTCATTCCATTACATTTCACTTCACTCATGCTCCATTACACCATATTTCATGATCCATTCTAATCCATTTCATACTACACTCCATCCATGTTTCAAATCATTTCATTTCATGTTTCAAAGCTCCTACAGGTACATTCTGCAGCCAATCAGACATTCTGCAGCCAGCCAGACATTCTGTAGCCAGATACCCTGAAGGAAACTATCCAGTAATCACTTGTTCAACAACAAATTGATCCTGCACACCTATGAAAATAAGAAAAATCAAAGGGATTATGAAGACTGAAGAATCAATGATTTTCAAAGGAGGAAAAAGCATATCAAAAACACAAAAATTAAAGGAAATGCAAAGGTAAAGTTGTGAAATTATTATGATGACAGAATATGAAAGTTATAGTATAGTTAAGTCACGTATGATTCAAAAATTTGTTTTGATTATTCGTGTTGATCATGCCTATTAAACCTATCATAAAAAATTTGGACAAAATCCCTTCCATTCTGCCATATCAAATCATCATTTAAAACTTAACGGTTAAATACTGAAGTGACCTATTCGGTCACGTCACTAGCCCGAAGTATTCAGTGATGATTTTGAATTTCTCACGAGATGTTTCCGCGGTATTTTCTTCCATGATGGATCTCAAACTCATTAATTCATGTGAATCACCCTCACCATATTTCACTCATTCTATAACCTCTTCATGTCATCCTTTCGTAGCTAATTCCTACTGCATAAACAGAGAAGGCACCTTTGGGGTAAAAACAACTCTCTAACAGCGATTTTCACCGTGGATAAAAGAGCAGCAAATTGAAGGTTGAGAAGAGAATCCATGGGTCTCATCATAAGGTCTGAACTAGTCGGAACCAAATACTTAGAGGGTTACCCAAAAATTAGAGAAATGCTACAGTAGGTTGGGTGGTTACAGTTTTTGGAAAAGTTCAATGGTTTTCATAAGGAAATAACTAAGACATTTGCACGGTCCTTCAATGGAGCCGAAGTTGAAATAGGAGATATCAAATTCACTATTACAGAATCCTTCATTGCAGAGGCAGCAAAATTACCAAGGCAAGGCGAACGATGGTTCAAAAATAAGGAATTTCATAATGAGGCATGGAGGCAAATGCTCAAAACACCAGGTATGGATATTTCAATTTTTAAGAAGGGAATTCCTAGCTCAGCACTAAAGAATAAATGGCGGAATATGTTGCTCATTTTGAAAAAGTTTATAACTTGTGAGGGAAGGTTTGGTACCTTATATATTTATCATATTCGGCTAATGATGCATTTCTTAGATGAAGAAATCAATTTACCCTTTTTCTTACTTCATAGCCTAAAGAGAATGGCCTCTAATGTTCAAAAGAGGGTTCAATTCTTGGAAACCACTTTGTATCACCATGGTCTAGTTAAAATCCTTATTGAACATCATTTGAGAAAAGTGGGAGACAATTGGGATGAGTTCCTAGTGAGGAATCACTTTGAAGAACCCGAGGAATCTCCATCTGAAGGCAAACATACAAGAAGAAGCAAGAGAGGGAAAATTTCCAAATCTGTTGAAACTAAAACTGGTAAGTCCATACAAGAGGACAGTGAGGAGATAATTTCTGAGAAATTGGCTGAAATTAAGAAACAACTTAAAAAGGAGAAGATGATAAGAAGGTATGCCAAGGAGAGAGGTGAAGGACCATCTCAACCAAGACGAAGCCACAAGCTTAGAGGTATATTGAAGAAAATAGAGGTTAGACAAATGGGAATCATAAACATTGAGGATGAAGAGACACCAACTGATAGATCACCCAAGTATTGGTACGAAGAGGATCTTGATGAAGGAACTCTAGAGATAGACCCAGCAAAACAAAAAATCTATAATTATGTTGAGTCATTAGAAAAGAGAGCCTCAGGAAGTAGAGGAAGAACTCCTAGCCCACCAGAATCTGCAATTGATGTACTAAGAAGAGACAAATATGAATTAGAAGTACTCAATAGGCATATAAAGAATGAAAATGAAATTTTAAGGGAACAGGTTAAGTTGAAAAGTGATATGAATACAACTCTCTCTCTGCAAATGGAAAAATTGTACAAGGCTAGTGAGAAGCTGAAGAAGAAAAACAAAAAGTTGAGTAGGGCACTTATAAATTTGAGATTCAAGTTGGTCATAAGGAAGCCTAGGAGGCCATGGAATATCAGGCAAAGCAGAAGAAGGAGCCTAGATGTCCTAGAAGAAGTCTCAGAATACATGAATTGATTGCATGAGGACATGCAAAAGCCTTGCAGTGGGGGTATGTTGAGCCCCAAAGATGTCCTTCTCTTTCAACAAATTTCACTTCAATTCCTTTGTCCTTTATCAGTTGCAGGCTTAAAAGATCAATAGGATTAATTAAAGTCACTTTAGGAATGCATATAATGACTGAATTTCTATATTTTCGTGGTTTTTTTTTTGTAGTAATTTTTGACTAGAATCAACTACAGAATGTAGCCATTCTGTAGCTAGTCGCCTATTCCGTAGCTATCTTCATGTTTACATAGGTTAAAGGTGTCACTTAGAGGAAAAATGCATATGGTTGAAATCTAGACTTCATCTACATCATTACTTGTCCTCTACGAAGTCTGAGTAAAAACCTCCAAGTGGTTATGCACGTGGAAGAAATCAAAACTAAGAGGCAGACTTCTACCGAGACAAGAACTCTACAGACGTCTTCAGCAAGAGTACGAGGCTTCCACAAGAGTTCTAATTTGATTTTAATTGGGAAAGACACTTATCCCTATTTCCTCTCAAGGGTAGTTATGTATTTATTTTATAAGAATGATTCGGGAGACCGAGAGACAGCTAGCTAGATTGATGTTTTATTGTTAGATCTCAAAAGTCCGTAATACTCTGTTTCTGAAGTATTTTCCCTTTAATGAAAGACATTCAACTTCATTGCATGATCTAACGCAATCTTAAGGAGATTTTTATGTTAATCCGGTGGTAGAGGGCCCCTACTGCCCGAGAAGCTCTGTGCATATTGTTTAGATAAGTAACTTTAGCTCTGTTTCATTACTAATTCAAGCATCTTTTTGAATTTCATGCTTTATGCTAACTTACATCGAATGTTATAGCCAATATTATTCTTATGAATTATTCCAAAATATCACTAACACTGAATGAGACATAGCTATAGTATTTTAGAGCTTAGTTTCATTTTCCTGAACGTTATGTTTTTATGCTCACTCACATCAAATGTTACAGCCAGTCTTATTCTTATGAATTATTCCAAAATATCACTAACACTGAATGAGACATAGCTGTATTATTTTAGAGCTTAGTTGCATTTTCCTGAATGTTATGTTTTTATGCTCACTCACATCAAATGTTACAGCCAGTCTTGTTCTTATGAATTGTTCCAAAATATCACTAACACCGAATGAGATAGAGCTGTAGTATTTCAGTGATTAGTTGCACTTTAGTTCATCTGTAAAACTCCGGAGATTAATTGCACTCTAGTTAAGTTCTGATCACTATATTTCAAGTTTGATTGATTACATTCTAGTTCAGTTCTGTTTAATGCATTTTAAGTTTTATTAGTTAGCTGTATTTTAGTTATGTTCCATTAGACTTCAAGGCCTTCATTATTTACAAATTACTCTTGTTATTAATCTCTTCCAACACATCATCATATGGATAGGAATTAGTGATATCAGTTCAAGGCCTTGACTGTTCTAAAATTTCTTATAATTTTACAAATAACTTTCTTCCAAAACTATTCCAAAAGATTTCTAACTCTCGAATGAGGCTTAGTAGTGACAATTTGAGTTGCAGAATGGATTAATTTCAATGTCATAAGTTAATTTAGAGTAGAGTTCCTTAATATGCTATAGATAATCTTTTCCAATTGTGTTCCAACAAATTTCTAACCATGGATGAGATTTTTGTGATATTGTAAGTTGTTGTTTACTTAGAAGAACCTCATTGCATTAAGCTTATCCTTTTCTCAAGCTATTCCAATATAATTCTAATGAATGAGTTAGACTGTTTTCATGTTATGAGTTATTTTTCTTGACACATTTTGCATTTTCTATTCTTAGGTGCCATACATAGTTTAGAATAGCCTTTTCTCTGTTTTAGTGTGACCAGTAACTTCCCTTTGTTAGACACTTAGTTCTTTTCCTCTTAGCATAAAAACACAAAACCAAAAACACTAAAAAAAAAACACTAAACACAACGAAGTAGGAAGTAGATACCTAGGAACATATAGTGCACTTCACTTCAACAGTTTACTAGCCCTGGTTGACAATTTATGACATCAATTTAGGAACACTAAGTTGAGCAGAC
This sequence comes from Pinus albicaulis, assembly GCA_034641835.2. Classification (NCBI taxonomy): domain Eukaryota; kingdom Viridiplantae; phylum Streptophyta; class Pinopsida; order Pinales; family Pinaceae; genus Pinus; species Pinus albicaulis. The sequence goes on along the minus strand of CM076574.1, from coordinate 776,564,346 downwards.
AAGAGCATTGCACAGGCGAGGTGTTCAATAACACTTCCTGAATGAATCTTAGTTTGGTACCTCTCCCATTGGAAGGGGGGGAGGGCCAGATACTAGACTAATTAGTGATTAATTCTTACAACATCGCTAGAACCTTTAGATAGATCCCTACTGCATGAATGTTAGTGCCCCAACCACCTGTGTACGATTTACCTTGCATAGACCATTTTGATTGAGATATTCACGTATGGGCTTCCCAACTTCCCACTTGCTTATTATGGAATCCTTTGTTGCTAGGCACTTATAAACTTCTTTTCACTATGAACCTTGACTCTTCCTCCTTGCTTTACTTATGCATTACATACTCTATCAACCCACCTTTCAACCTCTATCATCCCTCACCCACACTTTTTGTTATGCCCTAATCACTTGCCTTTAGCTAGTAAAAAACGCTTAGTAGGCTGGGCACTAGGATATTATTTACCCTTTAACCTACCCTTACCTTATTAATTTGGGTACCACATAGAACCTTCTGGGTACCTATTCTTCTGGCCAAGCCTTGCTGATATGATTCCATCCATTATAACTGCTGCATTCTAAGAATTCACCTACCTCCCTTTCAGTTAATGTCCGCCAACTTACCTACTTGAAGACCTGGACACCTGTTATCCCTACTATACACCACCATGAGTTGCTTAGTCAGTACTGCTTGCTATAGGCTTATATTTTAGGGATGGGTGTTCAATAGAGCATGGGAATTTAACTACACACTTGCTTACAGAATCATCGTACTTGGATACCATGGTACCTACTATTTAGTTAGAGCCTACTCGCATTTATTTTCATGCCACCTAACAACAATACTTCTTGGCATAGTAAAAAGGCTCACTTACCTGAACTTAGAAATAGATCTTACTAGCTGGGCTTGGGAACTTACAACATTGGTATCGAATTTATAAAGAATCCTACTGGATATTAATGTTAGTGCCATGCTACCAACCTGTACTGTTAACTACCCTTTCACTAGCTGACTTATCTTGAACTTAGAAATTGGAAGGGCTTAGGCGTTTAGACCATTATTGCTATGAAATTTATAATCCTACTTTAGTCTTCCTGGATTCTTCATCAATGGGTTGGGCATCACTCCATGCCATGATTCCAGGGTGAAGGCGATAGTAATGGTAGTAAGAGAAGGGTACGATTTATCCATCATTCCATCCATGCATCCATCTAGTGCTACTTCTAAGATCAAGTCATGGGTGCCCGATTGGGCATCCACATCCATCAATCTATCTCCTAGGTTGAAGGTGTAAAGGTAAGAGTAAGGTAGTGAAATACAATCCCATGCCAGGTCTATAGTGGTACCTCCTAATCCCCTCATTCATCCAAGTATAGGGTACTAGGTCTTGGGAAAGTATTTAGAAAATAAAAAATAAGGAGCATTTATCTCTTGTCTGCATTGGGCAAGGAGTGTAGAAGTTGAAGTGAGTTTCATGCCATGCCATTCCACCGAGGTCTATTGCTATACCTCCTCAGATTCATTGGTATAGGTATAAGCAGGTCTAGGTCTTCCTTCAAGTGGGTAAACATTTTGTGTGTAACCAAGGGAAGGTAGGGGATTCTCATAGTGTCGTACTCTACTGATTTGATTTATATTTAGAAGAGGTTGGGAAGCACTCCATCCAATCTACTAGGATGAAGGCAGTGAAATAAAGTTAAGGGTAATCATAGCGTGGCCATTGCCCTGTTGCTATTTAGACTCTACTAATTGCCTTCAATGTTACCACTAACTCCCCACCTTACCAATATATATTGACTCACTTACCCAACTTACTTATGCTATCCCAACCTATTGCTTCAGGTCAGGCAGGAAGGAATCCAATACCAGTACTCTTTTTATATTGTAGGGCTGGGCTAAAACCCCAGATTTTATGAATGAAAACTACATAAGAGATTTAGATGCCCACTCTATGATTTTAGTACCACTTACCACCTTTACTATTTGCCTTTACTTGCCTACCTTCCCTTTACCTATATGATGGATGACCTACTAACTACCCAATTCCATCACACTTGCTTGAGGATTCTTAGCAGTAATAGTAGTAGTAGAAACACTAGTACTCTCTTACTCTGCCTACCTTTACTTACGTGCATCTAACCTAGCGTTGTCTTTACTTGATAGACCGGCTCAATTAACTACTTAACTTAGACCAGTCATTTCACGGATAGGCCTTTCACTTGCTCGAGGAATCTTAATAGAGAAGCATCCTATGTGAATCTTATTTATATTTACCTTTACTACGCTATTTCTTATAACCTATTGCTGAAGCTAGGAATCGGGTGGGGATACAACACTATGATATTTATTATTTTACCTACTACCTTATGATTCTTGGTACCACGTATTAGATTCTGGTTTGGCCGAGGCTGTACTCTGAATCCATTAGAACCTACTCCAAGAAATAGACCTACCTTCCTGTTCAAAGGCCTTAGTTGCTTCAGGAGTCCATGAAAATGCATATTTCTTCAATAAGGTTGTTAGATGTGCTGCTATTCTCCCATAATTCTTAAAAAACTTGTGATAATACCCTGTTAACCCGAGAAATCCACGCAACTACTTTATGGTTGCGGGGACTTTCCATTCCTTAATGGCTTTAATTTTTTTAGGGTCTACTTTAACACCCTCATGAGATACAATATGAACGAGATATTCCACCTCTTGTACTCCAAAGAAACATTTCGATATTTTTTCATATAATTATTTCTCCTCCAATAGTTTGAGCACCTTGTCAACATGTTAAACATGACCTGCTGTAGATTAGTATATCATTAAAAAATAATAGCACAAATTTTCTAAGGAAGGGTTTGAAAATGGAATTCATCAACCCTTGAAATGTATAAGGTGCATTGGTAAGGCCAAAAGGCATGACCAAAAATTCATAATGACCCTCATTAGTTAGAAATGCTATTTTCGGAATATATTCAGTCTTCATTCTAATTTGATGTTATCCTAAATGAAGATCCAACTTAGTAAAATAAATTTCTCCATGTAATTCATCCAATAATTCATCAATCACAGGAATGAGAAATTTATCTTTAATAGTGAGCTTATTGAGCTCCCTATAATCTGGACACATGCACCATGATCCATCCTTCTTGTACACCAATATTACTAGAGCAGAGAAAGAAATTTGACTAGGTTGAATTATACCAGCCTCTAACATTTCTGCAATCATACGTTCAATTTCACTCTTTTGGACATAAGGATATCTGTAAGGCCTGATGTTTGGAGGAACACTTCCAGGAATCAAATGAATAGCATGATCATGATCACGAATAGGTGGGAGTCCTTTGGGAGTTTCAAAAACCTTGGAATGATTGTCCAAGACTTTTTGGAGATCTGGAGAAATAGATGATTTTGATGTTGGAACTTCTAGTGAGCATAATTGCGAAATTACACCTCATTGTTCTTTCTTCAGAATATTTTTCATTACATTAGAGCTTATTATCTTTCCTGGCTTCCATGTGATACCCCATAATTAAATTTCCTTTCCTTTCAAAAAAAATTTCAAGAAAAGTTCTTCAAAATTAAAAGCTATTGTCCCTAAAGATTGTAACCATTGTACTCCTAGTACACCATCAACACCTCCCATTGGAATGGAAAGCATTAGAATATTCAATAAATATTTCCCTATGGCTAGATTGATATTATGACATTTTCCAGAGAAATTTATAGTTCCTCCATTTGCAACCATCACTTGACATTCTAGTGCTGGGTATAGGAAACAATTCAATTCCTTGGCTACCTAACAATGAATAAAATTCTGGGTACTACCCGAATCAATCAACACTATTACCTTTTTCTTCTTGATATGTCCTTCTATCTTGAGAGTTTGAGGAGTGGTAATTCCTGCCAATGCATTACACGCTATGGTCAGACTCATTTCTTCTTCTTCTAGGGTTGTTTCCTGGTGTATATCCTCTTCTTTTGATTTTTCTTGTTCATTTTCTTCTTCCTCTTCACTATTTATGTAAAATAATTTCTTCTCAGCACACTTATGACCTTTAGTGTATTTTCTATCACAACTGTAGCAAATCCATTTTGATATTTTTTCTTCCAATTGTTGTGGTGTCAACCTTGTAGGTTGTGGAAGTCTAGTAGTAGAAACACTTCCATATTTATAGATGTGAGTGGTAGGCTTCATTGTCGCCATAATTTTACATTCAATTTTTCTTGCCAACCTGAATGCCTTCTCCAATGAATCAGGTTCCCAAAAACAAAATTCATGTTGGATGTTATCATTTAAAGTCCCTATGAAGACATCGATCCTGTGTTCCTCTGGAATATCAGTTACCCTTATATTAAATTTTTGGAAGTCCTTAATGTGCTCCCCCACTGAACCCTTTTGTTTGAGATTTATCAATTGGCTAAAGAAGGTGTTACTCTTTGTATCCTCATAATGTGCTATCATTTCCTCCGTAAAAATTGACCAAGTGACAATTTTTTTACGAGAGAAAAGCCATCGATACCATACACATGTATTTTTTTCTAAATGCAAAGTTGCAATGCGTACCTGTAATGTGTTTTGCATATTATTGAGATCAAAATATTGCTCCATTTATAGCATCCATGTTACAGGATCCTTGCCATAAAACTTCCTTATATCCACCTTTGGCATATGGTGGTTCTTCCATCCAACATTAGAGTTTATGAAATCACGATTAACATTTATTTTGTTCTCATAATGAGTTTCCTCTACCATCTTTTCGCCATTAGGAAACATTTCTTGTATCAACTTTGTCAAAGCTTCCATGTTTTCTTTTGGATCATTCTTCATATTTTCCATGTTGTCTTTCATTTTTTCTTCCATGTCATCCATATTAGCTTCCATGCCAGCTTCCATGCCATCCATATTATCTTCCATGCCTTTCTTCAAACCATCCATATTATTCTTCAAACCATCCATCTTCTCTTCCATGATTTTCTTCAAAACTTCCATTTCATTTTTTGTTGCTCTTTGCGAGAGTGAAATTTTATGCACTTGCTCTTGTAATTTTGATAGATCATGTTGCAATTCTTCATCTTCATGAGTCATAGTAGAGTACTCTAAGGGCTTAATGGGTGTTGAATTCTTTTTAGGAGGAATTTTAGAACCCAATACTGATATCTATGCCCATTAGGCCTTTGGAATCACTTAAAAATGATTTTTAAAACAAGACTTATGCAATTTGGAAAAACAAATACACACCTTTTTCTTGATTTTGAGGAGCTCGATATTGAAACTAAATTATCTTTTTGATTTTGGATCTTCAATATTTGAAATTCATCCCTGAAGTATCCCTCTAAATCTTCTTTCAAATTCCACAGGTCTGACCAAATTGAGATTTTGAAGACAAAGTTATGCCCAATCTCCTACGACGACGTCATTATGGAATGGTTCAGTAGAGCAAACTTGTACGACTTGCCACGTGTCACTGTTTCCTCCTTCAGCCCTAAAATTTATACAGAAGAAACTAAAATCCATGTAATTGCGGCCAATTTTGATAGAATTCCAATCCAATGCTCAGAGAGGGAGTTATGACGATTTTCCCACGGTCACCTCTTTGAGATGAAATTTAGGAGCTTGAAAAATCTCTAACTTCCATAGACCCTATCTCCGAAAATATTGCGAATCAAGCTCTGAAATTTTTCCACAACGTTCCTCAAGATTGCAGCTTCACTATGTGAAAATTTTAGCTTCTTAACCCTCGTTGAAAAAAAATTATAGCGAAAATTCCACGATGACCTGTTTAGGTTAAATTCAGGAGCCTAAAAAAAATCCTAACTTGCATAGATCATATCTCCGAAAATATTGTAAAACAAGATTTGAAATTTTTCCACGATGTTCCTCAAGATTTCGGCTTCGCTCTGTAAAAATTTCATCTTCTGAAACTTCGTATAAAAAAATTTATAGCGAAAATTCCACGATGACTTGTTTGGAGCAGCAAAACCCTAGAATCCAAAGCTCTGATATCAAATGTTATGAATCCAGCTCCTAAAATAGAAGAAAAGAGAGATCAAGGCCTTATAAGTAGCCACTTCTAGGGGGAAAATTCCAATAAATTACATAAATGAACAAATCTTGGATGATTCAAATGAGAAAAACATCCTTTATATATATAGGAGTCCATGGGGCCACAATGTAATCCTAGCCGACCAAACAATAATAATGTAAGTGCACAATAATAACAATATGGGGGTTATAGGGGTACAAAAATAAAAATAAGGAGGTTACACTAGCAACAATAAGGGACTATACTAGTAATATAGTGACCTAAAAGACTTTAATTTTCTCTTAATAGACATCATCCTGCCACCACATGTCCTAGCCAAAGCCCGATGGATGACGACTATTGTTGTACCTTTCTAGTGTCGTTCGTCCATTAGTTTGAATCCAAAGGAATTTCAGGTAAGGTTGTTAATGGAATTTTTGAGGTTCTTATAGACCTACGCTTGCCATGTTTAGACCTTCTTAGAAACTGAAGAATGTGGCTTTAGCCTGAGCCAGTACCCTATTTTTAAAGATATACGATTCTTCCAAACGTTCACGGCCACACGAAGACCTTAGTACCACACATGCGTACTTTTACCACTTCGAAGAGGATTTATTTAAATGAATTTGATGTTTAATTTAGTTCACTAAAGGCATTCTCTTGTGGATTTATAAGGATTGTTCCTTAAATCACTTTTTTTGTTCGCTTGTTTTGAAATAGGTATGGTGATTTTGGATCTTCATCGACAATGCAAAGCCTAACCAGACAATGAAGAATGTGGCTTCACACTTAGATAGTACCAAACCTCTACATTTTTCCTACTTTGAGAAGGATTGCGTTGAAGGAATTAAATATCAAATGTAGTGTTGTGAAACCAGCTCCAATAATATAGGGACATAACATGTAGAACTACTACAATGAAATATTTGGTGTATTTCAACATTAAAAAACATGCATTAATTTTTACAGGGGTTTTAAATGCAAAGGGGTTTTCACTGTTCTCCAAGTTGTAGATGAACTCTTTGTATATGTAATATTGAATTATGAATGTACATGGTATAACATCAAGAACAAACTAGAAGGTTGTGACAAGTAAAACTGATGACTTCATCTTGGCTTTTGATAAATTTGGATTCATAGAGAGAATTGCTTGACATAATCCTGTTATGGGGTTTGAATATTTTGACGATTTCATAGTGTTTTTTGATGATCTAAATAATTTGGGTGAGTTTCTAATTTTGGTGGGTTTCTAAGTGTTTGGAGAGGGTGTAGGTTCCTAGTGTTTGCAAAATATGTAGAGAATTTTGGCGGGTTTATCAATTTTTGTAGAGGGTAACTTCAGGTAACTTTTTCTACTGATTCATAAAGTAAATTGAAATTATATGATTAATTCAATAAAATTTGATGTTTTTTTTCCTTCATGAAGCAACTAGTTCATTCTTATTGCATTTTAGTTTATTTTGATTTCATTTCATTGCAATTTTGTATGATGAAAAATTAGTGAGAAGCATTAGTAGCTCCATAACTATTTCTTTTATCCATAAGTTGGTGAGCACTAGAGAAGTATGTTTCTAATTTTCTTGACTATCCTGATTTTAATTGACTTTGGACTAGTCTTCTGTCCATACCTTGATTTTAGTCAACATGCTTCCAATAGTTTAACTTCTTCAGTAGTTATCTTTCTTTTCTTTATCAATGGGGAATATTTTACAAGTTGGACTCATGGAGGAACATCTAACATGGATTCTATATCTTTCTTTGGCCTCTTCTTCTCTCTACTAGAGGCACCAAAATTTTCTTTCGTATACTTTGTTGGATTCTTAGTGCGCTTTTTTGGGATTTGGGTGAGGCCTTGCCCTTGCCATTGTCTTTTATTGATAGGATTCATTCAATAGAGATGATATGATAATAAGTTTCTTCCTATTTTCTAAGTCATTATTAAAACTCTTCTTCTTTAATAGAATCCTTAGTAGTTATAGCTCAATGGTGTATCAATTCTTCTTTTCTATTAGTGCAGGATATTTTTGGGAAAATTTCTTGGCTTTCAAATTTTAAAGGATGGACATAACGAGTTAAGAATATTCCCTCAAACATTATACCCCGATGAAAATAGAGCTTTTTTATTTAGGAGTAGTTTTGGACATTGAAGCTTTTCACTCTTGTATAATCTACAATTAAATAAAATATGAGGACTTATGAATAGTTCTAGTAGCAAACTTGTGGCATGAATCTAATAATTCAGTTTTGAGCTTATAGTGGTATAGTTATTAGGATTTTAACATCCTACGATCATTCAAATCACTTTTATCAGACTAAATTAGGTGCCTGGTAGTTTCTTAGTCATCAATTAATTATTATGTGGCTATGAATATATTTGCATGCCTAAACGTTGGGCGAATTCTAGATAAAATATGTTCGGGAAACCCAGATACAAGCCTCCCTAGAACTTAGGTACGACTATGCCCCACATATTTCCTCCTTGATGAAATTTTTCTAGTTAACATTAGTTTCTCCAAGAATTCACTTGGCTAATAGGTAATCCTCACATGCACATTGTGAGAAACCTATGGCCAAGAAATTACATTAAAATAATGAAAACATGAACTAATTTTTAGAAAATTATATATTATAGAGCAATGGAGCACTTAAAATATGCGGAAATAGAAACAAAAAAAACATATAAAACAAGAGAGACACAAATATATGTGGTTCACCCAACTTGGGATACGTCCACAGAGAAATCACCAGCTCTTCCTTATATTATCCAACAAAATGAAGAGACGAAACCTACAAGAGATCCGTTTTAATATCTTGTACTCTCTCACACAGTCCCCCTTTCTCTTTCTTTCTCAAAATACACTCTCAAAAAACTGTCACAATACAATTCCATCATACAATAGAGGGGTTTATTTTTAGGGAAAAAACCCTAAATTAAACATAACTTCTACAGTTAGATAATTTTCCTAATGAACGACTCAGAATGAATATGAAATTACAATATTTTACAAGGAAATTTTACTCTATTTTAGCTTTGAGGGCACTGCCCCTGAACCCCCACCAGAGGACTGTTGGCCCTCGGACCCCCCCGCCAGGGGGGATGCCCCCCCAGAGAACCCACGCGGGGGGGAAAGTCCCCTCGGCGTGGAGGGGTGTATAGTCTTCCCGGGGTATACATCCGCCTGCAACAAATAAATCTAGATCAGGATTATAATTAGGCTGCACACCCAACGTTACTTTCCTAAATAAAAAATGTAAAAATATTCAAACAAGTAGTGGAGGCACTTTGTTCAAGAATTTGGAGGCCCTGGAAACAATTTTGTGCAAAAATTGGTAGATAGAAATATCTCTCCTTGACTCTTTCCCAATTAGAATAATGTCAAAAATATGGTGAAATATATACATATTCTTAAATAGTGGAAAGTATTAAGCTATTATATCGTAACCCTACGTTTCAGGTTATTCTCACTACTATTGTGTAGATTTAGTACTTTGTATTTAAGATGCACTTATTAATTAGATTCAATATTTTATATTTGACTATACACACACACACACACACACACACATATATATATATATATATTTCTTTCACTTTTATTTCTTCAACTTCTTTTTCATAGAGGTAGGTCATTACATTCACACTATTGGCAAACATAACAAGAAAAAAAACATCAATTAGAGAGACATTGAAGACAACATATTGTATAGGAAATTTAAAAATGTTCTACCATGATGCTTGGTGATTACATATTCAATGTATTTTATGCTCTTTTCATTGTAAATAAATATTGCATTAGAAAACTTGTCATACTATTTCAAAATACTTTGTCAAAAAGAAAAATATTTTGCATTGAATGAGACAAATTTGTAAAAAATCGATCACAATTTATCTATATTCAATTGATATATATATTGGAGAATTTCTATTATTATATTGGTGATTGTCTATTTGAATAATTTTTTGTTCTTCATTTCCATTATACTTCAGTTGAAATACAACAAGGAATTATAAACCACTTCCAACATTGCTTGTATTGCCAACATGACGCTACTTTACAATCATTGCAAATTGAAATGACACTTGAGTTTATTTGAGACCTTCACAATGTTAATGATGTTGAAATGTACTTGGAAGGATTGTCTGCACCTTCTTCTGTTTATGCTCCATCTACAATTATCTTATGAGGAGATGCCTTTTGTATCAAATGGTTATGTAATTGGTTGTCAATTCCATTCAATGTTTAGCTATACAAAAATGGGAAACCATATATTCACTTTAATCAAGACACTCATGGATATCAGTATAATAATTTTATACATAACTAGAACAATCCCATATGTGGCCATTTTGAACCACTCTTGTTGCATCACACATAGACCTTCTAGCTACAATTCCTAGATCAATTTTTCCATGCATTTGTCCATACCAATGCCGATATAAGTAATTTGACATGTCAATTGAGAAAACCTATTGTAGACTCACTTCTTGATCTATGGAAATGTTTTCAGTCACTCTCAAGACTATTTTTTCGAATCTATTTGTACATGTTCACCATTTTTTTATGTTTGTGATGAGAAAAACAATTGCAAATTTCATTATTTTCACATAATTTCACACATTTCTTCATTTGGTGATTTTGCAAAGGATTTTTTTGGGTTTAAGGAATTTTTGGCATAACATTCAAAGGAAATTTCTTGGAGGTTTTTGGAAATACTGAGAAGGGGGTGGGGGGAGGGGGTGAATCAATATTCCTTTCAATTAGAGCATTAGTTAATCTTCAATTATTATCAGTGTTTGTACAATGATAGTAGTAAAAAAAAGGAACACAAATGCACACAATTTTTAATGTGGAAACCCTCTCTGAGACAAAAACCACCTGAATTATTTTCTAATAATTCTTTAATATTCAATTCCAATTGAAAATAAAGCTTAAACTTCCTAGAATCTAGAAAAGTATTCTTCTCCAGCTCCCACTGAATGTATGCTCCAACACCCGAGATTCTTCAGTAGTCATTTGAACAGATGCCCCAACACCCAATGAGCTACAACTCACCCTAGCACCACCCTACCAACCTTAATTTTTCACAGGCTTGAACCTATTGGTGACTTCATTCTCTAGCCTAGCACCACCCTACCACCCTATAGAAGAATAAAAGAAGAATGGACTCGTGTACCAGGGAAAATGGTCCACTTTACAATGATAAATGATGTAGAAGAAGAAGACACACTAGACCATAACCCCAACTATGACACAACCACCTAATGATGATGATAGACCTCCCGACACTGCCTCTTCAACTCTTGGCAGATAGACACTAGTACAATTTTTACAATGATGTATTTACAATGACTTAGTACAATGATACCTTTATAGTGACTGTATGCAGTGCTTCCCACTTGAAGTATTCATGTGTTGAAATTATTGTTGTTGTTTTGCACCTTGATTTCTGCTCTTGTCATGCTACCCTCTGCTGCTCCTTGCTTTGATTTTTTTCCCTAGAAAGTTTGGTCCTTTGCAGCCCTTGACAACACATGATCTAGCTTTTTCTTGACTTCTAAGAGCTCGATATTGAATCTGGTGTATCTCTATTATTTCAGATCCCCAATATGTTATTTTCGGTTCTGTAGTATTCCTCCAAGTATTATTTCTAATGCCATAGGTCTGACCCAATTTGGATTCTTCAAGAGAGAGTTATGCCCAATCTCTCACAATGACCTAATTATGGACTAGTTCAGTAAAGCGAACTTTTATGGCATGCCACGTGTCACTGTTTCTTCATTCATCTCTAAAATTAATACAAAAAAAACTAATGTCTGTGCACTATTTTCCACTTCTTATATAATTCCAATCTGATACTCAGAGAGAGAGTTAAGATTGTTTTCCCAAGGTCACTTATTTGAGATGAATTTCAGGAGCTTGCGAAAACACTTGCTTCCATAGATCACATCTCCGAAAATATTGCGGAACTTGATTTGAAAGTTTTACAAGAGCTTCCTCAGGATTTCGGTTTTGAATTTTAAAAATTTCAGCTTTTGAACCTTCGTAGAAAAATTTTTAGAGTGAAAATTCCATGATGACCTGTTTCAGGTAGCGAAATCCCTACATAAGGAGGATATGAGGATCATAATCTATATAAATGCTTAGGTTGAGAGGGGCTTCAACAAGTGAACATGGGAGGGATTTTAGGAGCACAAAAATTATTAATTATTGAGTTTTCAATGACCCATGCCACAACCCCATGGGGTTTTATCCCACTAACTGGGGTTACAAAATTCAAACATGAATATCTCTAAAACCGTGAAGAATTACATGGTGTGCCATATATCAACAGAAACATCTTGACAAGTATAAGCCATAAAAAATATTATTGACCTAGAATATAGTAATTTTGTAGGTCAAAATTAATATGAAATATTGGGTTAGCCCCTGGTGCTGCTTGGGTTGACATCAATGACAACCATTGATAAAAAATCTTCCCCTTTGGCATTGATGGCAACTCAAGTACTCCCCCTGCGATCATGAAATCTCTTCCTACAACATTCTCTCCCCCTTTGAAATCAATGGAAAAGTGTAACTATCCCTGATACACAACCATCATGTAGACTTGTGCACACTTCCACTCCCCCTTTTTTTGAACAAGGAAAATCTAATGAGAACTTGGGAGAATCCCAAGCTTCTGGTGAAGATATTCCAATGCTTCATGAGTACTCTTACGATCATCAATGCTTCTTGCCCAATATGCATCTATAAAGGCTTGAATAATGAGATTGTTACCCTTGGGATACCACAAGCCATATTCTGTTGTTCCCTTTAGATATCAAAGAATTCTTTTGATGACAATAATGTGTGATTCTTTTGGTGCTGCTTGGAATCTTGCTACTTGTCCAAATTCTTGCATAAAACCTGGCCAGGAGGCTGTTACATATCGAAAAATACCAATCATAGATCTATACAACCTTTAATACACATCCTTATATGAGTCATCTATGCTCAATTTGCAACCTGTTACCATCGGAGTAAGGATGGGTTTGCAATCTTCCATTTTGAATTTCTTGATCATTTCCTTGATGTACTTGGCTTGACATATACATATTTCTTTCTCTTGTTGAGATATTTGAAGCCCTAAGAAGTATGTTAGCTCACCAAATAAAGACATCTCGAACTCACTTTGCATCTTTGTAGCAAAGTTCTTACTTAGTCTATCATCATTTATACCAAATATTATATCATCCTCTTTAGCTATTAGACATGCTTTAGTTGCTTCATCCAAAACATATATGTCACTTGGAGCTCGACTTGTTGTAGCCACAATTTCACCATGTCTTCCTTTCCTAATTTCACATTTTGTGGAGTTGAATAGTATTGTGTCCTTAATCACAAATTTTTCCAACACTAAGTAGATTGTGATTGATGTTTTCAACCAATAGAACATTCTTGGCTAGAGCATCTTTTCTTCCGAGAGTGATCGTACCTGATCCTATAACATTTGAATATCCATCATTTCCAAAGGACACGGTTCAATCCTTCTATTTTAGAGATACAAATTTATTTCTATCTCTAGTCATATGCATTGAGAAACTTCTATCAACATACCATACATATTTGTTATTTTGAGCCTTGAGAGCGAGAGCACAATTATCATTCTTCTTCTTCTTGCATGTTCATTTGTTCTGTGGCTTCAAAGATTCTTTTGAAGGATTTTCAAGTCTGCAGTCTCTGGCTATGTGTCCAAAGTTCTGACATTTGTAATATTCCATATTATTTCTTAAATGTTAAAATCTATTGATGTTTCATTGAGCCCTGGGAGGTTCATATTTTTTAGATCTCCTGGAATTGTACTGGTTCCTAGGGCATGTGTGACATTCTACAGCTTTATGACCAAATTTTCCACATGAATAACAATAGCCATGAAAAATATGTTCGTTCCTGGATGGAAATATTCATCGAAGAATCATCTTCCAAGGATGTTCTTGCGAATATTGTCCAATGAATTCAACATGCATGTCAGATCTCATAGGTTCATTGTATTTTGTTGTAGAAGGTCCTGCTTCTTTTTCTTTGTAACTGAGGCCAGTTCTGTCGTTGTAAGATTGTTGATTGTTGACGAGTTCTTCCAATGCCCTTGAGTTGTTGGCATAGTTTTGGACAGTTTTTCCCTTCTTCAATTCCTTACGCAGCGAGACTAATTTGGCTTCTAATGCTTCCCTTTCTTGGTTGCTTTCTTCCAACATCTTTTGAAGTGACTCTTCAATACATTTGTGTTCTTCAACTTCAATTTCGAGACCTTGAACTTTTTATTCAAGTGTATTGGAACGGATCTTCTCAGCCTTGAGCTATTTTATAAGCTTGATTTCCTCCTTACAAAATTCTTCTATGGTCATCCCTTATTCTTCGTTGTTTGATACCTCTTGTTTAATGTGCTTGGCCATAAACAATACTCTCTCATTGGCTTCTTCTTTGTTGTAATTGTCTTCATCAGATGATGAGCTATCTTCATTAGAGAGAAAGTTCCTTTTAAATCCTTTATTTTTTCTTTGCTTGTTGAATTTCTTAAAGACTTTATTTTATTTTGAGTTGCCATCACTTCTGTTCGGACATTTTGTTGCGAAATTCCCAACCTCACCACAGCCGAAAAATATCAATGGAAGTTTACCCTTGAATTTTCCCTTACCAATTTTTAGTTTTCTCTTAAAGTAAGCATATTCTCCATATGAAAGACCTTCTTCATCATATTCCTTTTATTCACACTTGTAGGTGTAGGTTTGTGCCTTTGATGGTTGTTTCTCCTTATTGGTTTTCTTAGATGCAACAAACACAGTTTCTAGATGCGAAGTACCCTCTTCTTCGTCAAGTATCATTTCATATGCTATGAGAACTCCATGTAATTCCTCTTTGATAAGTTTGTCCAGATTTTCACTATATTCTAAGATCAATACCTTTGGGTTGAATCTCCCTGGTAACGTTCTAAGAATATTTCGTATAATAGTCTTCTCGTCAACAGGCTCTCCCAATCCTTGCAGAGTGTTGGTTATTTCATCAACGTGTTGGAATTATGCAGCAATATTGTTATCTTCTTTCATTTTGAGTTGCTCAAATTTTGCTCTGTATATTTGAAGCTTTGCTTCTTTGACATTTGAGTCACCTGCATATATATTCTCAAGCTTGTCTCATACATTTTTGGCAGTTTTACAACATAACACCTTATGATAAGCAGATTCAATAAGTCCACTGATAATAATATTATTTTCTTTTGCAACATTTACCAAATTATTCTTACCTTCTTCATCCGCAGTTGATTTAAATCCATTTTGAATAGTGTCCCATACTTCGTAACCTTACGCCAAGAGATATACCTCCATTCTTCCTTTCTAGAGTGCAAAATTATTTTCATTGAATAGAGGTACACCATTCTTGGTATGCTCTATGACCTCTTTCCAACTGTTAAAATGTGATTGAAGGAACCAAGCTCTGATACCAATTGTTGGAAATACTGAGAAGGGGGGTGAATTAATATCTTCAACTAGAGCACATTAAACTTCAATTATTATCAGTGTTTGTACAATGATAGCAGTAAACAAAAGGAACACAACTGCACAAAGTTTTTAAGGTGGAAACCCTCTTCGGGAAAAAAACCACCTGAATGCTTTTCTAATAATTATTTAATATTCAACTCCAATTGAAAATAAAGCTCCAACTTCCTAGAATCTAGAAACTCCTTCTTCTCCATCTCCCACTGGATGGACGCTCCAATGCCCGAGATTCCTCAATAGTCAACCAAACGGATGCCCCAACACCCAATGAGCTACAACCCACTGAAAGCACCACTACCAGGTTCCCAGATGTCCATGTTTGAACCTATCAGACTTTTCCTGCACCAGCCTAGCACCACCCTACCACCCTATAGAAGAATAAAAGAAGAATGGACTTTCGTATAAGGGAAAATGGTCCACTTTACAATAATATAGAATTATGTAGAAGAAGAAGGCACACTAGACCATAACCCCATCTATGACACAACCACCTAATGATGATCCTAAACCTCCCGACATTGCCTCTTCAACTCTTGGTAGATAGACACCTATACAATTTTTTACAATGATGTATTTACAATGACTTAGTACAATTATACCTTTACAGTGACTGTATGCAGTTCTTCCCACTTGAAGTATTCATGTGATGAACTTATTTCTGCTGTTCTGCACCTTGATTGTTGCTCTTGTCATGCTACCCTCTCGCGCCTTTACCTTCTTTGTCGCCTTAGAAAGTCTCGGGGTCCCTTTGCTCTCACAACACATGATCTATCTTTTTTGACTTCTATGAGCTCAACATTGAATCTGGTGTATCTTTGCTATTTCAGATCCTCAATATCTGATTTTTGGTCCTGTAGTATTCCTATATGTCATCTTTCCAATGCCATAGGTTTGACCCAATTTGGATTCTTCAATAGAGAGTTATGCCCAATCTCTCACAATGGCCTAATTATGGATTGTTTCAGTAGAGTGCACTTGTACAACGTGCCACGTGTCATTTTTCTTCATTTGGCTCTAAAATTGATAGAGAATAAATTATAGACTATACACTATCTGCCACTTTTTACGGAATTCCAATCCGATACTCAGAGAGAGAGTTATGATGAATTTACCAAGGTCACTTCTTGGAGATGAATTTCGTGAGTCTGAGAAAAATATTGAATTTGCCAGATCATATATTTGAAAATATTGTGCACCTTGATCTGAAATTTTTAAAAGAGATTCCCTGACACCAGCTTCACCCGATAAAAAATTTTCGCTTCCGAGCCTCATGTACAAAATCTTAGAGCGAAAATTCCACGATCAACTGTTTCATATGGAGAAATCCCTTTCATAAGGAGGATATGATGATCACAATTTATATAAATGCTTAGGTTGAGAGGGGCTTCAACAAGTGAAAGTGGGAGGGATTTTAGGAGCTTAAAAATTATTAATTATTGACTTTTCAATGACCCATGCCACAACCCCATGGGGTTTTAGCCCACTAACTGGGGTTACAAACTTCAAACATGAATATCTCTCAAACCGTGAAGAATTACATGGCGTGCCATATATCAACGAAACATCTCGACAAGTAGAAGCCATAAAAAATATTCTTGACCCAG
Organism: Pinus albicaulis; assembly: GCA_034641835.2. Classification (NCBI taxonomy): domain Eukaryota; kingdom Viridiplantae; phylum Streptophyta; class Pinopsida; order Pinales; family Pinaceae; genus Pinus; species Pinus albicaulis. Next base: position 776,547,198 of record CM076574.1, on the reverse strand, counting down.
AATATAGTAATTTTGTAGGTCAAAATTACCATGCAAGATCGGGGTAGCCCCTGGTGTTGCTTGGGTTGACATCAATGACAACCACTGTTCAACAGAGGTATGTGATACATTTTTTGGATGTTTTTTGGGCTTCATTTTTTTTGAAGGTATTTTGTTTTTAGAGGTTTTGGGCTTAATTTTCATAGTTTTTTTTTAAGGTGTTTTGTTTTTAGAAGTTTTGGGCTTAATTTTCATTAATTTTTTTTTTAAGGTATTTTTTTTTTTTAAGTTTTGGGCTTAATTTTCAAACGACATTTTTTTTGGATGTATTTTGTTTTTGGAGATTTTTGGGCTTAATTTCCAAAAGACATTTTTTGGAATTAATTGCGAAAGGAATATTTTTAGGCTTAATATTCAAAGGAGATTTTTTGGAGGTATTTTTTAAAGTGATATTTTTTTAGAGGCTTTTTGTAAGTATTTTTTAAAGTGGCATTTTTTAAGAAGTTGGGCTTAATTTTCAATGGACATTTTTTGGAGGTATTTTTTGAAGTGACATTTTTTTAGAATACGTGTTTTGGGTTGAAGTAAATATTTTATAATGATTTTTTAAAATGAGTTTCTCTCTAACCTTTTAAATGAAATTTATTTGCAGGACTTTGAAGGAAATATTTTGAGCTTCATTTCATTTTTATAAGACATTTATTTCTCAGATTTTTTAAAGTAAGTGTTTTGGATTGAAGTATGTATTTTTTGCAAAAAATTTAAAATGATTTTTTTTTCAATTAAATATTTTGTGATATTTTTTTTACTTGAGTTTTTGTCTAAATTTTTGAAGGAAAATTTTTAAACTTCATACTTTATTATCATGGGAAATCGAAGGAATTGCATGAGAAAATATGATCGAACAAGAGACCCTGAGGAATGTAGAGAAGAGGGGAGAGAATCTCGAAAAATAAAGAGAGAAGCACTCTCAAATATTGAAAGGGAAAATAAACCTCAACTATAAGTTGAAGCATGTATGTAAATGTAAATATTATGAATTCGATATTTAAAATTTTCTTAGTGTAAAATGTGAAGCTTAATTTTTATTTGATGAATTAATTTGAAACATATTTTGCCATGTAAATAGAGAGAGATATTCCAAAAAACATTGATGATGAGATACAAAATTTTGAAAGAAAAATTGAAAGATATATTGAACCAATGATTGAATATGGTGAAAATATTGAAATAAATTCAAGTGAAGAAATTGAATCACAAGGAATGTGTGTGTGTGTATATATATATATATATATATATATATATATATATATATATATATATATATAAATATATATATATATATATATATGTTGAACACATGCATGTATTATTGAAATTATATACATATTTATTAATTTAGTTATTTATTGAATATGTAAACTTATTATGTACTAATAATTCTAATATATACAGATGAAATCATTGTTAATGATGAGATGTTAGAAAATGTTGACACTCACACATATGGAGATAAAAGAGCTGACCATGTTATATGATATCCTGTTAATTGCATTTTTGATACGTACTTCATAAAGCAAAATGTGACAGTTCAAGACCAATTGTTGAAAGGTCTCCTATTATTGAAGAGAATCATCAAGTACTAAAGAGAATCTCTTGGTAAACTCTATGGCACTAGCATTAGGAACCTCACAAAAAAATTTGCACAAACATAAAAAAATTCGGTTGAAAATAGATGTAAATGATGAACTCGCTTGTTGGAGAGCTATTTGTAGGCAACCATGCAAAGGTAGACTTGGAGAAAATGTTAAAAAAATAATATATGAATATTGGAAGAAAAATTAACATGTTTCGCCAAATGCAAGGGATGTGATGCGGAGAAGAATAACATGAAATCAGTATGAAACACAACTAAAACATTTCTTGGGCACCACTCAGATAGAGTTGTTCAACAAGTTCAAAGAATAGAATCGTGAAATTGATGTCTCAATCAATGCTTTTGTGCAACAAAAACCATGGTATGTAAAACCTATCATCGTACGCGACACTTGTTTTTGTCGTTATCATGTGTAATTTCAGTTATATTATGACACATTCCTTAATTTTGGTAGAAAATTTTGGAAAGATTCACCTCCTCCTTCCACTAGTTGTGATTTCATATCTCAAATTCTATGTGGAAGAGAAAGTGATGAATTATTTTACAAAAAGAATTGTGTTGGTGGTAAAAAATGCGATGATTGTGGAAATTTGACTAAATTTCAAAACAAATATCGTACTAATATAAATGATCAATCATTTTCCAACATGAAAGTGAAATGGAAGATATATGAATATATCCATACATCGATTCAAGGTTCAAATAGTGCTAAAAGAATTTAATTACAAGAAGAATAAATTTTTGTGATAGATTTTTTGAGAAAGTTTGGGGTAGAAATTTATAAATACACTGAGAATTCCCATAAAGCTCGATGGTAGGAATTGCAATTCAAAAATTCCCGTGAATTTTTTCCACTAGGGACCATTTTTTCAGTAAGAAAACTACACATTTTTCCACAAAAAGAAATTTAGAGTGAAAACTATCATTTTGACCAAGTCTCCATGCTCGTCCATATTCTATATAGAGATGCTGCAAAAAACGTTGATCATATAGAAAGCACCAGTGAAAATTGGCATGTTATTAAAGAATATCACTTTTATATCAGTGATGATCATACACATGATACATATTTTGTACAACATTGTTTTGGAAAGATTTATGACTCCTTGAAAAATTCGTGGCATAAAATTCAATGAACATTGGATATGGTCAGATGGATGCATAGGTCAATTCAAATCTTCACAATCATTCTTTTGGTTGTGTTGTCTTCATAATAAAACCTGCATTAAACATTGTTGGAATTTCTTTGAGATTGGTCATGGAAAAGGAAAACATGATGGTGCAAGGGCATGCATAAAATGAGCACTTCAAAGATATCAAATGAATCCCTCTGCAAAGTGACTTGTGGATGCTAAATAAGTTGTTCAATGATGCATCGCTGCACTAAGCCATGAGACTAATTGAGGGAAGTGTGAAGGTACATTCAATTTAATTTTTATTGGATATCCAATTTTAAATAGTGTACATTTATCAGAATGATTATCTTTGATGGTATTTTGATATCCTATTTACATTCTTCTTTGAATTTTCCATATAGGGTTTTTTGGCATACTGGGGTTGAAGATGTAGATAGATCGATTGGAAATGACATTGAAACAATAAAAGGGACTCGAAAATTGCATTCAATTAAAACAAAGTTGTCCACAAATGTGTTTGCATTGGATTTCTTGTTTTTGTCATGTTTGCATAGACAACACATAATCCAATGATGTTTGTGAAAAAAAAATGTATGCAAAAGATTGGAAACATACAGAGCTAAATACAAAGGGGAAAATGTTTGTTTCAATGTTTGAAGAAATGCAATTAGAGGAGACTACAATATCATCTCATGGTGATCGAGTATCTGATCTTGTTAGAGAAGGTAACATTTGAATTTCTTTCAAATGATAGAGATCTAGAAATTGATACTAAAATTATTTTAAAGTTAAATTTTCATGTTAATTATGATCTAAATTTAAATACATTTAAATTTTTTTTATTGTGTAGGAGATGTTTTTTCTGTAATTGCACCTACTATAAACGATGAAAATGTGAAGTATTACTTGATGCGTTGCACTAAACGAAAGATGAAATTATTAGAAAACTATAATGATCATGGGTTTCCATATGACAAAGGGTCTATTATACTGAAAGGTTATTTTTTCAGACAAAATAATCAAAGTGGAGAATTTGTTTACTTTGAAGACTATGAACCTAATGTCATAAGTTGTCAATATAGTCACTTGCTGTATGCAACACACATAAAGTTGATAGAGGTTCAATCAAAGAAAAAAATGAAAATTAAAAAATGGAAAATGTCAATATTTGATCATGAACAGATCATTGAAGATAGCATTCCATTGGCATTTTTTTGATTGAACTGCCCAAAAATTTCTTCTATTTGGGTTCATGTTTTAGAACTTCCAAAACTCAACTAAAAATTGAACCTCCTTGTTATGTTATCTGTGCAAGTGTTTGCACATGTACATTGTTTTGGTACATGCACACTAGTATCAACTGAAAGTAGCTTTTCTATGTGCATTGATGAAAATTGTTGCACGTACTAGATATATATGTTCTAAAATGTAATTAAATGAAAGTAGATTTTCTATGTGCATTGATGAAAAATGTTGCACGTACTGGATATATAAGTTCTAGAATGCAATTAACTTAAAGTGGCTTTTCTATGTACATGATGAAAAATGTTTCACATATTGGATGTATATGTTCTAAAATGAAATTAACTGAAAGTATCTTTTCTATGTGCATTGATGAAAATTTTTTCACGTATTAGATATATATATGTTCTAGAATACGATTATCTGAAAGTAGCTTTTCTATGTGCATTGATGAAAAATGTTGCAAGTACTAGATATATATGTTCTAGAATGAAATTAACTGAAAGTAGCTTTTCTATGTGCATTGATGAAAAATGTTGCACGTACTGGATATATATGTTCTAGAATGCAATTAACTGAAAGAATATTTTCTATTTGCATTGATGAAAAATGTTGCAAGTACTAGATATATATGTTCTATAATGCAATTAACTGAAAGTAACTTTTATATTTGCATTGATGAAAAATGTTTCACATACTGGATATATATGTTCTAGAATGCAATTAACTGAAAGTAGCTTTTCTATGTGCATTGATGAAAAATGTTGCACGTACTGGATATATATGTTCTAGAATGCAATTAAACAAAAGTAGCTTTTATATACATGCATTAATGAAAAATGTTGCACGTACTGGATATATATACATTATAGAATGAAATTTTAAAATTTTATGATTGTTTGACACATCTAACAAGACCTAGAATATTATATATATATATATATATATATATATATATATATATTGTACTTCAATAATTTTGACATATATATTCAAACATGTACTTAAATCATTTCTACATGTACATATATTCATGAGAACTTTTTTTTGGAAAACGACAACTTGAAAAGAAAAAAAAAAAAAATTATATAATAATCACATGCCAAATGTAGTTCAACCATACAAAACTTGAGTTTTAAAAACAAAACATTATATCGCAACATTACTTCACATGCCAAATGTAGTTCAACTATCCAATAAAAACAAAACATTATATCATGCCAAATGTTGTTCAACTATCCAATAAAAACGAAACATTATATCGTGCAATCACGTGCCAAATGTAGTTAAATCATCCAAAACTCGAGTTTTAAAAGCAAAAAATTATATTACAACATTACTAAACATGCCAAATGTAGTTCAACTATCCAATAAAACCAAAACATTAAATATCACAATCACATGCCAAATGTAGTTCAACCATCCAAAACTTGAGTTTTAAAAATGAAACAAATTATATCACAATATTACTTCACATGCCAAATGTATTTCAACTATCCAATAAAAAAAAAAAAAATTATCATGCCAAATGTAGTTCAACTATCCAATAAAAACAAAACATTATATTGTGCAATCACATGCCAAATGTAGTTCAACCATCCAAAACTTGAGTTAAAAAGAAAAAAATAATTATAATAAAAAATTACTTCACATGCCAAATGTAGTTCAACCATCCAAAAATTGAGTTTAAAAAAAAAAATATTATAGATCACAACATTACCTCACATGCCAAATATAATTCAACTATCCAATAAAAAAAAAAATTATATCACATTCACATGTACCAAATGTAGTTCACATAAAATATGTCCAAATTTTGTATCTCACAAGTATCAAGTTATATATGACTGCATCTAGATAATACTATATATAAAAAAGTAAATATAAGGCTAAATCTATTGAAAATATAATGTTGCATGTGCACGTGCATCATCCATCGAATACAGATGGATGTAGTGTCTCTCCTAGCAAAGTCACGATCCTCGAGCTATCCTGCGAAGCATGAGGAACCTGTACACAATGAGTATAAACATTAAAATTTAATGTTTTAAAATTGAATGAGAATATATAGAACTTCATGTAAAAAAAATCATGCAATACGTCATGACGTTCCCTCTCCATTTGTTGCCCGTCCACTAAAACTTCCCCCACTGGAACATCTTCAACAGTAAACTATACAATATATATATATATATATATATATATATATATGATGGATATAGGAACATCCACACCATTTCTACCATTTGAACAAGTTGTCTATTTTTTTTATTGAAAGAAGTTTAGGCACTACATTTGAAAATTTTTAATATATATATATATATTAAAAATTTTCAAATGAAAATGAATATATAAACTTATTTTCAAGAATATTAAAAAAAAAAATTAGACAACTTGTTCAAATGGTTGAAATGGTGTGGATGTTCCTATTAGAGTTTGTGGAGAAAAGAAATCCTCTCTAAGAACCTAAAATTCAAAAAATTTAAAAGTATAAAATAACTCAAGATCTAGATCTCAATTTATAATCAAACTTTTGAACTTCAATTTATAACTTATAACTTAAAAAATTATATATTTAAGTGCAAAATTGAATACTTGTGTTGGTGGATTTGGCACATCTCCTAAGAGTGGCTCATAAAGAAAGTCTTCAAAAACCTAAAATTCAAAAAATTTAAAATAACTCAAGATCTAGATATCTTATTTTTTAATGGAACTTTTTGCGCTGGAATATAGAACTTAAAAACATATTTAAAAGTGAAAAATTGTTCATACTTGTGATGGTGGATTTGGCACATATCCCAAGGAAGAAGAAGGCACTGCCATCCCAAAAACATCAGATGGAATGAGAATCTGTTAAAACATTTTATTATATATATACATGTACATGTGTGCACAATTATTTATTTTAAAAATATCTCATCATGTTTCGATATATATAATAATAGATATAGAATAATTTTACATCATCATGTTCACTTAAAAAACACTAAAATTTGCCAACATGTCTTGATGGTGAGAACCATCTTGATTGTGTGATTGATGGTGAGACCCATCTTGATTATTTGAACTAGAGGCTTCGACCGTGATATTGACATTTTCATCATTCATCAAGCGTGACAACTACAAATGGTGTTAACATATAATGATACATTTTTGTTATATTAATGTATACAAATACATGTATGTATATATGTATTTATTAAAAATTGTACGTGTTAAAATAATCACCTTAACCATTAACACATATCGTTCCCATGCCCTCTTGCTCATGAACAATTAGGTCCTGCTAACCGTTGTGACAATTCTTTGCATATTTTCTGAAATATTCAACACTCATGTTGTCAATATATTAATTTGTATAATACACAAAATTGGCGCGTGCATTCTCACATGCTCTTTGTCGATACAGACAAACATTTACTCCACCCAATCCACTATGAACATTGTCAATGATGACATCCCTTGCTTCTCGACTAATTTGAGAAGTGGCATTCATCTCTGACGTCAAAGTTTCGACAAGAAGAGGTCGACTAACCAATGGTGGCTTAGGGTGAGGCAACTCAACATCATACCTAGCACCCCTACAGTCACACAATCGACCTTTCCCAGGACCAAAAAATTTAGAGGGAAGGTCATTTTAATTGGGTTTCATTTTCAAAAATAATTCTGCATAAAATAATTTTGAAAAATAAAGCGGAACCTTGTCATTCCATGGGAGTCTTCCATAGGCCGCAAGGTGCCTATCATACAAATAGCAAGCTATATGAGGGTGCTTGAAATATTGCACTTTCAACATCTTTCTTTTCAGCCCTTCTTTGAAATTAAACATAGACTTGGCCATTTCTGTTGTAATTCTTTGTTTAACAACCTCCCATGTATCGGGACCCATCACTGTTTCCTTTATTTTTCTCATCACTTATACAAAAGTATCAGTGGTTTTCCCAAGCGTTAGGTACACATCTACTAGTTCGCTTAAAGAGTGAGTAACTATTTCATAGCTTTTTCGACTCTTAGCATGGAGAGTCAAAGCCACGAGATCTCTCTTCAATTTTTCATGAAGATGTTGACACCTTTGTAAGGTGTTGCTGCATGTTTGATTCCCAAGGTATATCAGAAATGTTAGACGGATAAGTCGTTTTTGGTGTACAACCTTTTTTTTGAATGACGCGTTCTGTACTACGTCTTTTTATAGAAACATTTGGAGAAGCATTTTCAGCCTCTGCATCAATATATAAAATTTTGTATTTTAAAAAAACACATGTAATTTTTTTTTTTTTACAAATTGAATGAAAATAATATTCAAATTGATGGCCATATCAATATTGTTGGCTAACATCTTGCCCACCCTGAGATTGTTGAGAACCAGAACGACCCTGTTGAGAACTAGAAATACCACTGATTGGTTGAGAACCAACACAATCATCCATTGATTGGCCTCCTAGGGAATACACATCACCACCTTCATGAAATTTGCCAACACCTATTGATGGCCCTCCAAGGTAATGTGTACCACCACCAACCTCACGAGATGAGAGGGAAGATTCATAAAAAGATATGAATTTATAATCAATTAAAAAATACATTCATACATATAAATACATGTACATATTCATTGATTAAATTGCATGAACCATACCATGATTGCGTGAACCATGGGCATGATCCATTGATGGAGTAGACACACTTGTCCTCCTACCTCCTAAAAAATAAAAAATGAAACTTATTAATAACTAATTTAACTCACAAAATTGATAAAAAATCAATTCCATATGTACACACATGTATGTATATGTATGGATATTTAATATTATATTTAAATGTACCATGAACATCCCTTGATCCCTGATCCCCCTCTCTCGTAGAGGTATGGGATTCTGTTGATCTTCGCCTTTCATCCTCCATGATATATATATATATATATATATATATATATATATATATATATATACAATGGACATTTTTTTTTAAAAATTACCATTTAAAATAAATTCAAAATAAATTTCAAAAAATTAATGTAATTTAGTGTACACAAATTATGTAAAACACAACTTTCAAAGCACTAATTGATGTCTGAAACTCAATCTAAACAATTTTTTTTATAAAAATGTTAAGTTCACCAAATTGCGCTTTACATGGTGGGAGCACCCTTGGTATATAATTGAAAACATGGTGGGAGCACACTTGGTATATAATTGAAAAAACACATGATCATTAAAAAAGAAGCATGAAAATCCATTTAAACAAAAATTTGTTGAAGTCCTCACGTTGTAATTTTATAAAAATGTGAAGTTCACCAAGTTGCGCTTTACATGGTGGGAGCATGCTTGGTATATAATTGAAAAAAACACATGGTCATTAAAAAAGACGCATTTATAAGTACAAAACACACACTTTTCCAAGATATGTTACAATGTCCATCAAAATTTTTTGAAGGAGAGCGTCTCAATACTAATTCATCTTTGAGAGATGAATCTTGAATTTTGGAAGAAGAGCATCTCAAAAATAATTCATCTTTGAGAGATGAATCTTGCATTGGCATTGCCCAGTGTAATTCTAATTCATATATTAAGTCATGTTTGATAGATTAATCCTGAATTGGCATTGCCCCATGCAATAGATCAACAGACATATTATTAACATTTGTACAATGTTTTATACTAAAAATTGAAATTGGCTAACAATATTGTTTGTTTTTCCATGCAGTTGTTTTAGTCCCTCCTTCTTAACTTGGTACACGCCTTTCATCTAGTTGTACACAAGTTCGGAATTGGTGAAAACTACAATTCCATTTGATCCACACTCCTTAGCTGTTCCCAAGCCTTCTATCAATGCAATATAATATGCCTCGTTGTTTGTTGTTCTTCCCGATATATTCATTTTCCATTGGAGGACCTTGCTAGTCGCAATATTGCAAAGCACATATGTAATCACTGCTTTCCCTGGATTGAGATAGCAAGAAATATCTATGCATAATGTCCATTTTTCAACCATATTTAGTGGGTTTTTTTTAATCCCTAAAAAAAACAAATTCAATAAAATATATTAAATTAACATTTATTGCAAATGCATGGGAGAAATGACACAGGTGCGTGATTTATCTTAAAGTTTGACTTAAATTTTATGGTAGAATTCACATCTAGAAATGAGATGTGTTAAATATTGCATTGCCTGGATTATTTATGACACATTTACATGGTTTGTGCATGGTTTTCCTTAAATTTTATGGCATAAATCACATCTAGAAATGACATGCCTTAAGAAAGGATGAGATCTAGAGGCTACTTGCCCCTTTACAGACTCCTTTATAACTTGTAGAAGCTAAGCCTCAGCCAACAAAATAAAATCCTATGGAAGTTCAACCACTTTAGGTTCAATTTTTAGGCCTTAAAGTTTGACTTGAATTAATGGAGGAAAGCCTTGATTTTGAGGGATCCTATCGTATGGAAGTTCAGCTACATTAGGTTCGGTTTTTAGGCCTTAAAATTTTCCTTGCATTAATGGGAGAAAGCCTTGAGTTTGGGGGATTCTATCCTATGGAAGTTCAACTAATTTATGTTCACTTTTTAGGCCTTAAAGTTTTCATTGAATTAATGGGAGAAATCCTTGAGAAATGACACATGCTTTAAAGTTAATGGGAGAAAGCCTTGAGAAATGACACATGCTTTAAATTTTTCCTAAGGGTTTCTGGGAGAAATGACACATGTATGGGAGAAATGGCACATGTACATGGTTTTACTTAAAGTGGTAGTGGTTTATGGATATTAAAATGAAGAACTTATATTTAGATCTGTTCCAGAGATTGACTATAGGGGCATTTACTGGATATTTCACCTTTTAGAAAAGATGAGATCCAGAAGCTACTTGGCCCTTTACAGACTCTACCTTTAGAACTTGTAGAAGTTAACACTCAATAGACAAACTAAAATCCTATGGAAGTTCAAACAAACTAAAATCTTATGGAAGTTCAACCACTTTAGGTTCAGTTTTTAGGCCTTAACGTTTGCCTTGAGTTAATGGGAGAAAGCCTTGAGTTTGGGGGATCCTATCCTATGGAAGTTCAACTACTTTAGGTTCAGTTTTTAGGCCTTAAATTTTTCTTGAATTAATGGGAGAAAGCCTTGAGAAATGACACATGCTTTAAATTTAATGGGAGAAAGCCTTGATAAATGACACATGCTTTAAAGTTTTCCTGAGATTTTATGGGAGAAATGACACATGTATGGGAGAAATGACACATGTACAAGGTTTTCCTTAAAGTGGTGGTGGTTTATGGATGTTAAAATGAAGAACTTCTATTTATATCTGTTCCAGAGATTGACTGTAAGGGCATTTACTAGATATGTCACCTTTCAGAAAAGATGAGATCCATAGGCTACTTGGCCTTTTACAGACTCTGCCTTTAGAAATTGTAGAAGTTAACACTCAACAGACAGACTAAAATCCTATGGAGGTTCAAACAAACTAAAATCCTATGGAAGTTCAAACAAAGTAAAATCTAATGGAAGTTCAAACAAACTAGGTTCAATTTTTAGGCCTTAAAGTTTGCCTTGAATTAATGGAGAAAGCCTTGAGTTTGGCAGATATTATCCTATGGAAGTTCAACTAATTCAGGTTCAGTTTTTAGCCCTTAAAGTTTGCCTTGAATTAATGGGAGAAATCCTTGAGAAATGACACATGCTTTAAAGTTAATGGGAGAAAGGAAATGACACATGCTTTAAATTTTTCCTAAGAGTTTATGGGAGAAATGACACATGTACATGGTTTGCCTTAAAGTGGTAGTGGTTTATGGATATTAAAATGAAGACCTACTATTTAGATCTGGTAGTGGGTTATGGAAATTAAAATGAAGAAATTATATTTATATATATTCTAAAGATTGACTGTAGGGGAGTTTACTAGATATGCCACATTTCAGAAAAGATGATATCCAAAGGCTACTTGGCCCTTTAAAGACTCTGCCTTTAAAAATTGTATAATTTAACACTCAATAGACAGAATAAAATCCTATGGAAGTTAAAACAAACTAAAATCCTATGGAAGTTCAGACAAACTAAAATACTATGGAAGTTCAACCACTTTAGGTTTAGTTTTTAGGCCTTAAAGTTTGCCTTAAATCCTTGAGTTTGGGGGATCCTATCCTATGGAAGTTCAGCTACTTTAGTTTCAATTTTTAGGCCTTAAAGTTGTCCTTGAATTAATGGGAGAAAGCTTTGAGAAATGACACATGCTTTAAGGTTAATGGGAAAAAGCCAATGCCACATGCTTTAAATTTTGCATTAAGAGTTTATGCAAGAAATGACACATGTATGGGAGAAATGACACATGTACACGATTTTCCTTAAAGTGGTTGTGGTTTATGGATATTAAAATCAAGAACTTCTATTTAGATCTGTTCCAGAGATTGACTGTAGGGGCATTTAATTGATATGTTACATTTCAGAAAAGATGAGATCTAAAGGCTACCTAGCCCTTTATAGACTCTGCCTTTAGAAATTGTAGAAGTTAACACTCAACAAACAAACTAAAATCCTATGGGATTTAAAAATCCTATGGAATTTTGGCCACTTTAAGTTTAGTTTTTAGGCCTTGAATTTTTCTTTGAATTTATGGGAGAAAGCCTTTATTTTTTGGGAGAAATGGCATGTCCATGGTTTTCCTTAAAGTTTATGGGAGAAATCAGATCTAGAAATGACATGTGTTACAATTTTCCTTGCTTAGAGTTTAAGATAGAAATGACATGTACATAGTTTTCCTTATAGTATATGGGAGAAATGACATTGCCTTATAGTTTATGGGAGAAATGACATAGAAATGACAGAGAAATGACATAGAAATAACACATGTATGAGAGAAATGACACATGTACACAATTTGACTTAAAGTGGTAGTGGTTCACACTTACTTAAACAATTAGTGGTAGTGGTTGATTAAGTTATGTCAAAAGTCACACCTTTATGAGTTTGTGGGAGAAATGACATGTGCATGGTTTACAAAATCATTTTATGCACTTACTAAAAAAACTAGTGGTAGTGGTTGATGAAGTTATGTCAAAAGTCACACCTTTATGATTCTGTGGGAGAAATGACATGTACAGGGTTTGCCTTAGAATTTAGTTTTCCATTTAGTTTGCCTTGAAGTTTATGGGAGAAATCACATCTAGAAACCTTTACTTTGACATATATAAATAGGCTAAGAACATTAAGAAGGAATTTTCAACTTACAAATTAGTTATATGTCCTTTATAAGAAGTATGATTTAGCACTTATCAAATTGTTTAATAATTTATATTAATGTAATTTTTGGCTTGTACTATCATTCATCCTTGATATGTACAAGAATTTTACAACTTTAACATCAACCTACACTATCATCAGATCACTATACGTAATATGGATTATTAATATGCATTACATCATAAAACACTCCACTTTTAACATTTTACAAGATTAGAAGCATCATGGAAGGTGTAAATTTAGGTACATTAATAAAATACATTGGGCTGATTTAAATATTACAAGAAAATTTTAAATATTACAATGGGAAGCAGAGACTTGTGAATCTACAATTAAGAAAGAAGATACTCAAGGTACAACATGAGATATAAAGTCACAATTGATTTCATTTATTCTTAACACAAAAGAGAATGCTAAGGAACATTTCCTTGGCAACAATTGGAGGGTGGACTATTTTAGAATTTGCGGTATATTTTGAAGGTCTAATCTATGCAAACATTTGAGGATATTGCATACAAATAAAAAAAAAAAATAACATTGTTTGGGTTGGTAATTTTTTTGCACTAATACATTTCTAAAAAGAAAATTGTATAGCAAAGTTAATAGAGCTAGATCTATAGCTTGGACCAATATTTTAAAGGACAATTTAGAAGAAATGCATGACATGCATGATGAATTATTGGAATATCTGATCTTCTTAATCCATCGTGAGATGATTGATCTGCTCGTATGTATAATAAGCTATACCAGTCTAGAAAATCAACAATCAGCTTGAAATGCAATAACAAATTTGGGGAAGATTGAGAAATGCCTAATGCTTCTTATGTTTCCTAGTATTGGAATTTGAGCATACTAGCTGTTGTTTATATATTAATGTTGGTATTTGTTTCTCACAACATTTTAGTTGTGTTTCATATAACATTAGGACTCAATACATATCAAGCACAAATAAATTATCATGAATTTTTAAGGTATGTGTATGGCTGAGCAGAAGTGCAACCATATATCCAAGGCCCCATAAGAAATAAAACTAATTTTCCAAAATATTTATCTTGTGGGGCTGTGGAAAATGTCAAAAAGAATGGATTTCATTATGGTCAGTTGCTACATATCTAGATTTTAAACTCTCTTTTCTATTTTTTGAACTCTTTTGAAGCATACTAGCTGTTGTTTATATATTAATGTTGGTATTTGTTTCTCACAAAATTTTAGTTGTGTTTCATATAACATTAGGTTCAATACATATCAAGCAAAAATAAATTATCATGAACTGTTAAGGTCTGTGTATGGTTGAGCATAAGTGTAAGCTTATATCCAAGGCCCCATGAGAAATAAAACTAATTTTCCAGAACATTTATCCTGTGGGGCTGTGGAAAATGTAAAAAATAATGGATTTCATTCTGGTCAGTTGCTACATATCTGGATATTGAACTGAAAAAAGACCAAATTCAATTTCTTTATCTATATCCTTAATTTTTGGAAAATTATGAAGTTTTTCCATCAAGCTCTGATCATTGTTGAAGTATGTGCCTGTCCAAAGACATTTTTTGTTAACATATGTACATATCAAGAACAAATAAATTACCATGAACTGTTAAGGTCTGTGTATGGCTATGCAAAAGTGCAACCCTATATCCAAGGCCCCATAAGAAATAAAACTAATTTTCCATAACATTTATCCTGTGGGGCTGTGGAAAATGTCAAAAATAATGGATGTCATTCTGGTCAGTTGCTACATATTTGGATGTTGAACTGCAACCTTTTCTTGAGTTTCATTTGTTTTCTAATTATTTTTAAATTTTGGGTGTGTGCAGGTATTCGGAAGAATTACTCATCAATGATCGTGAAAAAGAAAAAAAATCAATGACATATTGGCACAATCGATTGACAGAGAAACAAAATACTTCATATTAAAGCATTTAACCAACCCTCACTTTAAATATTAATTTCTCCCCAACTAGGCGGTGCAGTGACTGCAAAAATTTGGTATAACTATTAATATTGGAAATATTTTGTTTAGCTATTTAAGATGTTAGGTATGGCGAGATATTTTATTGATGTTCTGGAAAAAATCTGATTGTGAAGGAGGGGGATTTATGTGTTAAAATTAATTCAATATTTATGAAATTTATTTATATAGAGAGACGTAGTAGATAAGAAATAGAAATTTAGAATATTATAAATTTAAATTATTATCTTGGTTCAATAGATCTTCGTATCTAAAAACAGAGGAGGATTTTCATTTACCAACCTAGAAATTCAGAGACGAGGCTGGAGAGAGAAGACGAGGCAGGAGATCATCGAAAATGTCGAGGCCGCAACAAGAAGACAAGAAGGAGATCGCCGAAGACGTCGTGGAGGATGCGGATTACAAATTACATGCAAACAAAAATAGAGTAATAAAATTAAACCATCAGAAAAAAATTAAAAAAAATTCATAAAAAAATAAAACGCATAAAACGCAGAACACCAACAAACTTCTCACCTTTTCTCGCCCACACCAAGACCCTGCAACAAAAAATAAAAAACATGGCATACACAGTTGCGACAACAGTAATAATCCCAAAAAATAGAAAACATGACATACAATGTTGCGAAAATGGTAATAAGCCCGAAATTTGTTAAGGTTTGCGGGCCGGTATATTTATAAACAAAAATCCGACCGAATTATTTTAAAAGTTCGGCCGAGCTAATAGTTCGGCTGTACTATTAGTTTGACTGAACTTTGGTTGCCAGTTTTTCCATATCCAGCCAAAAATTTGTTTGCCCACGTCGTCAATACGCCATCAATGTAAACAGAAAAATTAGTTCGGTCGAAATAATTTCGAAAGTTTGGCCGAACTAATTTCGAAAGTTTGGCTGAACTCTAAAACATTTCGACCAAAATTCTATAAAATTTTGACTGAAATATTGGGAAAATGACTTTTCCACTCCCGATTCTCACAAAAGTGTAACCCACCTTCGTGGTTTTACCCACATAATTTTTACAATTGTTTCATTTGCAATGACGTTATTAACTACTTGGAAGAACACCTGCATGCTAGGACCATTGAGCAGGAAAAATGTATCAATGCATTAGAGGAAATTTCAGCCTAAAAGTGGCCTCCTAAGGAAAATTAATAAAATAATAATTAAATTAATAAAATATGAATATGAATTTTAGAGGGAAAAGAAGGAAACTACTTTTTTTTAATTGTATTTTTAGCTTATCTCCGTATAGGTTTACTCAAATTTCAAGTGTAGACACTCGTTGGATGCGGAATTTAATTACACATCCAACGAGTACCCATTATGCATACTTTTGAGAGGACCCACATTGATAAATATTGCAGATACATTAAACAAATGCGTTTAACAAGTTTTTTTTTTTTAATGTATTTGTGATTTTTATCAATGTGGGTCTTCTCAAAAGTATGCATAATGGGTACTCGTTGGATTCAAAATTTAATTCTGCATCCAAAGAGGGTCTACACTTGAATTTTGAGTAAACCTATAAGGAGATAAGCCAAAAATACATTTTAAAAAGTACTTTTTCTTCTTTTCCCTCCAAAATATTTACATGTACCTCTTTTTAAATTTAAATGATTTTGATTGTTTTTCATATTATGACATGGAAAATACCTGAAAATTTCATGGCCATTTTTAGGTTGAAATTTCCTCTAATGATTGAAAAGGTTATATTATTAACATATCGATGCCATATGCATATGCATATATATAAGGAAAAGGTTTTGAAATGCAATGGATATGTGAAATACTTAATGTTAGCATGTCCATCTAGAATGCAGAATGAGGGATTTTTCTTTGAGATTGTATTCATTGAAAACTTCATCAAAATTCCTTTACCTTTTACATCTACCAATGTCCACATCACATGCACATTTCCATTCACTTTTATACATTAGTATATTCGATATTATCAACCATAATGAAAACATATTGTTGAGATTCAACAAGATGATTACCTTAGTGAAAATTAAGCACCTTCACTAGGTGGGGCCCGCAAGATATTTTTAGGTGTATGTATATTTTTAGAATGGTGAGAAAATTCCATCTTTAGATGAATTTCTATTTTTAGATCATGGGCGAAGTATATTTATAGATTGAAAATCTAAAAATAGAATGCATGTCGATTATTATTAGCCCTTAATAATAATAATCAAATAATAAATAATAACTTATTCTCTTGAAGCACTTGATTTCAGTTAAATGATGTGGAAAAATAGTTAGCTAAAGGAATTATGCATTCCAAGGTTGGTTGGTGGGACATGCACAATGGAATTTGTTGTAACTGATTGTGGCAGAGTTGTAACTGAGTTGGAAGAGTAGTTATGTGAGTTATTATTTAGTTTAACTCAGTTAAGTGAGTTAAACTCAGTTGTGCTAGTTGTAACTAAAGATACACTAGTGAGAGGTGAGTGAATTAATTATTTAATTAATTCACAAGCAGTGTCTTACTTGCAAATGAAGAAATACAACATTTAACTACTTGCATGTCAGATCTAGTGGAGACCTAGTGGAGAGATAGGTGAAAGGGTGTGTTTGAGTATTAGTTGTGACTATAGTGATGCATTCAATGCATCTACACACACATTGGAGTTTCCAATGAGGATTGCGCAGTCAAGTCAAGGAAAGATTGAATTCATTCATAGACCTTCTTCAACATGGATTGCGCAGTGGAGGCAGGCTATCAGGAGGCAGTAAATTTGTGCATGTGTGAACCAATTTTTGTATGACAATGTGAGATGATTGTATATTGTACTAAGAGCTCTAAAAGATGAGCTTTGTATGAGATTTTTTCATGATTCCATGATATACATAATATATGATAGTTGTAGTTTTTAGCTTTAAGCTTTCCTCGTAAGACATCTTGTTATGTGTGATTGATTTTTCTTCATGTGTTTGCAATTGGCGATTTAATTTCAAAAAACAATTGAGTAGAAGGATTATGTATTTAAAAATGAATTTAATTGTTAGATCAGGGGATTCTGGAAATAAATTATTGTGTTTATAAATTTCTACATGGTATCGAAGCTGTGTTAATCACTGAAGATTGCAATATTGAAGTAGTGCTGAGTTTTGTTGGTGGAACAATTCGAATTTGCTGCAAGAATTTCTTGGTGCGACAGTTGAGTAAACATTGAAATGGATTTCAATGGGTTGCTATTGGAGTATGCACTTGAGGGTAGATCAAACTACATAGACTGGAAGGACAGGATGGAGGCAATGCTTGAAGATAATGGCTTGAAGGAGTTCATCGATAGCGATGTTCCTAAGCCCACTTCGACGGATGTTGCATTACTTGACGCCTGGCAAAAGAAAGTAGCGAAGACGAGAAGGATTCTGTTGGAAGGTGTGAAAGACCATATTGTGTCAAGCCTTCATAGGAAATCCACTCCATTTTCAATGTGGAAGGCTTTGAAAGATATTTTCCAAAGCAGCAACGACCATAGGAAGTTGGCGCTGAAGAATAAACTCAGAAAAATCAAAATGGAGAAGGGTGATAGTATTCCAAAGTATCTCACGAAGTTTGTCCAATGTAGGAATGAAATGGGGAGTGTGGGAATTATAGTTGTTGATGATGATTTGGTGAGCTCGGCTCTCTTGGGTCTTCCTAAGAGTTGGCACAATTATCAAGACTCTGTTAATGGATGGGAAAAACTGCCGTATTGGAAACGACTGTGGTCGGATCTAGTGCAGGAGGAGTTTAGGCGGAACACAAGGGATGGCTCTTCATCAAATAATGATGATGAATAGGATTGTGCTTTCGCTACCAAAGCAAGGAAAGGGAAGGGGAATAAATCCCATTCAAAATCCGAGGCTAAAGGAAAGAAGCTATATTTGTCCAAGGTGAAGTGTTTTCACTGTCACGAACATGGGCATCTCACCACTAACTGCCCATAGAAAAAGAAGAACAAGAAGGATGCTGAAGATGCAATTGGTGAGACCCTTGCCTTGCAATTTGAACTTGATTTCTCTTTGATCGCATGCTCGGTTTCAAGCGCAATGGGATCGGTGTGGTATCTTGATAGTGGTGCTTCCTTCCACATGACGGGAGATAAGTATATTTTCAGCGACTTGGAGGAGAAAGATCTACAAATGCATATAGAGATGGGCGATGATGGACGATACAGTGTGACCGACATTGGTACCATTACCTTTGAGAGGGAGTAAGGTAAACTATTTTTGTTGAAATATGTTATGCATGTTCCAGGTGTAAAGAAGAACTTGGTCTTAGTCGCGATGTTGGAGGACAGAGGTTATGAAATTTTTTTCAGCGATGGAAAAGCTTTCCTGCGACATAAAACAATGGGTAAAACCAAGAGGATAGGGATTTGAGTCAAGAATATTTACAAGCTGGAGGTAGATGGCTGCATTGCAATGGTGGGAAAAGAAGAAGAAGTGGTGAGCCGGGATGAGGGCGAATTATGGCACAGGCGATTGGGCCATCTTCACCATGGTGTCCTGAAGATTTCTACTTGACTTCCCAAGGGTACACTTGCGCTGATATATCAATGCAAAGGATGTACTATGGGTAAGTTTGTGAAGAACACCTTTCATGAAAAGGAGAACCATGCTTTGGTGATCTTGGAGAGAGTTCACACAGACGTGTGTGGGACATTCTTAGTTGCTTCAACAAAAAAACACATGTATTATGTTATTTTTGTTGATGAATATTCTTGTATATGCTAGATATTATTCATGTAGAAGAAGGATAAAAAATTCTCAAATTTCTATGAGTTTAAAGAATTGGTGGAGAAAGATTTGGGGAAGCAAGTGAAGGCTCTGCGAAGCGATAATGGTGGTGAATATATTTCAAAAAAATTCAAAGCATTCTGTAGCAAAGAAGGAATTCGAAGAGAATTCATAGCGCCTCATAACCCACAGTAGAATGGGGCTGCGGAGAGGAAGAACAGAATGATCGTGGGTGCTGCATGAGCTATACTTGAGAGGGAGCTACACTTGAATGTAGAGGAGGAACTATTTTTTCCCAAATATGAGCCTCTAGATGTGGATCAGCCATAAGAGGAGTATCATGGGGTGGAGGAGTCCACTCACGCAAAGGCAAAAATCATAACTGGTAGAAGGCGTACCACAGAAGCTGAGAGGCTGAAGCTTGATGTAGCATAGAATGCAGGAGCCCCTACTTCACAGTCCAGACAGAGATAGTCTCCTGACCGATTCACTAGATACATGGCTCTCATGAGAAAATGTATTGTGACAGAGCCATCTTCTTTTCAGGAAGAAATGCAGAAGCCCACATGGGTAGATGCAATGGTGGAGGAGTATGACTCCATTGTCAAGAATAGTGCTTCGAAAATTGTTCCAAGGCCAGTTAATAAATCAATGATAGGTTCAAGATGGATCTACAAGGTAAAGCAAGCTACTGATGGGAGTTTTGAGAAGTATAAGGCAAGATTTGTTGCCCGGGGCTTCTCACAGATCGAGGGGATTAATTATGAAGAAATCTTTGTACCCGTCGCACAATATTCTTCCATAAGGAACATATTTTCTCTCTCAGTGCAGATGGGTTGGCACATTCATTAGATGGATGTAAAGACTGTGTTCCTTAATGGGATCATTGAGGAATAAGTGTACATTGAGTAGCTTGAAGGATTTTAGATCTTCAGCAGCGAATCACATGTGTGCATACTCAAAAGAGCGTTGTATGGGCTGAAGCAAGCACCCCATGCTTGGTACACTTGTATCGATAGCTATTTCACTGGAATTGGCTTCACAAAGAGTGAGGCGGATGCAAACCTATACTAGATTGTGGTGGAGGGTAAGATTTTAATCATTGTTCTTTATGTTGATGATTTAATACTGATTGGTGATGAGAAGTTGATACACTAATGCAAGGAGGACCTTGTAAAAGAGTTCGAGATGAAGGATATGGGCCTCCTTCATTATTTCCTTGGATTGGAAATATGGCAGCGAGAAGGTGAAATTTGTGTGTCTCAAGGCAAGTATGCAAGGGAGATACTCGATAAGTTTCACATGGAGGGCTACAAACCCATGGATACTCCTCTTCTAGGAAACTTGAGGAAAGAGGATGCTACATCAGCAGAGGTAGTGGATGCTACTGTCTATCGACAGTTGGTGGGTTCGCTCATGTATTTAGTTAATACAAGACCAAACATATGCTATGCGTCAAACCAGCTTAGTCAAGCGATGGTTAAGCCTACCAAGCTCTTTTGGAAGGCGGGAAAGCATGTCCTGAGATATCTCAAGGGCACATCTGAGTATGGCTTATGGTATAGACAAACGGATGAGGTGAAGTTGCATGGCTTCACGGATGCAGATTAGGCAAGAAACCCAACAGACATAAAGAGCACATCAGGAAGGGTTTTTCAGTATCATATCTACAACTGTTTCTTGATACAATAGGAAACAAATATTTGTGGCACTCAGTTCAGTGGAAGTAGAATACATGGTAGCAAGTCAAGCTACATGTGAGGCTATCTGGATGAGGAAGATCTTGGTCAGTTTGTTTAGTTCTCATTTATATCCTACAGTAATTCATTGTGATAATCAGAGTCGCATTAAATTCTCGATTAATCCTTTGTTTCATGATAGATCTAAGAATATAGATATCTGGTATCATCATATCAGATATTGTGTGTAGCAAAAGATCATGTTGCTTTAGTACATTCCTACGAAAGATCAAGATGCAGATATTCTGATGAAGGTGCTCACCAAGAGAAAATTTGAATACCATAGAGACAGGATCCGGGTGAAGGATAATCCATTTCTTGTTGAGAGGGAGTGTTGAGATTCAACAAGATGATGATCCTAGTGAAAATTAAGCACCTTCACTAGGTGGGCCCCGCAGGCTATTTTAGGTGTATGTCTATTTTCAGAATGGTGAGAAATTCTATATTTAGATGAGTTTATATTTTTAGATCATGGGCGAAGTCTATTTATAGATCACACATATAAAAATAGAATGCATGTCGATTATTATTAGCCCTTAATAATAATCAGACAATACATAATAACTTATTCTCTTGAAGCACTTGATTTCAGTTAATTGATGTGGCAAACCAGTTAGCTGAAGGAATTACACATTCCAAGGCTGGTTGGTGGGACATGCACAATGGACTTCGTTGTAACTGATTGTGGCAGAGTTATAACAGAGTTGGAAGAGTAGTTATGTGAGTTGTTATTTATTTTAACTTAGTTAAGTGAGTTAAACTCAGTTGTGCTAGTTGTAACTAAATATACACTAGTGAGAGATGAGTGAATTAATTATTTAATTAATTCACAAGCAATGTATTACTTGCAATTGAAGAAATACAATAGTTAACTACTTGCATGTCAGATCCAGTGGAGACCTAGTGGAGAGGTAGGTGAAAGGGTGTGTTTGACTATTAGTTGTGTATATAGTGATGCATTTAATGCATCTACACACACATTGGAGTTGCCAATGAGGATTGCACAGTCAAGGCAAGGAAATATTAAATTCGTTCAGGGATATTCTTCAGTAGGGATTGCGCAATGGAGGCAGGCTGTCAGGATGCAGTAAATTGGTGCATGTGTGAACCAATTTTTGTATGATAGTGTGAGACGATTGTATATTGTATTGAGAGCTCTAAGAGTTGAGATTTATATGAGATTTTTTCATGATTCCATGATATAAATAATATATGATAGTTGGGGTTTTTAGCTTTAAGCTTTCCCAGTAAAACATCTTGTTATGTGCGATTGATTTTTCTTCATGTGGTTGCAATTGGCGATTTAATTTCCGCAAAGAATTGAGTAGAAGGATTATGTAATTAACAGTTGATTTAATTGTTATATCAGGGGTGTCTGGAAATACATTATTGTTTTTATACATTTCTACACATACAAGGAATGCTCCAAATAATGTTGGAAATAAAAACCCACAATTTGATGTCAAGTGAGCCTTCTAGAATTTCTCTTCACAATGAATTTGTTTCTACTACATCTTGTACCCAACTAAACTACCGTTCAATTAACACTATAGCATTAAGAAAAAATAAATTTTTTAAACTGGATAAACATTTCACATTATCTAAAAAAGATGACCATTATTTGTTAATACACAGACACACACACCAACAAACTAGTCTCTATCCTTTTTTCCAATGGATCTAATAAGAAACACAATCACTCACATCGATTAAAATATGTTATGCAAATACAAGGTGCCTTGATACATGAAGAATGGAAAAATCATGTGCGATCAAATAAAGCAACTGAGAAATATCTACAATTAATCTAAGAAACACCTACAAATGCATGTTACATTTGTGACAAATTGTACTTTGGAAAAGACATGCGGCTCATTGACAAAGTCATTTTTACTATCTCATGCCTGCAAAAAAATTCAAACACATCAAAATGGATGAAGAAATTTTCAATTCTTGTAATAATTCATTACTCAATGAAAATATACCTGCATTTCCATCACCTTTGCATATTTTTTGAAACACGAAATTGATATTTGTTGTACAATTGACACATTTAGAGGAAATATTACTAGGACCAAGAATGGATTTTGCACATATAAGAAAACTTGGTTACAAAATCACTACAAGAAAAAAGGACATTGGTGAGGGGCAAAAAATTTCACCATAAGCTCATTGGTGACGGTCAAAAGAGCCTTCATCACCAAAAACTGAACATCACCAAATGTGGCATCGCCGAAAGGATAAGTTTTATGGTGGCATCCAAGGTTAATCACCAATAATTATTTATAATGATGGATAGTGACTGGACGAACAATAGCCTTGATCACCAAAAAACTGAATGTCACCAAAGGTGGCTTCATTGAAAGTATGTGTTGTGGTGACATTCAAGGTCCATCACGAATATTGATTACAATGGAAAATAGTGACCGTCACCATTTCATACGAACAACAACGATTTATTGTGATGGACCTTTCATGGGTGTCACTATTGGTGCATATATATGATGACATTCGTTGAACGTCACCCTTTCATATTTGGTGAGGGTCAAAAAATGTCATGATAAGCTCATTGGTGACTTCAAGGTTCATCATGAATAATCACTATAATGACAAAAAATGACCCTCACCATTTCATGTCAAAAACAATGATTTATGGTGACAGAACTTTCATGGTCGTCACTATTGATGTGTATATATGGTGGCATTTGTTGACTGCCACCATTTCATATTTTGGTGAGGGTCTAAAAATGTCATCATAAGCTCATTAGTGATGGTCAAAAGAGCCTCTTTCATTAGGGAATCTAGTCACATCTTTAGGTATCTCCACAGATTCAGATACAGGGTGCTATTTATGCAATTATGAGATTATTGCCCATATACACGACATGTTGTTTTATTAATAGGACGATCGTAAGATGATAATATATTTCAGACCATAATATATATAAGAATTTTAACATTATGCCTTTCAGGAAGCTTTGCATGCACTTATGATAAGGTAGGTTTGATGATTTTTTCTGGAGAACACAATGGAAGGATGCCTGCAGTTAAATCTAATTATTATTTTTCATCAATAATATGATGTCTGTCGGTATGATGTCTGTAGGTGTCGGGGGTGTGCTAGTGAATCCGGGAAAATAAGTAGGTTTATTTTATTCTTGGGTTGAGGGTAGAGACTTTAATAACCAAGAAAAGCTTACGCAATGCTAAAAGAAATAAAACAAATTAACAAATTAATTAAAGCATATGCAATGTTAAAAGAAATCAAACAAGTGGGCTAGCTTAGTATTAAAATATTAACTAGTATTTGTACTTAGAAGTGTAAAAGTAAAAGAATATTTAGTGAAATGTAGAAAGCAATAACAAAGTGAAATATATGGATAATGAAATATAATCAATATTTTAATTTCTCTATATCTTTTAAACAATGTAGTAAGAGGTTAAATTGAAGAAGAATGTTACACTAAGGTAAATGTCGTAGAACAATGGCAATCCTCATAGGAAGAAGGTACATAGCAGAGGAGTTCAATTTATTTGGGGTTTGTTAAATGGTATGAAATAAATTAGTAACACTAAAATTATGAGGTATTGTAACACCTACTCTTATTTACCACTTGTTCTTACCATATATTTTTTTTTTACATATTCTTACTTGTAACATTTATTATATTGTAATGACTAAACACATGGTCCTAGTTATTGATGTAATCATATAAAGTTTCAACACATAGGATTGCAATATAATTAAATCAAGATACACATAGGAATTGAAATATAATTAAATCAAAATTCATAACGTTACCAAACATTTCCGGTTCTGCTAAATTATTATATGGTCTTGTCATTCCATAGTTATATCATTGGAGTACCAATAATTTATTTCTTAGTCAGATCCTACGTACAGTTCCAGATATATCCAATCTATAACATTTGGGTTGTATTTCGTCATCAAAAACTATGCACCGATTTACTTTATTGTTAATGTGATTTTAACCTGAAAGGCCATCTAGATTTCCTTTCAGCATTTAAATGTCTATCCTGGTTATCATGTTGGGTGACAACTCTCCAGTTGTCCTGTCATTACTTTCGCCGTTGGATCTTGACTTTGTGCGATCGACGGTGCTTTGGATAGATGGGCTGGGTTAGGGTAACGACCCACCCCCATCTCCCACCTCGGGCTTCATTGTTTCGCTAAGCTGTGTGGGGGAAAAACCATGGTTCTGCAACTCCTTTATCTCTAGCCGAACAACAAAATGTTCTCATCACATCCACTCTAGTGATACCTATCTATGGCTCCCTCCAAGGTTGCAAGTTCTTCGTTTCACAGCTCCGAGAAAATCTCCATTGTCTACAACAGATTTCCAATTTCTTGTCGACGAGGTAAATTTGCTTTGGTAACAGTTTTCCCTTTTGGGCATTTTTAATGTCATCTTCAATGGTTACTTGTTTCTCTTCCCTTTTGAGTTTCTAATTCTTTATTTCAGTTCTTCTGTTACCTATGGTTTGGACTAGACACTACTTTACGGCATGCAGCATACCGGTATGAGGACCCAACATCGACCATCTCTCTCAAATACACAGGTAAGTAAATACAATCGTTCTTCTCCAGTAAATGGTTTACATTACTACAAAACATTCACTTGGTCTCCCTCCGCTTACATTGCAGGCGAGGACCCTAACTTCGGTGGAAGGTTAAATGCAAAAGTAGATTCTTGTTTTTTTAAGAGGAATTGAAAGCATTATGAGCTCCTCTCAGGCTTGGTTTTTTTTTTTATGTAAACATGTATAAATGTAGTCCCTCTCTCTTTGTTCTTAGAGATGTTTTAGTTTAACCAAGGGTTTTCAAATTCCCTTTATAAGGCTTCACCTTACTTGTCATTGTAAAGGGTTTTTCAAGATTTTCCCAGTAATGTTATTATTCTACGTGGTTACTGTATAACTATTTTTTTTATTGAATGGAGACATTCGAATAGCACCAGTATGGCTAGATTGTAGTTTTTATGGTTTTCATCTTTCAAAAAAGGACTCTGCATACATAAATTTTAGTCTTACCATTTTCTAATTCGATGGTTAAAGATTACATGTTTTATTGAAATTATACATTCTTGTATATCTCCCTTTTATGGCCTATCTGTCTAGATTCAATAAAGAGAATTCCTCGTTAACTTCAGAGTGCTCTCAATGCTCTAGAAATATTTCTACTGGGACCGGAGCCAAGTACTTGTTAAAATTTCTGGCTCTAAACCAGCAGAAAAATATATAGCATTATATTGAGGGTTCTGTTCAAGATTGTTCAATCATTTTTTACAGTTTTGGTCCATCTTGCATATTTTATTATTGATTAAAATATTACTATTTCGTAATCCATAATGGCCGGCGCTCTTACCTTCTTTGTGTGTTCTGGAATGTTCTTCCTTGTTTCTAATGTTGATACAAGAATATAAAGAAAAATACTGTAGTTTTATTATTTCTTTTTTTTTTTAAATTTGGAGACCATATTCAGTTGTTTTCTAAGTTTTCCCTTTCCCTAGAAAGATATGTCGTTTGCATTTGTTTGTACTTCAAATTTTCTACCACAGGGAATTTTCTATCTTCTATACAGTTCACTATAATAGTTATTTAGATTACATTCTCTTACAAATTAATTCTCTGTTCTGGTACTGTAAAGGTAAAAGTATAATTTCAATTTTATCTTCCCTTGCATTCTAATCCTGGTACAGTAGTAGAAATATATTTCTGGTGCATATATATATATTTACATTCCAATATTGCACAAAAGAATAGTAAATAAATTCTATTGTATTCCTATATACTCTCATACTATGATGGTATAGTAACAGAAGAAATTATATAGATATTACCTACCTCTTTCACAACTACTTTCAACAGTTATAAATTCTGTTACTAGTTACCGAATATAAACTAAAAATTAACTACTGCATATCAAATAGTGAATTAATCACTGTAAATAACTACTTCAGAGTTTAGGATTTTTCTTAGTAACTGCTGGTTCCACCCAACCATAAGCGAGGAGATTACATCCTTTGCTTCCCCCTTGCTCCGCACCAGGTCTGAGGAATTTTTATGAGACAAAAATTCTGACCTCGGGATTAAGAAATCCAGTCTATCTTCTCTAGGGTAAGTTCCTTGAGTTCCACTAGTACTCCCACCAGCTTTGGACAACACAGAACAAACATGCACTACTAGCCCCCTAACTCTTCTGCTGGGAGAACCCCATTCCCTCCTAGGATTTTCCCTTAATTCCTTTCTGGGATGGTAATTGTCAGAACTGTCTCAACCTCTTCCTGGGTTTCTTGGAATATTTTTACCACATAGTCACTTTCACCTTTTACTCAAAAATAAAACTGTCATTTAATTAAATACTTTAAAATAAAAATTTATGTGTAAATTTATGTGTTAATATCCTTAACAAATTCCTCATTCATTGTAATTCAGACTATCTCTAAACAAGTAAAAAATAAAAACTAAATCGAGAAGTTACATCTTCCCCCCCTAGAGGAAAACATCGTCCTCGGTGTTACTCATTTCCTGAGAATAATTTTGGAAAAGCCTCAAGCATAACTTTTTCGTCTTCCCAAGTGGCCTCCTTTGGGCCAAAGTGCTTCCACTTCACTTTAACTTTGGAGATGACTTGCTTCCAGAGTGTTATTTCTCTCCGATCTAGGATATGATGTGGTTCTACCAGGAACTTGCTGTCCGGTTCTACCTGCAAGTAGCAATATTTTGAATTAGTTCAAGTAAGAAAATCATTGTATGTAAATTGTATGTCTTGTTCGACTTACATGTATACACTGCCAGTGTATGATGTGCTTGGAATCATGCACATAGCACTTTAATAAAGACACATGAAAGACATTGTGCACTAATATATGGCTTGGTAAGGCCAAATGATAGGCCACTGGCCCTATCCTCTCTAGGACTTCAAAAGGTCCATAGTAGCGGGGAGCCAATTTGGCACAAAAATTCCATCGCAGAGTGCTTTTCTTTGGCTTGATTCTCACATACACATGATCCCCTACTGCAAATTCCTGAAAATTTATTTTCCTATTTGCATAGACCTTCTATCTTTCTTGATCCACCTTTAGATTATGTCTAATTTTCTTAACCTCTCGCTCCATCTCTTCTAGCATATCTGGTCCAAGAATCATTTTATTTTCCAAGCTACTCCAATTTATAGGATTTTGACATTGTCTCCCATATAGTGCTTTGAAAAGGCTCATCTTAAGAGATTCTTGATACCCGTTGTTATAAGAAAACTCAACCAAGTGTAGGTACTCCTCCCATTTCGTTGGCTGTTGCATGACATACATGCACAACATGTCTTCTAAAAATTGATTCATCCGTTCCGTTTTACCATCCATTTGCGAATGGTAGGCGGTACTAAATTGTATTTGTGTTCCCAGGCCACTAAATAGTGCCTTCCCAAATGCTGATGTGAACTTCACATCACGATCTGAAATGACTGCTTGGGGAATACCATGCAGTCTAAAAATCTCCTTCATAAAAATATCAGCAATTTGCATAGTCTCATAAGTAGAGAACAAGAATAAAATGTGCAACCTTACTAAGCCTGTTGACTACCACCATAATTGAATTGTTATGCCTTTCGTTTCGGGGTATACCCGTAATAAAATCAAGGCAAATAACTTCCCACTTCCATTCAGGAACTGGAATTGGTTGAAGCAATACCACAGGGTGCTGATGTTGTATCTTAATTTGCTGGAATTCTAGGCACTTGGTCAAATATTCTGCTATGTCCCTTCTCATATTTGGCCAGGTATAGTCTTTTTTGATTGTTGTCAACATATTTTGGTAACCCGAATGCGTGACATAAGCACTTCTATGATATTCATACAAGATAGTTATTTTTAGACTCTCCTGGTTTTGAATATATATCCTCTTTTGAAAAACAAGAAGTTGTTTTTCATTGAGTTCATACTCAGAATGATTTTCCCGTTTCTCATCATATTTTACTTGCTGCCACAAATTCTGATATTCTAGGTCCACTTTTGCTGCTTTCAAAATCTGGGCCTGAAAATTAGATTCATTCTGGTTGAAGTATAATTCATAAAGGCCATGCAATTTTCTACTCAAGGCATCCACCACCTTATTCTCTTTTCCTCTTACATGCTGAATATCGAAATAAAATTCGCTAAGAAACACATTCCATCTTGCTTGGTGGGCATTCAAATCAGCCTGCTTAAAGTAGCCGGTTAAGCTACTATGATTGTTCCTAAGCACAAATCTATTCCCTAGCAAATAATGCCTCCATATTCGCAAGGCATGCACAAATGCAGTCAATTCCAAATCATATGCTGTATATCTTTTCTCATGATCCTTCGGCTTCATAGATTCATATGCTATGAATTTTCCTTCCTGGGTCAACACTACTCCTACACCTTCCTTGCATGCATCAGTACATACTTCAAATTCCTTGCTTGGATTTGCTACCTTCAAAATAGGTGAAGTAGTTAATAGTCCTTTTAATAACTCAATTTTTTTTTGACATTCTTGTGTCCATTTGAAAATCCTTCCTTTCCTTTGAAAAGAAGTAATAGGGATAAGATATTTTGGAGAAGCCATTAATAAATCGCCAGTAGTAACCAGCCAAACCAATACACGAGAATATGTCCACCACATTATTTGGTACCTTCCATTCCATAATTTTTTTTATCTTTTCCGGGTCCACAGCTATTCCTTCTGCTAAAATTACATGCCCCAAGTATTGGATATGCTCTTTAAAGAAATCACATTTACTAGACTTGGCATAGAGCTGATGCTCTCTTAAAATTTTAAGCACCATACACAGATGTTCTTTGTTTTCTTCTTAATTTTTAGAGTAAATCAAGATATCATAGTAAATATTAACACAAACTTATCCAAGTATGGGCGGAAAATTCCATGCATTAAACTCATAAATGTTGCTGGTGCATTAGTTAACCCAAATGGTAGCACCACAAACTCGTAGTGTCCATACCTGGTACAGAAAGCTATCTTGCTTATATCTTCATCCTTGATTCGGATATGATGGTAGTCAGACGTTAAGTCTATTTTGGAGAACACTATAGCTCCCTTGACTTGGTCAAATAAAAAATCAATGCGCGGCAAGGGGTACTTGTTTTTAACATTAAGCTTGTTGAGCTGACAATAATACATACACATACGCATAGTACCGTCCTTATTCCATACAAATAACACTGGTGCTCCCCATGGGGACACACTTGGCCGTATATAACCTTTATCCATCAAATCCTACAATTGCATATTTAATTCTGTTAATTATGGTACACTCATTCTGTAGGGAGTCTAGGACACAGGTGCTGCTCCAAGTATTAACTCAATAGTAAAATCAATATCTTTTTTTGGTGGCAGCTCTGGAATCTCCTCTGGAAAAACATGTTGAAATTCTTACACAACAGGAATACTTTCTAACATAGCAGTTTTGTCTTTTGTTTTGGTGAACCCAACTTGAACTGCATAAAGCTGACAACCCTTCTGTATGCATTTACTTAGCTACGATGTAGTAATGGGTCACAACTTCAAAGGCTTTTTAGTGCCCTAAAGTTCCTGTGTAGACCCGTCATTAGAATTGAAATGTATAATCTTATTTTTACGGTCCACCAAAGACCAATGTCTTTCTAGCCAATCCATCCCCAGCAATATATCATAAGAGCCCAATGGTATAACATTGAGTTCCATGGTTATGTGCTGGTCCCCAATTTTTAATTCACAATTGGGTACCTTAGTATGAACCCGTCTTCTAGTCCCTGTAGCTAGATGGACTAGCCATGAATTTTTAAATTTCTGTTCTTGCAATTTATTTCTTTTAACTATACGAGGGTGTATATAGCTCAAACTGGCACCAGGATCAACTAGAATAGAAACAGCTCGAGTTTGAATCTTACCTTCTCATTCTATCATGGTCGGCTGGTAATCCGCTTGTCGATCCTCCAGTGCTGCATTGATTCTGGGTATGTTTTGAGCTACATCCACCACCGTTGATGCTTCTTGCAGATTTTCTGCCACCTTACTCCATCCTCGATGTGGTCAGTTCTTAAAATAATGAGCTTCTCCACATCCCTAGCACCACAATAGGGGTTTTTGGGGTTGCCCAAAATCTGGTCTACTAGAAGCTTCATTAGGCCTTTCCTCCCCTGTCCACTTAGTTCTGTTTTGAATTTTACCATTATGTTTGCTAAGTGGATGTCTTGAAACATTCTTGAAATTACTGGATCTGCTATTTCTGTTATTGGAAAAAATTTTCTGCCCCTTTTGAGGTGGCCAATTTTTCCCAACCTCTCCCTTCACCTTGGACCGCTGATAACACATTCGTGCCTTCCTAATTTCTTCATCCATGGTTTTCAGATTCACAAACTCAATCCTTTCCTTCATATGAACTGGAAAACTGCTCAAAAACCACTACACCTTGGATTTTTCATCACGCAGGTAGGGTACATATCTTAGTAAAGACGTAAATTTTGTAATAAACTCATCCATAGTCATTTGGCCCAATTTCATGTCACGAAACTCTCAGGATTTCTCATCATAAAATATTTCAATTAAGTACTTGTCTTTGAAGTACTGCTGAAACTCATCCCAAGTTACGTGTTGATCTTCTACTCCCCTTACATTCTTCACTTCTTCCCACCACAGGGTTTCTTTCTCCTATAGCTAGTAGATGGCTAGGCGAGCTTTAAGCTTGCTTTTATACTCATACACCTGAAAGTATTTATTCATATTTATAATCCAAGCTTTCACCATTCCTCTACCTCTCCATCAAAGGTAGGAGGCTTGATCTTCTAGAACTCTCCCAGTAACTCCACTTTCTACTTCTTCAACTCCTGCTCTTCCATAACATTCCCAGATTTTGCCTCATTATAGGTTTGACTTTTATGGCTTTTTGGTGTTCGAATGTCCTCCACGTGATTATGTACTCCTTGGTGTTGATCCCTGTTTTCCTGAGTATTTATCTCAGGGCTTGGTTGTCCACTGGGAAGATTCTATCTATCTGACAGACTCTTCAATATCCTCTATTGTTCTCTCATCAATCTTTCGTTGTCACTGTGAACTTTAAGAATTTCGGTTTGTAGTTGTTGAACAATATCCGGTAATCTATTTGTCTGTCGCTGCTGTTCTTCCAAAATTATTCTTGTCTGCTGATGTTGGTCCACACTTAGCTGTACCCACATCTCAGGACTGACTTCAGGTTTGGTTACAGGATGAGTCTCTCCCATGTTTCAAGGTGGGTGTTGACTTGATCCTCTTCTCATGATGATTTATAGGAATCTGGTTCCTGTACTTATCACAATATCAAATCATTAATTTTCATAAAATTCCCAACACAACAGTAACTATGGTTCTGGCCCATTTGGCCCAGTTTATAACTTATGCTTTGATACCACTTGTAAAACCTACTCTTATTTACCACTTGTTCTTACCATAATTTGTTTTTTACATATTCTTACTTGTAACATTTCTTATATTGTAACGACTAAACACATGATCCTAGTTATTGATGTAATCATATAAATTTTAAAGACATAGGATTTCAATATAATTAAATCACGATACACATAGGAATTGCAATATAATTAAATCACGATGCATAACATTACCAAACATTTCTGGTTTTGCTAAATTATTATATGGTCTTGTCATTCCATAGTTCTATCATTGGAGTACAAATCATTTATTTCTTGGTCAGATCCTACGTACAATTCCAGATATATCCAATCTATAACGTCTGGGTTGTATTTTTTCATCGAAAACTATGCACCAATTTACTTTATTGTTAATGTGATTTTAACCTGAAAGGCCGTCTAGATTTCCTTTTAGCATTTAAATTTCTGTCCTGGTTATCGTGTTGGGTGAAAAATGTCTGGTTGTATTATCATTACTTCCACCATTGGATGTTGACTTCATGCGATTGATGATGCTTTGGATAGACGGGGTGGGTTAGGGTAACCACCCACCACCATCTCCCGCCTCGAGCTTCATTGTTTCGCTAAGATGTGTGGGGGAAAAACCCTGGCTTTGAAACTCCTTTATCTTCGGCTAAACAAAAAACTGTTCTCATCATGTCCACTCTGGTGATACTAGTTTATGGCTCCCTCCAATGTTGTAGGTTTTTCTTTTCACAGTGCCCAACAAATCTCCACTGTCTATAGTGGATTTCCTATTTCTTGTCGACGAGGTAAATCTGCTTTGGTAATAGTTCTCCCTTTTGGTATTTTTTAATGTCATATTCAAGGGTTACTTGTTTCTCTTCCCTTCCGGGTTTCTAATTCTTTATTTCGGTTCTTCTGTTACCTATGGTTTGGACTAGACATCGTTTAAGGCATGCGGCATACCAGTATGAGGACCCATCATTGACCATCTCTCTCAAATACACAAGTAAGTAAATATTGTCATTCTTCTCTAGTAAATGGTTTACATTCCTGCAAAACATTCACTTGGTCTCCCTCCACTTACATTGCAAGCGAGGAACCTAGCTTCGGTGGAAGGTTAAATGCAAAAGTAGATTCTTGTTTGTTTTAAGAGGAATTGAAAGCCTTATGAGCTCCTCTCAGGCTTGGTCTTTTTGTTTATGTAAAAATGTATAAATATAGTCTCACTCTCTCTATTCTCAGAGATGTTTTATTTTAACCAAGGGTTTTCAGATTCCCTTTATAAGGCTTCACCTTACTTGTCATTGTAAAGGGTTGTTCAAGATTTTCCCAGTAATGTTATTATTCTACTTGGTTACTGTATAACTGTTTTTTTTATTGACTGGAGACATTCAAATAGCGCCAGTATGGCTAGATTGTAGTTGTTAGGTCCCTATATTACTAGTATAGTCCCTTATTGTTGTTAGTGTAACCCCCTTATTGTTATTATTGTACCCTTGTAACCCCCATTTTGTTATTATTGTGCCCTTAAATTATTATTGTTAGGTCGGCTAGGATTACATTGTGGCCCCCTAGGATTACATTATGGCCCCATGGACTCCTATATATAGAAAGGAGGTTTTGTAAATTGTATCATCCAAGAATTGTTCATTTATGTAATGTATTGGAGGTTGCCCCCTCGAAGTGGCTCATTTCTAAGGCGTTGATATCTCTTTTCGTCTATTTTTGGAGCTGGTTATACAACATTTGGTATCAGAGCTTTGGATTCTAGGGTTTCGCTGCTCCAAACAGGTCATCATGGCATTTTCGCTATAAATTTTTTTCTAAGAAGTTTCAGAAGCTGAAATTTTTAGGGTGCAAAGCCGAAATCCTGAGGAAGATTTTCTAAAAATTTTAGAGCTTGGTTCGCAATATTTTCGAAGATATGATATGTGGAATTTAGGTCTTTTTTCAGGCTCCTAAAAAGGTCATCGTGGCATTTGCGCTATAAATTTTTTTCTACGAAGGTTCAGAATCTGAAATTCTTATGGTGCGAAGTTTAAATCCTGAAGAAATTCGTCAAAACTGGTATGCCAGTTTTAATTTCATACCGGTGTATGTCAAAATTTTATGGTTCCTGAGGATTCAAACCTTGGACCTCACCGCTGACAGCCGGATGCACTACCGTTGTGCCATGCAAATAAGACTTAATATATAGGGTGGAGAAATGTTATTTAAAGTTTGTATTAAAAGTTGTTGGGCGGCAAAGGGGGCCATCCCCCACATGTGATATGACCCCGGGGCTAAGAGATAAGGCCTTAAGGCCTTCAACCGGCAGAGTTGACATGCATTAAATGGTCAATGTGACCACGTAATATTAAATGCCACTGCAAAAAAAACATTATGGTTAACGTAAAACCCAACGGATCCACCAGCAGTTTGGGAAAAGGTCTATGTGACCCCACCAATCGCCTAACATTTAATGCCATATCTAACCACCTGGCTAAATTGGAGCATGCCACCAAATCCGGTGGGATTTGTCCATTTTGTCGAACTTAAGTCCAATTAGCCCACATTTAGTGGGATTTTTACTTGACCTTGGGCAGAATGTTGTTTTGGTCATAACTTCTCCAATATTGGACCAATGTGGACGAAAGTTTGGTCAATTTTGGGTATTATAAGCATTATGGAGCTATTGGGACAGGTTGTAGAGCCAAAAGAGGTGTTTTTCAGCCAGTTTTTCTTCAGGGAAGCTTGGAGAGCCATCAGGGCCATGAGGGAAATGGAGCTGTATTGGGCTACACTTCACTGTTTTAGGTGAAATAAAAGTCATTCTTAGCTTATTTATGCCTTTTGAATTCATTTTCACAGTTTTTTTTTCCTGTTTAGGCCTTTTTCGCACTATATAACCAATTTGAGCATCATAATATAGCAAGGACATGCCCATTGGGATCCTTGGACCCAACAGATGTAACCCTGGAGGGGTGAACTACCTCATCATGTTGTTGTGTTGTTATGGTGAATTTATGCTGTTGTGTATTTCAGATTTAAGATGTTAAACATTAATTTTAATTAACATTCCCTCACACATAAACTCAAAAACAATTACCAAAAACACTTTGTTTAATTTGTAAGACATGACAAACACTTTGCACACTTAATTTAATGGAAATGAATACTTTGAACAACAGTAAAAATACTTTAATTTTTAGATCATATGGTATCAGAGCTAAGGATTTGAGCCTTAGGAGCTATAGTTTTACTCAACATTTGTTTTGTGCAAAGATATAGTTGATTGTTTGCAAGTTTTGATGCTTGCTAGGCTTAAACTCAAGAGAGGTGAAGGACACTTGGTTAGTGCACAAAGTAATCCACAACCAAGAAGGGTCAGAAAGCCACTTCTAAGAGCCATAGAAGCAACTTCAAGCATGTCTTCAAGAGAAGGAGAAGCTCCTGAAGATATGGATCCCAAAGAAGAGGAATGGGTATTCTGAAAAGATTTCCTAGACATGACAGAGATGGTAAGGATACTCTACCAAGAAAGGAATGATAGGCTTATTGGAGAAGGGTCTAAAAACCAGAAAGAAGGAGAGGGTTATTTAGGAGGAAAGAAAAGTGATGACAAGTCAAATAAAGGACACGGAGGAAATGGTGATCCACCATCCCCATCTTCATCCTCTTCCTCTACATCGTCATCCTCAACTTCAGTGAATCAATCTCACAAGTCTAAAACCACTGGTAAAAGTCCATTTTTAAATCTTGATGTTAAATTTGAGTTGCCTATGTTTAACGGTGAAGTCAATGAAGAGAAACTTGACAATTGGATAAGACAGTTGGAAGTTTACTTGAGGATACAAAACCTTCATGAAGATGACACCAAGATTCAGTTAGCCTCTTTAAGAATGGAAGGAGAAGCATTGGTATGGTGGGAAGCCAAGACCAAGGATGAAATTAAAAAATATGGTAAGATCACTTTATCATGGGCTGAATTTATTTTAGCAATTAAGAAACAATTTTATCCATTAACTCATTTACAAAAGGCTATCATGAATTGGAAAAGTTTTAGACAACTAAAGGGACAAAGTGTTCAACATTACACTCAAGAGTTTAGAAGAAGGGATTTACTACTTGGAATTGATTTGCATAATCAAGATACTTTGCTGAAATATATAGGTGGTTTACACAATTAACTTATACATACTATCCTTATGTTCAATCCTACTAGTCTAGATGACTTTTGTGTACAAGCTACACATTTAGAGGCTAGAGGTAAAAAATATTTTGATGGGAATATGGATAGTGAATTCAAAGGAAAAGGGAGGAAAAGAAATGAAAACTATAGGAAATATGAAGGAAAGTTCTTTTGTAAAAAATGTTTCAAAACAAGCCACGATGAAGACCATTGCTGGGAGCTTCATCTAGAGCTGAAACCAGAAAAATTTAAAAACAAAGATAAGGCCAAAGAAAAGGGAAAAACTGTTGCAACTGTTGAACAAGACTTAGGGTCTGAATCAGGTGACGAAATTAAAATCATAGCCATGGTACTAAGGAACATAAAGGGGAAAGAGATTGTTAAGAAAACAAATCCCAGTTCTAGCACTTTAAACTGTCACATAGAAGCTCAAAATGAAAAGAGGAGGATAGAGATTTTTCATATAAGGATAATCTCAAAACACACAAAGATAGACATACTATTTGATAGTGGGTCTCAAGAAAATCTCATCTCAGAAGACTTAGTCAAGAAGCTAAAACTTGAGACCATACCTCATCCAAAGCCATATCCACTTGGATGGATTTACAAGGATGCTAATTTACAAGTCTCAAGAAAGTGCATGTTGCACTTCTCCATAACATCTCATTATTTTTATTGGGTTGACTTAGATGTGGTACCTCTTGAAATTATAGGTGTTGTGTTGGGTAGTCTGTACTTATATGACAGAAAATCGATCTTCCATCGCCATGAGAAGAAGTATCATCTATTCAAGGATGGTAAAGAGTTTATTGTGAGAGCACATTGGAAAAGCTAGAATATTCTTTGTCAAAAATTTTCCATGAGGACAGTTGGAAAGGTGAATCTTATTTTTAGTCTCCTTTGAAGTTTTACCATTGTAGAAATAGTATGTATTCTACAAATTTCAGTTGATGTTCTGCAAATTTCAAAAATTTGCATCATGACTCAGTTAATGTTAACAACAGTTGGTCAGTGGATTCAAGGAAGAATTTATCTTTTTATGAGAAGCTCAATTTGATGAAGTCAGGAAGATTTCACTGGTTCAAGGTTGGAAGAGTGGAGAATCAGTCTCCTCATCTTCAATTTCTGTAAATCAGAGAGCTTTTGGGGTCCAAAAGATTCCCATTTGGGAGGTGTGATTAGGTGATCATGTCCTAAGTGGAAAAAATTCTCAAAAATGGAATTTCTCAGAATTGGTTGAAACCTGAACGACCGGATCCGCCTCATCGCTGCAATTCTGGCACCACAAACGACACTCAAATCCAACAATGTAGAGAAATTTATGCAGGTTTGAAGTTTTCAGTATCCTTCAATAATTCAGTTTGACCAAGGTTGACTTGACTTTGGAAAATATTTAAAAAGAATATTTCGGGAATATTCCTCGAATTATTTTGGAAATATTCCTTGGAATATTCCTCAAAATATTCCCTGCAGGCCTATCACATTTTTACAAGTGGCAGAATCCTGTTCGTTGGTGGTTTGACTTTGTTTGATTTTGGCTTATCAGAGGTTGCCATGTGGCAGGCTCGAAGGCCACCACATGGCCCAGGCCATGGAAAATTTGGTGTATGTCGAAATTTTTATGGGTCTCAAGGATTCGAACCTTGGACCTCACTGCTGACAACCGAACACACTATCGTTGTGCCACACACATAAGACTTAATATATATGGCGAAGAAATGCTATTTAAATTTTGTATTAAAAGTCGTTGGGCGGCAAAGTGGGCCACCCCCACATGTGATATGACCTCGGGGCCAAGAACCAAGGCCTTAAGGCCTTCAACTGGTGGATTTGACGCGGATTAAATTTTCAATGTGACCATGTAATATTAAATGCCACCGCGAAAAAACGTTATGGTTAACATAAAACCCAACGGTTCTGTCGGCGGTTTGGGCGGAGGTCCATGTGACCCTACCAACCGCCTAACATTTAATGCCATATCTAATTGGCTGGCTAAAATGGAGTGGTATTTGGCCATTTTGTCGAACTTAACTCTAGTTAGCCCACATTTAGTGGGATTTTTACTTGACATTGGGCAAAATGTTGTTTTGGTCATAACTTCTCCAATATTGGACCAATTTGGACGAAATTTTGGTCAATTTTGGGTATTTTGAGCATTTTTGAGCTATTGGGATAGGTTGTAGAGCAAATATAGGTGTTTTTCAGCCATTTTTTCTTCAAGGAAGCTTGGAGAGCCATTAGGGCCATGAGGGACATGGAGTTGCATTGGGCTACACTTCACTGTTTTAGATGAAATAAAAGTCATTATTAGCTTATTTCTGCCTTATGAATTCATTTTCACAGCTTTTTTTTCATTTTTAGACATTTTTCTCACTATATAACCAATTTTAGCATCATAATATAGCAAGGACATGTCCATTGGGAGCCTTGGACCCGACAGATGTAGCCCAGGAGGAGTGAACTGCCTCATCATGTTGTTGTGTTGTTATGGTGAAGTTATGCTGATGTATATTTCAAATTTAAGATGTGAAACAGTAATTTTAATTAACATTCCCTCACACATAAACTCAAAAATAATTACCAAAAACACTGTTTAATTTGCAAGACATGACAAAAACTTTGCACACTTAATTTAATGGAAATGAATACTTTGAACGATAGTACAAATACTTTCATTTTCAAATCAGCTTCTTAGCCCCCTAACTCTTCTGCACAGAGAACTCCATTCCCTCCTAGGATTTTCCCTTAAATCCTTTCTGGGATGGTAACTGTCAGAACTGTCTCAACCTCTTCCTGCGTTTCTTGGAATATTTTTACCACAAAGTTACTTTCACCTTTTACTAAAAAATAAAGCTGTCATTTAATTAAATACTTTAAACAAGTAAAAAGTAAAAACTAAATCAAGAAGTTACAGGTATCTATGAGATAAAGATATTTGCCTTGGGAAATTTTGTGCTAGCCACTATGACTCAAGAGCTAGCTCAAATCCCTTATGTAACACAAGATATGTAACATGTACACTATGCCTTATTATTTTTCTATTTAAAAAAGGGAGAACAACTTGATAAGCAACACAATGAAAGATGTTTCAAACCATCAAAACAAATTTGTTTGATATATATATATATCTATATATATATATATATATATATATATATATATATATATATATATATATATATATATATATATATATATATATATATATATATATATAAGTCATAAGGAAAACAAATGAATAGAGATTGATAAAACTGTTAACTTAGTTGGTATAAAATTAATAATCCAACTTTGATCTTAAAAAATAATATAACAAACATTAACATAAAAATTTAATAGAATTTTGAAAAATTGCTAAATATTTATGTAATTTTAAAGGCATGTTCCATTTTCATTCTATGTGATAGGCTTATTATTATAATCCTAACAATATAAAAGAGTATGTAGTTAAAGTAGTTGTTATTTTTTAATAAAGTAGTTTTTTAAAGTCAAGTTTACTTATTTATTAAGTGTGTTTTGCCACTATAAAGCATTGATTCCATTTTATTTTTCTTTTAAAATGTTAAAGATATATAATTCATTAACACTATTAAATATATTAATGTCAATAGCATTAAAATTTAAGATGATCTTTGATATTGTATTGATATTAACAATGCTACACACCACAATTGGAACATGACTTTAAATAATACTATAATGTAAAATGATAAAGTTACATTAATGTCAACAACAATACAAAGCAAAACAATACTTTCCATTAATATTGATGAAAATATAATGTTAAATGTTCTAATGCCTTGATTTTAACAATGAAATGATGAAAAATATTTAGATACAATAATTTGCACAACCATATAGTATAAAAATAATTCAATTTACTAATTTTAATGTTAACGCAATTCAAAACAATCAAGTGCATTAACTTCAATACATGCTCATTAATTATCCTCAATTTTATTAATAATATGATGCAAAAGTAATTTCACATTTATTTAAAAAAGATTATGTAAACAAAAAAAAATTAAAATTCATAGAGATTGATAAAAATCTTAACTTAGTTGGTATAAATATAATAGTTCAACTTTGATTTTCAAAAATAATATAACAAACATTAACATAAAACTTTAATAGAATTGTGAAAAATTGCTAAATATTTATCCAATTTTAAAGCCATGTTTTATTTTCATTCTATGAGATAAGTTTATTATTATAATTATAACAATATAAAATAACATCAAGTTATAAGCAGTTGTTATATTTTTAATAAAATAGTTGTTTAAAGTCAAGTTAAATTATTTATTAAGTGTGTTTTTCCACTCTAAAGCATTGATTCTATTTTAATTTTCTTTTACAATGTTAAAGAGATATAACTCATTTAAAAAAAAATGGAATATAAATTTAAATAATATTATAATGTAGAATGATAAAGTTACATTAATGTCAATAACAATGCAAAGAAAAACAATACTTTTCATTAATATTGATGAAAATATAATGTTAAATGTTTTAATGCCTTGATTTTAATAATGAAATGATGAAAAATATTTAGATACAATAACTTGAACAACCATATGGTGTAAAAATAATTCAATTCACTAATTTTAACATTAATGCAATTCAAAACAATAACTTCAATACATGCTCATTAATTATCATTAATTTTATTAATAATATGATGTAAGGGTAATTTATCATTTATTTAAAAAATATTATTTAATAGGTTAAAGAGTAAATCATATTTACATATTGAAATAAATTTAAAAAAACACATCAAAAGGCAATAAAATTTGAATAAATATACAAAAAAGAAATGAAATGGATGTCACTGCAATACAAACAATGATAAATTTGATAAATAAAATGTATATAAACATTTTATATGTAAAATTTAAATATCTATAAAATAAATATATATTATTGAAACCAATGATTTATTAAACTATTATGATTTAATGAAATTATGTAATGGAGATATATTATTAATTAATTTAATTTCACATTAAATTTGGAGATTTATAAGTAAATAAAATATGTGAATTTTCCTATAATTGTTTTTGATATATAAACAATTATATAAATAATTGATGCTATATATATATATATATATTTACAGAATGGGTAAGCCCATCATAATTTAGTTGTCCAACCAAGAGTGAATACAACCATCAACCATCACTTGCTGCTATCCACCAATGCAAGATGACTTATAAAATTTTTTCAAAAAAAACCATGTCACCTGGAAATACCTTGTTTATGGTCCATAATGAGTTAGGATTTCAATCCACATCCATTATATATATATATATATATATATATATATATATATATATATATATATATATATATATATATATATATATATATATATATATATATAGACACACACACACACACACACACACACACACACAAGAGTTTGTGTTAATC
Organism: Pinus albicaulis; assembly: GCA_034641835.2. Classification (NCBI taxonomy): domain Eukaryota; kingdom Viridiplantae; phylum Streptophyta; class Pinopsida; order Pinales; family Pinaceae; genus Pinus; species Pinus albicaulis. The sequence continues at coordinate 776,504,507 of CM076574.1, read as the reverse complement.
ATAAAAATATATAAAAAATAAATAAAAATATTGAAACATAATATTAATATGATAATTTTTATATGAATGATTGTTGGAAAATGACCAATCCTAATAGAGTAGACTTATATCTATCATGTCTTTGTATCTCTATACATCATGCCATATAATTGTTCAAGTGCACCAAATGAACCCATAGCAACCACCAATTTGATAATGATGATCACTGATGTGGAATAAGTATAAAAATATAGAAGTGCAAATGCACTTAGTTAATATCCTCTTTCCTAGAGGATATCTCACGTGAGTATCTCTTTAATCACCACCAGGGCTAAACAAAAACATGAATAGGGAAAAATTGGCCTCTAAGGCAGAAAGATTTGAAGAGAACAGGATGAGGCCACAAAGAATGTTATGATAGATAGAATGTAAATGACTCACATAGTTATCGAATTCACAAAGAATTTTATGATAGTTAGATTGTAAATGACTCACTTAGTTACCAAATTCACAAAGAATGTTATGATAGATAGAATTTAAACGACTCACATAGTTACCAAATATGAAATTCGATTCGATACAACAATGTAAATTTTTTTTGAGAACACGATGAGGCCACAAGGAATGTTATGATAGATAGAATGTAAATGACTCACATAGTTACCAAATTCACAAAGAATTTTATGATAGATAAAATGTAAATGACTCACATAGTTACCAAACTCACAAGGGATGAGGCCACAGGCCACAAAGAATGTTATGATAGAAAGAATGTAAATGACTCACATAGTTACCAAATTCACAAAGAATGTTATGATAGATAGAATGTAAATGACTCAAATAGTTACCAAACTCACAAATAATGTTATGATAGATATAAAGTAAACGACTCACATAGTTACCAAATTTGAAATCCCATTCGATACAACAATGTAATTTTTTTTTTTTTTTTTTGTAAGCTTGGTAGGACCTTTAATTTTTCATTTTTTCCTCTGTTTTTTACTCCATATTCATCAAATTTTCTAGATACAAGTGCCATAAAAACCCGCCTCATCACCATTTAACCAAAACCCCATGGATAACAATGTAAAATTAAATACTAGAAAAAAAGAAAGAATATACATTGTATAAAGACTAACAATTTTTTTTCTTTTCAAAATTTGAAAAAAAATGAAATTAATGATACAATGTTATGTATTTCCAATATTAGACATCAAACAAAATGCATCAAATTTATTAGTACTGCAAATTTGAAAAATGTGTAAGTCAAATATAATAACATAAATAATAAAAATTCTAACCTGAAATTTAATATAAAAAACGAGATATTCACTATCAAAAATAAGCTTCAAGTGATCAACACATACCAAAAATCTTATATCTCAATCTCTTTCCCTTTCAAATCCAAATTTGTTCAACAATAAGTGTGTAGATTAATCTTTGTGGTAATCATAGAAAATTATCCCCTTTTAACTGAATTCCATACCAACAATTGCAATAAACAACTATCATCCAATTTTATAATAGCTATTGTCCAAATAAAACTGAGAAAAAACTATTATAAAATTTTACAATTTTTTAATATATTACTTACCCATCTCTATAACTTTTTAATACAAAATTTCTAATTTTTTTAATTGTAATTTTTTAAGTATAAAATTTCTATAACATTATTTCATATAAAAATTATTCTTTTTCACACTTCCTAATATCAAAATTTTAGTTTATGATAAAATAAAAATTATAAGGTCACTTTGTGAATGCTTGGGGGGTGGGCTATTTTTATGTCGCTATTTTATCGTGGATGCTTGTTAATTGGTGAGAGGAGATTAAAAAACATTTTGAAGTGTCAATGCCCTCTTCTAAGCCTCTTTGCTTATAATCCCAATGAGTGGCTTGAAGATAAAACAAACCATAGAACCTTGGGCACTATTAACATAAATTAAATCCTTAAACTAAAAACTCTGTAATGTATTAAATATATCGTAAATGGAGAAAAGTAGCATGGCTTTGGCTTCTTAGAAGTATTCTACACAAGGTTAGACTAGTTTCTTGTTTTCCATTTCGACAATTTTATTTATTTTCAAGGTTTTGTAAGGAGGGCAGTTTTTTAGGCATGCCTATAACCTGAGATGATGTGGTTCATATGATTAATGATGAGGAAGTGGAGGTTGAGGAGAGGTGGAAATCAGTGGGAGTGATTGATGAGAAAAATGAGATACCAAGATACCAAGATCCTATCGGATGATCGACAAGTGGCGATGATAGTAGGGCACAAAATAGAAAAGACAAAGGAGAAGATGAAAAAAAATTGGGAGGGAAAGGAGCATTTGACCCAATTGGGCTAAAGATGAAGAGGCGAAGATTGAAGAGACCAAGGTGGAGGTGCATAGAATGGATGATGAGCATTAGTCAAAGGTGAAAAATGTAAGTGAGGAGGTAAAGGAAAATGCAATGGAAGGATTTTAAACAAGTAACAAGCTGTTGGAAGGAGGGTTTGGAGCAGCTGAAGGTTTTGGAGATCAAGAAGAGAAATTTGAACATGCAAAAGAGATCTAGCTGAATGATGATCATCCATTGTTTGAAGATCAAGAATAGGATTTTGCAAATGAAAAATAAATTTGATCGAAGGATGATCATCCATTGTTTGAAGCTCAAGAAGAGAAATTTGTACATGCATAAGAGCTATCGTCAAAGGATGGTCATACACTAGGAAGTGAGTTGGAGATAGCTGGTAAGATTAATGGGGAGGCAAGTGGAAATCATCCTTTGGAAATATATTCTTATCAAGGTAGGTGAAGATGTCACTTGTGGGAACTAAACCTAGGTTGGGAGGAAAAAAAATAATTCTCTCAAACACCCTAGCTATGAACCTTGTATAATATATAAATTTGGAGGACATGAGGGCATGTATCCATCATTGACATCTTGCAATCCAATACTACTAGGGACTTGTGAATTAGAAAAGGTTAAGAAATCTGGAGACACTTTCATATGGGGTTCCCACTGTAGGGGGTAGATACTCTTCAAGCCTCATAACGAGGATCCAATATTAATCGTTTAACATGTACAAACTCTACCCCTCCTAGTTTTGAACTTGTGATTTCCAAAAAGGAAACACATGTTCTTAACTAAATATTTTACAACCTTTACTATAAATATAATATGATAAATCCCAATGATTGATTTATTATGATGTTTTCAAAGTAAAAATATTGAGTTTCATTTTTTTTTTCTCAATAATTTAACAAAAAATTGTAATTTTTAAATTAAAATTTCAAAATCTACAAATGATGTGTAAAGATAAACACATTTGAAAAACACTATATTATTTGTAAAAAAAAATTCTAAAAAAAATTCATACATAAGGTGTTAAATAAATATGTCTATGTATTTGATGTCTTTATGCAGAAAATTTCAACTAAATATTTAGTGAGATCACTAATATAATATAATATTATTTGATTTATTTATGTAGAAAATTTCAACCACTTGAACAATTTTCTTAATGAGTGAATTGGCACCCTAGGAAAAAAAACTTAATTGGTTGGATCTCGAGAAGAAAAGGGGAATCACCGGGGACGTGACGAAGCATGTATATCTATAAATTTTCAGGAGAATGAAACATTCCAAAATTGTTTGAAAGGGAAACCAAAAGAAATGAATTGGACCGAACAAAGTGTGAGACTCAGATTGGTTAGGTGGGGTGGGGTTGCCTCGAGTTCTTAAGGAGATATTTAGGAGTTATTTATAAGGTAAATTGCTCAGTAATACAAACTCCTTTTTGGAAGCCATCACCTCATTAAGAAGTGAAAAACAGATCCAGATGCCAATCATTAGTTTACCGAGAAATCTGATTTAAGTCTTTAGTGAAATTAAAATAATACAATATTAATAATATTTAAGTAATGTTAGATCTAAGATTTTAGTGATTTATAGTGTAGATGAATGTATTTTGGATTAATCACATAATTAAGATTTGATCGACGTTTTGAACCAACTATTGTGGTTCATCCTCACGACAAGAAGGAAAAGATAATCGATCTTAATGAATAAATAGGGATGCATCATTGCCTGGTAATAGCCGTTAAGAAATAGCTATTAAAACTAGCCGTTAGAAAGTTAGTTATTAATTTTTTTATAAAGAATATAATTAATGTTAATTAATAAATTAATTAATTATAAAAATATGATTTTGTTAAGGACTAGTCATTAGAGAATTAGTTATAAAAAATTATTATATTTAAGAAATATATTTAAATAATTATAAAATAAGATTTTAACAAAAAAAAAATATTTAAAATTTTTTCATTAAAAAGGAAGTTTAAAATATTTATAAGGGAGTTTAAAATATTTATGAAAGAGAGAAGGGTAAAAATTTTGTATTTAAAAAATAAAATAAAAATAAAAATAATAATAAAAATAAAAATAATAATATAAATAAATAAATAAATAAAATAAAAATAAAATAAAATAAGTCAATAAATAAATAAACAATAACACTGTGATTAAAATCTTTCGGTGAAAATCACATTAAAATAGATTAGGTCGATGCGTTTCTAACCAGCCGTGTGGTTCATCATCAAGACAAGATGGAAAATCTGATTGAGTAACCCCTTTAAATAGAAAGTATAGCTCCTACTAGCCGTTTGTAAAATAACGGCTAGTTTGACTCAAATAATAAAAGTTAATTTATTTTATTTAAAAAGAGTAAACCAAATAATTAAAGTTTATAATTTGAATTATATATATTTATATTTATTTTAATAAAAATAATAATTATTAATTTAATATATTTTTAAAGAATAAAATAAATGTTTTCTAGTTATATATATATATATATTTTTAGAATAATACTTATTTATTTGTTTTTATTATTATCGCATAAATCGAATGTTAAAAATAATTAAATAATATTTAAAGTATGAATTTATATATTTATTTTATTTTTAATAATTAAATGCTATGTGATTCAAAACTCATCAAATAGTTATCTTTTTTATAGTTAAAAAAAATATTAAAATAATAAAATGAATAAATAAATAAAATAAATAAATAGAAATAAAATAAAATAAATAAAATAAAGATAAAATTAAAATTAAAAATAAAATAGATAAATACAATTTTAATTAAATAAAAATTAAATAGTAATAATAATAATAATAATAATAATAATAAAATTTGATAATTTAAAATTTAATAAAAGGTTTTTAGGAATGAAGGGCAGGAATCCAACATCTGCTAATCATCCACCCATCATCTCTGTTGAGGTTAACCAACCTCTTTTCGATTTCCAGGGCTTCTCTCAACTTGCGGTGGTAGAAATGGTCAATCCTCTCAATAACCTCAGCATCTTCGATGCAAATGTGATAATTTGTCTTCTCAGCATGCTCCGCTAGCGCAGAGGAGCATGATCTACTATGCTTTAGGTCAGCTACATGTTCATGAATTCTTTGACTAATTGATCGACTAGTTTCACCAATGTAAGGGGTCCCACAGGAACATGGAATCAAGTAAACACCCTTACCATCCTTCGGGAAAATCGGGTCCTTAACCGATCTAAGCGAACTCCGAATGGTGGGGGAGGGCTTAAAGGTTGAGGAAACATTATGTTTCTTTAGAATCCTGGCGATTTTATCTGTAGTACCTTGGATAAACGGAAGGTGAACTCCAGATAACTGATCACAGGGATCTTTCTTACCCTTAGGACCTTTTTCCTCTTTTCGAAAAGCTTTAAGACATTGAATCATGTTATAACTATTTTTGTTAAAAACTTTAAGAAGATGATCCTTTTCACCTTCAAAGTGGTGTTCATCAGAGATTCTAAAGGCTCTGGTGGCTAGGGTGTTGAGAACACCAAGTTTCTGAGCAAGGAAATGGTGAGAAATAGCATGTAAATACTGCTCAGTGTGCGTCTTCTTTCTAAAGACCTGATGAGAGAGAGAACCATCATCATTCCTAGAAATGAGGACATCAAGAAAAGGCAAGCTACCATTATCTTCGAAATATATGGTGAACTTAATGAAGTCAGATTGATTATTAAGATGCTGGAAGAAAAGGTCCAATTTCTCCTTCCCATGAGGCCAAACGACATAGGTGTCATCAAAAAACCTTTTCCATATTGTCCTGAGGATGAACCACACCGGCTGGTTCGAAACGCGTCGACCTAATCTATTTTGATGTGATTTTCACTGAAAGATTTTAATCAAAATTTATGGATCACAGAAGCAAAATTCCTAAAACAATACTACTACTACTAATAATAATAATAAATAAATAAAATAAAATAAAATAAAAATAATATAATATAATGTAATGTAAAATAATTACCTGGTGAGAACTGGAGTCCAGCTCTTACTTAGCTTCCAACCATCATCACGGTTAAGATTCTCAGCATGCCTTTCAATTTTGATCAACTCCCTTAATTTCCTATGGTGGAAGTGATCAACTTTAGCAATGACTTCAGAGTCTTCAATACAAACACGGTGACAATATTTTTCCACATGCTCAGAAAGAGCTGAGGTATGGGATCAATTGATTAATCCTAATTATGTGATTAATCTGAAAGACATTCATCTATAAAATTTTCAATTAAATTAATAAAACATTCAAAACATTAAAATAATTAATTAAAATAATCCTTAAAAAATGCTTATATTACTATATAAATCAATTTGAAATTAATAATTTAAATTTAAATATTTGTTTGAATGGTACACACACAACATCGCAAAGGGATGGTTTAATTCACATATAGCTTGTGTATATTCACATATAGCGTTTCCATTTGCTTATGCTAAGATGGTTTATAACATCACAAATGGCTATAAACATGTTTATTCCATACCATCGTATGACAACAACACATAATTTTTTTATTTTTATTTTAGCTAAACCAACGACCAACTAAAACATATGTTAAAATATTCCGCCATATGGGTTCACAATGGACGCATCTATCCTCCTTTGAATTGAAGTATATATGCCCAGAATATGCAAATTAAGGATGTTCTAAAACATCTTTCAGCAAATGTAGCGAATTGGCATAAAACCCTTTCGGTTTGCCTACTCTAGCATTCTTAGTGCTTGCGGTGACCCATTTATTGTTGAACAGGGGAAGCAGATCCATTCTCAAATCATAAATATTGGATGGGCTATAAATGCCTTAGGAGAAATTTCCCTTGTTGATATATACTCAAAATGTGGGATTCTAGAAAAATATCCGAAGGTTTTGACAAAATACATGAGGCTAGACATGGATTCAGTGCTGATGTTTCTGGTATTATGTCAAATAGTAACTTTGGAAAAAAAAATTCACAATGTTTGGCACAAATAGCTTGAGAGTATACCTCTTTTTTCATTAAAATTTTGGGAGTGATTCACTCCATTTTCAAAGTAATCGAATATGAATACTTTGTTTTCTGGAAGCTCAATTGAATTCCTTAGAGGATTCCATGATAAATAGCCATAAATTTATTGTTGAGATTCTAATGTTTTTTTATGGTTCATCTATTGAAGACTTCCAAAATAAGTTGTTCTTGCTTTGGGTAATGAAGAAGGTAGTTAAAAGGTTAACATTTTCACAATACAAGTGAACATTTTCACAATACTTGGTTGAACAAACAAGTTTTCTTTTATTGCTTTGAATAATGAAGAAGTCAATTAAAATGTGAAATTTTTTGCAATACCTAGTTGAAAAAATGAGCTTGCTTTTATGGCCTTCCTTTGCTGTCTCAAATTACACCAAAAAAAAATCAAACAAATTTGTGAATTTAGCTCATTTTTGAAACGATGAACATAGATGGGTTTTCTTGTTCAGTTGGTTGGACATAACACCTTTTCCTCAGTGATGAGGTTTTGTAGCAGAGAAACAAGCATTTTTCACTAGTCCCACAGTTGGAGGCCTTTTGAATGATATAATTGGAAACATGACTGAGATGACCATCTCACCATATGCTCCTGATAATAGAATGATTTGTATTGTGCAACGATATTTTACTTGCTTTTGTATTTTCAAACATGTTTGTGTTTGTATGTGCCTTGGTAAGTTCAAAACTTGTAGTCTGGAACCTCATTTTTGCCAATAAATATGTGTAGTGCTTGAGAAATTCCTTCAAGGCATAGTAGATCATAGAAATTAGCAGGAATCTCTATCTTGTATATGACTTCTTCATCGTCTAGCTTGATTCCAAAGTCAAAGTAGAGTTCATCAAATTGTTCTTGACTATAAGTCTTTCCCAGAGGTTTGAATAGGTGATCATGCCCAACTTTTTGGAAGGTCCTCTCTCATAAATAATGATTCAAATAATTCTTCTTGCCATAAATTCAGTAAATAAATTAGCAATGGCCTGTAGTTGATGACACTGACCCTTTTTAACGAATTTCAAACTTCCTATTAAAAATATACGTTAAGATCACATGGTTTGTTCTACCTCCAAGCGTCGGAATTGTAGGTGAAATGTTCTCAAAATTAATTAACCAACCTCCATAGTTCACTCGTGAATCCTTCATACTTGCTACAAAAATTGGGATTTTGATTTGGAAAGGTGTATCCAATTGCGAACTCGCAATTAGATGCACCTTTAAAATCTGAATGCACACACGGTCCCACTAAAAATTACAGGCCAAAATCCATATTTTTTTGTTTGAACTTGGTGATTTACCTGTCATTTAGATAATATTTCGGTAGCTCTGGTTCATATCTGGATAAACTTGGATTGGATTTTTACAAACATGAATCAATTTTTCATGCATACTTGTGATGATCTCTTGCTCCAATGCATGACATCCCTCGAAGGGACTGGTTTTATAATTTTAAATACTATCTCAATAAATAAATTTTGAAAAAAATGATAGAGATCTGTTTATGAGACGTGATTTTATTTTTTTCTGGTGCAAAAATGTATGCCATATGCACCCATATATTTTATTTTATTTTTTCCCTATCTAAATGAACTCCTCTCTTCCTAGTCTACAATAGAGGCACTTGAACAACAATCAGTTTGAGTGGAAGCCCTGGGAAGGTTAGCGGAGCCTTAAAATTTGGATGGATGTTTCACATGTCAATTCCTTATTTGAAAAATACAAAGTGAATATCTCTCTTTGATTGATTGATGTAATTAATTTGTTGGAATACGTCTTCAGATTTTTTTCTCATAATGAATATGAAAAATGTCTTAACTAAGAACCTCACAATATAAAAACGCCTTCGACGTAATTATTAGGGTGATTCAAAATTCATTATCAAACAAATTCATTATACATATGTCCCCTAGCCCTCAAGCTCAATTAAATATTAAAAATATTAGAGAAATCTAAATTGCATTGAAGAGTTCCAAGTAATTCATGTTCCATGGTATAATAACACCAAGGTGGATTCCTTAGCCCATCTTGCCATTCACAATGTAGAGGGAACATTAAGTATCAATAATTGAGAGTTTCACTACCCCATTATGTGAGAATGAAGACACTTGGTCACATATGTGGGCATCACATAGGACCACTTTATGTCACATCCAATGCTATGTCAACACGCGACATGGTGGCACTTCAATATAACTCAATTATGAAAAAGTATATCTTTTTTCTTCATTTCCCTATGGTTGTTTTTTAGAGATGATAATTAGTTCATGGCTAGAGGGGTAGCACTTGTTCCACCACCTCAACACATCAAACCTCAAAAGGAAACATTGCCTCACCTTGATCTGAAGGGGAAACCACCGCTACAAATCGTTGAAACCTGAAGGGGTAATTAACCATCTTAAAGTTTTTGTATAAATAGATCAATGAGAAAAGAGGATTGATGCACAAGCAGAGTAACATCACAAAGTGTTTTATTTTTAGCTGAAGTTGTTAGTTTCCACAACTCAAATGTAGTTGATCGTTGTTGAAACTACGTTGAAAAAACTTACGTGTTCTAGTGGTGAAAAACCCCTCATTATAGTGGTGTCCAATACCATGTAAAATCATTCCAAGAGGAAACTAGGCCTTGTGAAGCCATATTATGTATTTTTTTTGAATTTTGATATGAAGTGTGTGTTTTATGCGATTTTACATTCTGCATGACTTTAAATTCATAATATATATTCTACAAACACTGTAAATTATCATGTGCATGGTTTTTGTCAGAGTTATTGGTGATTGACGATGTCTAAAGTCACTGTAATTCGAGACAAAGGCAAGGTAGAACCCTACAGGAGGAATCACACCCTACCATCAAATCCTAGTTTTAGATCCGTGATGTTTAAGTCATAACCATCAAAATCTAGTCCAATGAAGATCCATCAACTAATGAAGGAGGGACCCATCGGGGATTTAGTTTTTTACATGATAAAATTAATGGGATCCACACAAAGTTCCCATTGGGTGAAAAGGGAGGTGACTAGCGTCAAGGCTTGTGGTTACCCGATGAAGTTGCTAGTCCTTTCATCCAACTGTGAGAGATGGCATCTAATACTAGTATTGCGTAGTTATAGGTTCCTATTTTGATTGAGAAAATTTATGATTCGTGGTTTATTAGAATGAGAAAAATATTGTGTTCTCATGATATTTTGGGATAAGTTACTAATGGGTATCTAGAGCATGTTGATTAGGTGGAAGAGATGGATCTAAAAAATGTTAAGTGAATTTTGTTGGGGGAGAACAAAAGGAATGACAACAAAGTATCTTGACCTTATCTAGCAAGGCTTATATGATGTCATGTTTCCAAAGGTGTCAAGAGCAGAGTCTTCAAAGAAGGAATGGGACACTCTTGAGTCCTATTACCATGGTGTATTCAAAGTGAATAATTTCAAGTTACAAAATTGAAGAAGATATTTTGAGAATCTAAGGATGAAATATAGTGAATTTGTTAATTGTTTTATGACTCATGTCGTGAGTATTATTAATCAATTGAGACAATATGGAGAAGAACTATCAAATAAGAGTGTTTGAGAATGTCTTTTATAGATTGAGAATTTTTTTTGAATGCATGGTTGCATCCATAAAAGATTTTAAATATACAATTCAAATGAAAATTGATCAACTGATTAGTTTGTTTATTGCATGCAAATCTAGGATGACTAGATATGATGATATTACATTGGTGAACAACTTCAAAAATCAACTAGAATTTACTAAAGGAAGAGGTAGAGGAAGGTCGAGTAATAGAGGAAGAGCAAGAGAAAGAGGAAGGTCAAGTAATAGAGGAAGAGGCGACATAGTAGTTAATCAAAGACAAAAGAGATATGATTTTGAATATGAGGATAAATCTTAGCATTTCCCTTCTAATTTAAGGGGGAGTAACAACATAACCTGGAAGCAAGGAAATAAAAGGCACGATAAATCTAAGTTACATTCCATTATTGCAAAAAGTATGGTCATTTTGCTAATAAGTGTTGTAAGAAGCATGCATATGATGGTAAGTAGTCTGCAAATATTTCTAAAGAGCCTAAAGATAATCAAAAGCCAATGATTTTGTCTTGTAACATGAATCAATAATATTAAAATGACATGTGTTTTTTGGAAAACATCTGTAACAATCACATGAATAGAAATAGATATTTGTTTGCTAGTATATACACTAGTATTAAGTATGAGGTCAATATGGGTAATGATAATAAGGTATGCATTAAAGGTAAAGGAGTGATTGTTGTTTGTACTAAAAATGGTGATATAAGAACAAACGATGACATATAGTATGTACCTAGTTTAAAATGCAGTTTTTTGAGCATTAGAAATTTGATAGAAAATAACTATAGAGTGTTCTTCAAGAACAAGGTATTTACACTATTTGAAAAACATCTGAGTAAGGAGTTGATAGAAAGAGTGGATATGACAAAGAATAGGATGTTTATGATTATAATGAGAAATTAATTAACTCCCTCCTTGAATGCTTATAAAACTAAGAATTTGGATGATTTTTCGTTATGGCATTTAATATATGCCCATTTATATTTTGGTGGTCGAGATTTGCTGCAGAAGAAATGGATGGTGAAATGGTTACCTAGTATTCAACAATCAACAAGCTCGTTTGGAAGCTGTATACTTTCAAATAATCACATGGAGAAATTTATATCTAGGGTTTCATATAGAGTGAAATATATATTGGAGATTATACACATAGATTTGTGTGGACCGATGCAAACACCCTCATTAGCTTCAACATTTATTGATGACTAAAGTAAAAAAACTTGCGTTTATCTTCTGAAACAAAAACTTGAATATTTTATTGTATTTAATAAGTTTAAAGATATGGTGGAAAGGAAAAGTGAAAACATATTAAAATTTTAAGATTAGACAATGGTGAATAAATGCTAAATGATTTCATTGAGTTTTGTCAATATGATAGAATCAAGAGATAATTTACTACGCATTATTCTCCACAACAAAATGGAGTGGTTGGAAAGGAAAATTGAACCATTATGAAGATGGCTCAGAGCATGTTAAAGGAAAATCATCTACCAAATGAATAATGGGGAAAAAAGGTAACTTGTGTTGTTTATATTCTTAACAAAGTCAACTATGAGTGTGAAGGACCAATTTCCATAGGAATCTTGGAGTGGTAAGAGTTGTAATATATCTCATTTAAGAAATTTTAGGTGTGTTTCTTTTACACATGTACCTAGAGAGTTGAGAAAGAAGTGATAAGTATAATTTACTAGATTTAATGAGGAATATAAGGCATATAGTCTCTATAATCCCATCACTAAGAAGTGTATTATCACTAGAGATGTTGAGTTCAAGGAAGAAGAAGCTTGGGTTGGAAGCATAGGTAAATATGTTGCAGAGGGAACTGTATTATCTCATGGACATGAGAAGGAAGTACAAGGTGGAAAATTGATTTCATATGCACCTACCGCAAGCAATTTAGCAAGGAAATCACCAAGGGTCAACCCATTACAGTTTAGAACACTCAGAGATCAAGAAAATGGAAAACCATTAGTTTATGGTAGAAAAAAAACAATAGGATTAGAGGTAATTAGCAAGCCTAATCCTACATTATATACATTAAGGAATAGAATTAAATGTGAGAAGAATAAGTTTAGAAAAATTGTATTATTAGAATGATGAAATATATCAAGTTTCAAATTTTGCATTAATTTCGTATGATTATGTAAATTTTGAAGAAGCTATTAAAGAAGTTTGGGCAAAGGCTATGGATGAAGTGATTGATGCTATAAAAATAAATGATAGTTGGGAGCTTCTAGATCCTCCTGAAGGTAAAAATAATATAGGTGTTAAATAGATCTATAAGATTAAGTTGTGAAATTGAAAAACATAAAGCAAGACTTGTACCTTAGGGGTGTTATCACTCTAGTAAATTTTCTATTAGAAATATTTAAATTTTTTTAACTTACTAGAGGTAACCAAGAACCTCTTTTAGAATTCAGGATCTAGCCTTCCTGAGTTCTAGAGAGGGATCTCTCCTTAAGATTTAGCTTTGTTTTGTAATGGATTTTAGGCTAGCTATGAGTGGACAATTTGGTTTGATTTTTTGAATGTTGGTAGGAATAAAGGACTACAAGGGAAACCATAGAAATATATACCTAACCATTGGGAAATGGAGTCAAATTTATAGCAAACAAGACTAGAAGACTAAGGTCAAAAGAACAAATATACTAAGGGCAAGATAGATGATCTTCAGAGGGTTTAAAAAAGGCTATTTTTATGAAGTGGTATGATCTGGACTAAGGGAAATTAAGAATCCTTAGATCACAGAAAAGGAAGAGGGAAATTAAGGTCAAACGAGACTAAAGAGCAATTAAGAATTCTAAAGTCTGGAAATTAGCAGAAAACATAAACATGAAAACTAGTAAAAATAGAGAGCTTTTTACACTAATTCTGTAATGCCTTTCCTAGTTATTCATTTAAGATGGAAAATGACACAAGATGTATGAATGAAACTTAAAGAAATAAACAATGAAAAATAGAAGATACAATACTCATCTGATCAGCACGAGGATCATTAGTTATGATGTCTATTTGCTTTAGTTTCCAGCCTGCTGCTTCAACTTAACTCACATAAAATCCCAATATTTTCAACAAAAAGTATATATTAGTCTTGATGATTTTATTCCACACCAAAATACTTCAAAGAGTGAAGTATTTATACAAATTCTAAAATATAATATCTTGAAAAAATATCAAGATTGGTTCACAAATATCTCTAACTGTTTTACATAAATAGAACTTAAGTAAAGGACACTCAAGACTAATGCATCTATTTGGCACTATTTTTTATGTATATATGATGACTAAGAGGAGAATTAAAATTTGATCCAACTCTTAGTTGATGACGAAGCATCCAAGTCACTAACTGCTTCCTTTCTTTGTGCATTCTGCTCCAGCAATTCTGCAAACTTGGGGTCCAATTATACCTTTTTATTTCTCAATCTGAAATAGATATGTAAAAAGTGAAAGAGGTTATTATGGATAAATATGTTGGTGAAATAAACCTCTTTAATTTTCCTAAAATTCCTCTCCAGTTGTGCATAATAGGCTCTGCAAAAATATGTGTAAAACTGAGTTTTACAGAGTTTGAAAAATAGGTAGTAAAGATGTCCATGTATCTCTCATTATGAAATGAATGCACAAAAATTGAGATAGGTTTTTGTATATGGGTCTCTTAGGAAAAAAAAAATCCTTCATTTTTTTAATATGTTTTTCTAATTGGCCACCATCTTCTCTACAAAATGATGACTTAACAAGAATTTTCTGCAAAATGATGACTTAACAAGAAAAGTGAGAGAGGTTTTTATAGATGGACCTCTTAAGAACATAAACCTCCTTCAGTTTTGAAAAATTCATTTTGGATTGGTTACAATGTGTTCTACAAAACAATGACTTGAACAAGAAATTTGTGCAAAAAATGTCATTTCTTGCTCTCTTTTTCATATTTTCACCTTTTTGTTTCTTTTAACTGTTTTAATTTCGCTTTAGATAAAACTCATTGTTGGTGAAATTATTTTCATCTCTTTTTACCATTTTACTGCCTTTTTATTTACTTTTACTGTTTACCTTTGACTGCTCTTGTAACTTTGTTTTAACTTTCACTCTGACTTTTACCTGATACTCTTTAACTGTTATGTTTTCAATGTCATTGTGAATTCTGATTTCACTTTTACCATTCACTATGAAAACTTCATCATTCTGATCTCTCTCTGACTTGATTTTGTTCTTTCTTTGTATGCAAACTGTTTGTTGAATGAAGATATTGAGTTAAAATTTGAGAATTTGGAGCAAACAATTTTGTCAACTAGTATTGAAACTGTTGGCCCAAATCCATATTCTGATAATAACCTGTAAAAATCAAACAATTTGTTAATTAAATCTAGGTCTACAGGGAGGTGATTGAAGGATTTTTTGAAAGACTTGTGGAATGAGATCAGTCTGTGGAGGTTTAACTCTATTTTTTAGGCATTTTGGGTAGCTACTGCAAGATTAGACTGTTTGCAGGAGTTATTCACTTTAACAGAGATGAAACTGAGCAATTTAGGCTAAGGATGGCTTCTTTTGGGATTTTTTGCTCAATTAGGTATTCTAAATGGGTTTGATTGAAAACAAGGAATAATAAGGTAATTCAGAGGTTTTAGTTGTTCAGATCCTTGAATTTAATCTTTAAACTGTGAAAATTGAGGAAATTGGCTTTAAAAAGGTTCACAATCGAAAACAGGGCTTTCTGGGAAAATTGGTCAGGGAGGCTTAGCAATGGTGTCTGTGAGTAGTTTCTGAAGGTTGAAGGCACAAATGATATGAAAATAATAAAAAATAAGGTTGAAACCTTAAGTTTTATCAACACACATAACATTTATTACAGGTCGAAATTAATGGCGGGAGTGGTTTTTCGTTTGAAAGCAAAAACCGGTAATGGTTTTCGCATTGATTTCGAGTGGTAACTGGTTTTTAGCTTTAGCAATGCGATCCAATATAATTAGGACACGTAGTGGGCGGTGGTTTCACAAAACAACTCGTTTCGAAATTTTTTTTGGCAACTTCGCCCGATCACTTTAGAAATGCGATATGGGATCTGCGCTGTCGGATGTGGTGGAGTGGAGCGAATGACGGATATGTGTCGAAAATATGCGGGGAAATAAAGTGGGACCAGACACTATGATTTGCGCCGTTGATTCGGTAAGTGGAGATCGACAGCTTAGAATTAAACCGATAGGAAATGATGGGGGCAGGGAAGGATTTATCGGGTTTGTTTCAGACCGTTGGATGAAAGGGATTAGGATAATCAGAGGGTCAAGACTGAATGCGAGGGGGGTGGGACTTGGGTTCAATATTAACCATTGATTTTGATCAGGATGATTGGATGGTTGAGGTTAACCCTGATGGCAAGGAGAGGTTTTAACAAGTTTTAAACCAAGGTTTCAACTATTTGTACAAAATGTGAAATTTCATACAACGGGAAAGAGGGGTAAGGTAAAATTTTAACTTTGGGTAAAGCTTGTGCGGGAGGGAAGGTGAATGTATTATGCAGAGGTTTTGGTTTAAAAGGAAACACATAAAGCATCAGTAAAGGCCTTTTTTATTTTTCATTTGATACATCACATTCTGATAACTTTTCCTTTGTATTTTATTATATAGTTATCTCAAACGAATTAGGCTAAATAACTATAGGGGAAAAGGGAAATATTTTTATGGGTAGTTTTGTGTCAAAGGGGTAACTTCGAGATGTTTTTCAACATGTTCTTAATATATTTGACACAAAATCATATATTAAATGGGTTTTTGGGATATTAAATAGAAAGGAACTATATTAATAGGACTAGGATAATTAATAAGGAGTTAATAAAATATGTTAGGTGTTAATATGAAAAGGGAAAAGTGAATACTCAAAACATACAATTATAAGCAAGAAAAGTGAAGATCAAAGCAAAACTTGCATTTATGATAATTTCATCACTTCCACTTAGGATAAAATGCCATTTTGAGGGTTTTATGCTTTCATATGATGTAGGAAGTTAATCAAATGGGGATTAGAGCATCATTAAGTAAAAAATGAGGTTTTTACTTATGATTTTTCTTGGTAAATGAATGCATGAATGGAAAATTATGTGATTTGTGGGATTAATATAGAGATTTATCACTTTCAAATAATCAGCCATAGAGCCTTGGGTCCGGTCCCAAAAAAAGTCAAGGAAATGCTTTGAGCCTTTCTGACTGATATTTTAGAATGATAAATGGCTATGGGGAAGGGAAGTTAGTTATTTGCAGCCTTGGTGAATAATATTTACAATGACGCTTCTCAACTTCTACCTACCCAATTTTAACTGCTAATATTTTTTCTTTCATTTTGATTAGGTGCATTTGAGCTAGCAACCTTTACAACATTTATTCTTTTAGAAAGAAATAAAACTATCTAATTCTACACTTATTTCATCCAGGAATCCAGATTAAATTGTTGGATTCACTTATTCTCTATCTAACTACTAAATTGTCATGATTAAATTGTATGACAATTCTTTATTATCTATCTACAACAAGTGAAATTGAAACATGACAAGTCAAGATTAAACTGTTTAACTCATCATGGATTATGGCATTTATTGACACTCTGCCATAATCAACTGCAAAAGGTAAAAGTAGTGGCATTTAGACTTGCACACTTTCATGTTTTATTCATCTTTTTCTTTTGGGGTCTATTATTTTTCTAAGTCTTTTGATTTTTATTTTAGGACTTTTTACCCTCTTTTTGATTTTTGATTTTTATTTTTACAAAATATGGGAAAATAACTTGTGGAAAGAAAAGTTTGTACATATTTACAAGACTACCATCAGTCAAGTCAAAATTATGAATCCTATATTTATAGGTTGCTAACATCGGCTTCACATGGGGATGACATCTCCTTGTGAGATGTTAAGAACACTGTTGACTAGTAGCCTAATCCATTGGGCCAATCCCAAACATGCATTTGTTGTGGCTGAAAATCTTGAATTGAATATAGTCATTTTTCTGCAAACTGAAATCTGATCTGAAACTAACAAAAACATACTAAAATTCTCAAACCAAACTGATTAGATCTTAAATATCTTTAGGAAATTCTCCTTAGCTTCATTCCTTAACGATTTATTTCAAACTAGTTGAAAATTGAAAACCAAAATAAGCTAAAATCCTACCTACTTACTCTAATCAGCTGTCCAACTGCTGGTTAGGTAAAATGAAATAGCCAATGCAACCATTCAAGCATTATGTACTTTGATAGATTTTGTTGCATTTTCTTGTTGATTATCAAAACTGTACTTCTGCAACCTATTAGAAACTTGTCAACAAATGAGAGGATAAGGAAATACTTGATTTCCTTTGTTGACTCTAGAAACTTTACAAAAGGATCTTCCAAAATATATACACTGATGTTTAACTGATCTGAACAAATGTACATCTATTCTGGATGGCCTCCATATCATGAATATGAAATGTTATTTTCATCTTTATCTCCCTGTAAACTTTCAGATAAGATTTGTGATGATATTCCTACTGATTGTAATGTTTGATTGTTGAAAGTTTTATCATCTTGATTCTGAAAATCATAGTTAGTTAAAAGAGGAATGCTTTGAATGCCTTCAATATTCAACATATCTGCTATTGGATCCTGAAAAGCTTGGGAAAATTGCTGCAACCTATGGCATATAGGTTTCCATGGGACTTCATAAAATTCAACAAGTTTCTCATCCTTTTCTTTAAATATGTTATACCACATTTCCTTTAGAAGCTGAAATAGTTCAAAACATAGTGGTATGGAAATTTATTGTATCATTTGATCATTTATTTCAATGGAATTTGATAATTGTAGTTGTGAAACTGAAATATCTCGATCAATAGTTTCATTATCTTCTTTGTTGTCAATCACAATTCCTAAATATTGCTGATTATTGATGGCATGAAAGTTGTCTCTAATGAACTGAAATGAAACAAAACAAAGAGTTAAAGAATATTTACTTATTTCCACATTTTTTTCTCTTTCTTCCTCACTCTCCTGGCTGATCTATATTGGCTGATCACTGTCTTCAATCTGCTGAAACTGCATTTCTTCATCCTCCAAAATAGCTTCTGATTGCTCTGTAAAGTTAGCTTGACTTTGGAGAACATAACTATCATCATAATGATCATACTTAGGAAAATAATCAAAAGAAGGAATGTCATCAAACATTCACATTAGATCAGCAGATTCCTCTTCCTCATATTGATCTGTAAATTCATTTTATGATCTATGATAATTGGAATTAGCAGGAATATGTTCATGGCTATCAACCTCTTTTATTTCTTCATGGTGATTTTGAATAAAAAATTCATCTTTCATAGTGATCTCCTGTGTTCTTTCATCTAGTTTTCTTACCAAAAGGCTGAGTTTTACCTTTGCAAAGTTTTTCTTTTCCTCTTCTTCTGCTTTCAACTTTTCTTGTCTGATTTACAGATTAACTTCTACATCAACTACAATGTTCTGCATCTGTACAAGTGCTTTTGGATCTCTTTCTCTTAACTAAAATTCTATTTCTGGATCAAAGGCACTTGGATAATTCAAGAGAGCTGAATCATGAGGAGGTCTAATATTTTACGGCATTGAATAATAAAATTGATTAAATCTATCAAAAAATTGTTGTATTGTTTCATTTGGATGTCTTTTTAACTGATTATATTCTTCCATGATCACAGAAGGATTAAATTTTATTATCCATCTATCAAGGAAAATTTTGATAAACTGCTGGAAATTTGAGATGCTAGCATTAGGGAGATTTTTGAACCAACTGTTTATTCTATTTTGCAAAGAAAGAGAAAAAAGTCTGATTTTAACATCATCTTCATCAATCTCAAATAAATCCAAATAATTCTGAAAAACTTGAATATGTTTTTGGGTAGTGATACCATTCTCTCCATCAAATCTAGGAAGATATTTGTAGTAGTTTTTAGGAAAATCATGGAGTATAGGAGGTAAAATAAGGGGCTTATATCTATTTGGAACTTTATATGGTACAGGAATATGTATAGGGATTGTAAGATTAGTCTTGAATATTTGAGGCTTCTTAATTGGAAAATGATCATCATTAGATTCAGAAGAAAGCTTCTCAAAGAGATTAGGAGAATTATTATTTACAATCTTTAAAAGAAAATAATTAAAGACTAATCTAAGATCTTCTATAAAATACAATATACATTGAAAATTTTTCTTAATGAGAAAGAACATGATGTCTTGGATTAAGATCCAAGTTGAAAGCATGATCTTTCCATATTGTTCTTTGAGGTTCATTCTTCCAGTGGAGTCTTGATTGTGAAATTGATTTGGAGTTGCCAAGTGGATGATTTTAACCTTTATGTGTTTGATCACTATCCACCATCATAGATCAGATCTGAACCTGTAAAATATTTTTGAATAAAATGTTAGTCTTCCCCAGTGGAGTCCCCAATATGTTATCACTCCAGTAAATTTTCTATCAGAAATATTTAAAACTTTGTAACTTACTAGAGGTAACCAAGAATTTTTTTTAGAATTCAGGATCTAGCCTTCCTGAGTTTCGGAGAGGGATCTCTCCTTAAGATTTAACTTTGTTTCGTAATGGATTTTAGTCTACTATGAGTGGACAATTTTGTTTGATTTTTTAAATGTTGGTAGGAATAAAGGACTACAAGGGAAACCATGGAAATATCTACCTAGCCATTGGGAAATGGAGTCAAATTTATAGCAAACAAGACTAGAAATCTAAGGTCAAAAGAAAAAATATACTAAGGGCAAGATAGATGATCTTCAGAGGGTTTAAAAATAATCCTTAGATCACATAAAATGAAGAGGGAAATTGAGGTCAAACGAGACTAAAGAGCAATTAAGAATTCTAAAGTCCGGAAATTAGCAGAAAACATAAACATGAAAACTAGTAAAAATAGAGAGCTTTTTACACTAATTCTGTAATACCTTTCCTAGTTATTCATTTAAGATGGAAAATGACACAAGATGTATGAATGAAAATTAAAGAAATAAACAATGAAAACTGGAAGATACAATACTCATCTGATCAACACGAGGATCATTAGTTATGATGTCTATTTACTTCATTTTCCAGCCTGCTGCTTCAACTTAACTCACATAAAATCCAAATTTTTTCAACAAAAAGTCTATATTAGTCTTGATGATTTTATTCCACTCCAAAATACTTCAAAGAGTGAAGTATTTATACAAATTCTAAACTAGAATATTTTGAAAAAATATCAAGATTGGTTCACAAATATCTCTAACTGTTTTACATAAATAGAATTTAAGTAAAGGACATTCAAGACTAATGCATCTATTTGGCACTATTTTTTATTGATAGGTGATGAATAAGAGGATAATTCGAATTTGATCTAACTCTTAGTTGATGATGAGGCATCCAAGTCACTAACTACTTCCTTTCTTTATGCATTCTGCTCCAGCAATTCTGCAAACTTGGGGTCCAATGATACCTTTGTATTTCTCAATATGAAATAGATGTGTAAAATGTGAAAGAGGTTATTATGGATAAATATGTTGGTGAAATAAACCTTTTTTAGTTTCCTAACA
This sequence comes from Pinus albicaulis, assembly GCA_034641835.2. Classification (NCBI taxonomy): domain Eukaryota; kingdom Viridiplantae; phylum Streptophyta; class Pinopsida; order Pinales; family Pinaceae; genus Pinus; species Pinus albicaulis. Next base: position 776,483,016 of record CM076574.1, on the reverse strand, counting down.
TTCCTCTCTAGCTGTGCACAATAGGCTCTGAAAAAAGATGTGTAAAACTGAGTTTTACAGAGTCTGAAAAATAAGCTGTAAATATGTGCATGTATCTCTCATACTGAAATGTCTGTACAAAAAGTGAGATATGTTTTTGTAGATGGGTATCTTAGGAACAAAAAAAACCTTCAGTTTTTTAAGATGTTTTTCTGATTGGCCACCATCTTCTCTGCAAAATGATGACTTAACAAGAATTTTCTGCAAAAAGTGCTCTCCAATATTGTTTAATATTTCCCAATCCATAATGGCTATTAGAAAAGTGAGAGAGTTTTTGTAGATGGCCCTCTTAAGAACATAAAACTCCTTCAGTTTTTCAAAATTCATCTTGGATTGGTCACAATATGTTCTACAAAACAATGACTTAAACAAGAAATTTGTGCAAAAAAAGTCCTTTCTTGCTCTCTTTTTCATCTTTTCACCTTTTTGTTTCTTTTAACTATTTTACTTTCACTTTAGATAAAATTCCTTGTTGGTGAAAGTATTTTCATCTCTTTTTACCATTTTACTGCCTCTGTATTTACTTTTACTATTTACCTTTGACTGCTCTTGTAACTTTGTTTTAACTTTCACTCTGAATTTTACCTGATACTCTTTAACTAATTTGTTTTTAATGTCATTGTGAATTATGATTTCACTTTTACCATTGACTATGAAAACTTCATCATTTTGATCTCTCTCTGACTTGATTTTGTTCTTTCTTTGTATGCAAACTGTTTGTTGAATGAAGATATTGAGTTAAAATCTGAGAATTTGGAGCAAACAATTTTGTCAACTAGTATTGAAACTGTTGGCCCAAATCCATATTCTGATAATAACCTGAAAAAATCAAACAATTTGTTAATAAAATCCAGGTCTGCAGGGAGGTGATTGAAGGCTTTTTTGAAAGACTTTTGGAATGAGATCAATCTGTGGAGGTTTAAATCTGTTTTTTAGGCATTTTGGGTAGCTACTGCAAGATTATACTGTTTGCAGGAGTTAGTCACTTTAACAGAGATGAAACTGAGCAATTTAGGCTAAGGATGGCTTCTTTTGGGATTTTTTGCTCAATTAGGTTTTCTGAATGGGTTTGATTGAGAACAGGGAATATTAAGGTAATTCAGAGGTTTTATTTGTTTATATCCTTTAATTTAATCCTTAAACTGTGAAAATTGAGGAAATTGGCTTTAAAAAGGTTCACAATCGAAAACAGGGCTTTCTGGGAAAATTGGTCAGGGAGGCTCAAAAATGGTGTCTGTGAGTAATTTCTGAAGGTCGAAGGCACAAACGATATGCAAATAATAAAAACTAAGGTTGAAACCTTAAGTTTTATCAACACACATAACATTTATTATAGGTCGAAATTAATGGCGGGAGCGGTTTTTCGTTTGAAAGAAAAAACCGGTAATGGTTTTCACATTGATTTTGAGTGGCAATTGGTTTTTAGCTTTAGCAATGTGATCCAATATAATTAGGACATGTAACAGGCGGTGGTTTCATAAAACAACTCATTTCACAAATTTTTTGGCAACTTCGCACGATCACTTTAGAAATGCAATATGGGATCCGCGCCATCGGATGTGGTAGAGTGGAGTGAACGACTGAGATGCATTAGAAATATGTGGGGAAATAAAGTGGGACCAGGCACTATGATCTGTGTTGTTGATTCAGTAAGTGGAGATCGACAGCTTAGAATTAACCCGATAGGAAATGGTGGGGGCGGGGAAGGACTTATCGGGTTTATTTCGGACTGTTAGATGAAAGGGATTAGGATAATCGGAGCGTCAGACTGAATGCGAGGGGGTGGGACTTGGGTTCAATATTAACCATTGATTTTGATCGGGATGATCGGATGGTTGAGGTTAAACCTGATGGTAAGGAGAGGTTTTAACAAGTTTTAAACCAAGGTTTCAACTATTTGTACAAAATGTGAAATTTCATACAACGGGAAAGAGGGGTAAGGTAAAATTTTAACCTCGGGTAAAGCTTGTGTGGGAGGGAAGGTGAATGTATTATGCAAAGGTTTTGGTTTAAAAGACAACACATAAAGCATCAGTAAAGGCCTTCTTTATTTTTCATTTGATACATCACATTTCGATAACTTTTCCTTTGTGTTTTATTATATAGTTATCTCAAACGAATTAGGCTAAATAACTATAGGGGAAAGGGGAAATATTTTCATGGGTAGTTTTGTGTCAAAGGGGTAACTTCGGGATGTTTTTCAACATGTGCTTAATATCTTTGACACAAAAGCATATATTAAATGGGTTTTGGGGATATTAAATAAAAGGGAACTATATTAATAGGACTAGGATAATTAATAAGGAGTTAATAAAATATGTTAGGTGTTAATATGAAAAGGGAAAAGTGAATACTCAAAACATACGATTATAACCAAGAAAAGTGAAGATCAAAGCAAAACTTGCATTTATGATAATTTCATCACTTCCACTTAGGATAAAATGCCATTTTGAGAGTTTTATGCTTTCAAATGATATAGGAAGTTAATCAAATGGGGATTAGAGCATCATTAACTAAAAAATGAGGTTTTTACTTATGATTTTTCCTAGTAAATGAATTCATGAATGGAAAATGATGTGATTTGTGGGATTAATACAGACATTTAACACTTTCAACTAATCAGCCATTAGAGCCTTGGGTCTGGTTCCAAAAAAAGTCAAGGAAATGCCTTGAGCCTTTTTGACTATTATTTTAGAATGATAAATGGCTACAGGGAAGGGAAGTTAGTTATTTGTAGCCCTGGTGAATAATATTTACAATAATGCTTCTCACCTTCTTCTACCTATCCAATTTTAACTGCTAACATTTTTTCTTTCATTTTGATTAGGTGCTTTCGAGCTAGCAACCTTTACAACATTTATGCTTTCTGAAAGAAATAAAACTATCTAATTCTACACTTATTTCATCCAGGAATCTAGATTAAACTGTTGGATTCACTTATTCTCTATCTAACTACTGAATTGTCATGATTAAATTATATGAAAATTCTCTATTCTCTATCTACGACAAGTGAAATTGAAACATGACAAGTCAATATTAAACTGTTTAACTCATCATGGATTATGGCATTTATTGACACTCTGCCATAATCAACTGCAAAAGGTAAAAGTAGTGGCATTTAGACTTGCACACTTTCATGTTTTATTCATCTTTTTCTTTTGGGGTCTATTATTTTCTCTAAGTCCTTTGATTTTTATTTTAGGACTTTTTACCCTCTTTTTGATTTTTTATTTTTTTACAAAATACGGGAAATTAACTTGTGGAAAGCAAAGTTTGTACATATTTACAAGACTACCATCAGTCAAGTCAAAATTATGAATCCTATATTTATATGTTGCTAACAAGGGGTTTAGTCAACAACTTGGTATTGATTATAATGAATATTTTGTACCTATATTTAGACTTTCCATGATAAGGATAGTGTTAGCTATTGCTACGCAAAATAAATGGAAAATGTAATAGATGGATGTTAAATATGTGTTTCTAAATGGATTTTTGGAAGAAGAAGTTTATATAAAACAACCTAGAGGATATGAAATTGATGGAATGATAAAATTTACGATTGAAAGAAAGCATTAGATGGATTGAAGAAAGCACCCCAAGTTTGGTATACTAGAATTGATGAATATTTGAATAATAAAGGATTCAAGAGGAGTCCAAGTGAGCCAAGTTTGTATACAAAGCTAAAAACACTGTTACCAATGAAATAGGTAACCTGACCTCAAAACGGGAACTCTAGCCCAAAAAGACTCAAAAAACATGAAAAAACACCCCAAAAACAAAAAAAGTGTATTCCAGAAGGCACTTGGTTTTTTTTGAAGGTCAAATTTCAACATTTTATAAAATTATGCTAAAAACAAAATTGTTTCTTGAAAAAAAGATTGAAAAAACACCCTCAAAACAAAAGCAGTTGATGTTGGAATAACAAAAAAAAAAAAAATTGTCATATTTTTGATGTTTTTAAAAATAGAAATAACATTTTTTAATTTTTAAAACTCAAACTTTAAAAAAAACCTAAAATTTAAGAAAAAAATAAATTTAAAAAATAAAAACATTTTAAAGCTTAAAATTTAAAAATATATAGGAATAAAAAAATAAAAATAAAAACAAAATAAATTTTTTAATTCAAACATTAAAAAAACCTAAAATTTAAGAAAAAAAATAATTTATAAAATAAAAACATTTTAAAGCTTAAAATTTAAAAATATATAGGAATAAAAAAATAAAAATAAAAACAAAATAAAAATTTTAATTCAAACATTAAGAAAAACCTAAAATTTGAGGAAAAAATAAAAAAATAAAAAATTAAAGATTAAAATTTCAAAATATATAGAAAAAAATAAAAAATAAAATAAAAATATTAAAAAAAAAACAAGTTAAAAAAGAAAGAAATTATAAAAAATAAAATATAGAAATTTAATTTAAAAAGAAAAAGAAAATGTTTATTAAATTTAAAAAAAATAAATAAATTTTAAAATAAAAAATTAAATTTAAAGAAATATATTAAATTTTAATAAATTTAAAACTTTAAAATAAAAAAAAACCATTATTTAAATTAAAAGTAAAAAAATGAAAAATAAAATACAATAAAAATATTAAATTAAAAAATATATATATATTAAAAAACAAATAAATTTAAAAAAACAAATTAAATTTAAATTATAAAAAATAATAATATATATATATATATATATATATATATATATATATATATATATATATATATATATGAACTTAAATTAAAAATATATATATTAGATTTTATTAGATTTAAAAAAAAATGTTAATATTAAAATAACAAATTAAATTTAAAAAAATTATTAAATTTTAATAAATAAATGAATAAACAAATAAATTTTGAAGTAAAAAATAAATTTTAAATATAAAGAAGAAAAAAACATTGTTAAAATAAAAAGTTAAAAAACTTTAAAAATCAATTAAAAATGAAAAATTCAAAAAAATAAATTAAAAAAATATATTAAATAAAAAATAAAATAAAAAACAAATTAATTTGAAAATATTAAGTTTAATTAAAAAAAAAAATCTAATTTTAAATACACATTTTTAATTGAAATAAAAAAAATATAAAAATTTTATATAATTAAAAAAAATAATAATAAAGAAATAAAAAATAAAAAAAATATTAAATTCAAATAAATTAAAAAAAATACAAAATTTATTAAATTGAAAAACACATAAAACCTAAAGTTGAAAAACTACTTAGTCGCTTAAGCTGAAGATGATATAGCATTGTAACTCAAGTGAACAACCGAGTCAGATACATCGACGAAACACCAAGCACACCACCACAATGGTGTGCTTGCTATATTCATTGAAGTTTTAGGGGACGACGATGGTGCCAAATTTGTGGATGCTACGTTCAAAATGGAAACAAAATAATCAATAAACATTTTATCTATCATAAGTAAACAACAATACTTGAATGCATCAAATTTAGAAAAGCCCATACAGCTGGAAGTCTGGTTATCAGAGAAAAACGAGTAAGTCGAGTAGCGCATAAAACAGCCTGCTTCGAGACCTCGACCTTCAACCATTGGAGGACATTTCAGTAACTAAGTCTGAGCTTGCACCAAGCATGCTTGGCAACTAGGATTGCTCAGGGAAGGCCAACACTGAGTGAGACCATATAAGGAACCATTAATGGAGCCAACTGCATAACCCTTGTTTGCAAAGACGTTCGCTATGAGTTGCTTGAATTCATCATTTTCTTTTCCACGTACCAAAGACCATCATTATAGACTAATGCTTCATTCACACGCAACGCAGTACATGTCGGATCTCATCTCCTACTCCCCTGCTCCTCCTGCAAGATGGATAATAATTATATATATGGATAAAGAAAAGAAGGTGCTTCATAGAAGGAAATGGAGAGTGAAGTGAACATGCTGGGTTGGAATTTCAAAATAGACTCGGCCTTTGAAGGTTTTCGCACTTTATCAATCGAAATTTTTTTTTTGATAGTTCTCTAAAAAATTTAACTGCGTTTGACCTATGGAAATCGCTTTTGTAAAATAGTTCTCTAAAAATTTTAATTGTGTTTGACATAAGCAAATCGCTTTTGTAAAATCCTATGGAAATCGCTTTTGTAAAATAGTTCTCTAAAATTTTTAATTGTGTTTCACATAGGAAAATGGGGTTTGTAAAATTTTTAACTGTGTTTAACTGGCAAATCACCCCATGACCAGCAATTTCATCCCTGCTTCCCAGTGATGGATGGCTGATTATGAAATTGTGGAGGAAAACAAGATGCCGAGTGATGGATGGTTGATTGTGAAAATGTGAAGGAAAACAAGATGCCATAGAAAAGAAAATGCTTCCTTCGTTTAGACGTAAACTGGCGACATTGACATTTTTAATCATGTCTAAATATTAAGAAACTCCTATTTTTAGCATGATGCTGTTGGGTAATATGTTGAAAAGGAATTCACTTTCTAAGATGTTTTTGCCTGCAGAATTCATCTTTTCGTTTTTCTACTGGAAAGGCAAAAGCCAAAACCGCAGACCATCATTAAAGATTAAAGCTTCATTCGCATGCAAGGTAGTAAATTTCGAATGATACAGAAAAGAGTGCAGTGTATTCATCTTTAAAGGATTCCGTGCTTCCCACACGAATTTCATCTTTCCCTTATCTTCTAGAAGTGAAAGACGAAGATAAAGGCAAGGAATCAATATCAAACCATTTCAGAGAATGTCTGTGGATCACCATTATTTGTTGAGGAACAGTTGGAGGCCGATTCCGAGAATCGGCCTCCCGCCTAGCGACCGGCCTCCACTACCACCTGGGCAGGAGGCCAATTCCCGGAATCGGCCTCCAACTATTCCTCAACAAATAATGGCGATCCACCCATCAAAAAATTCTTTTTTAATTTTTTTTTAATTTTTTTTTACTTTTAATTTTTTAATTTTTAATTTGATTTTATTATTATTTTTGTTTTCTTGTTTAATTTTATTTTTAATTTTTAATATTTTTTAATTCGTAACATATATATATATATATATATATATATATATATATATATATATATATATATATATTTTTGATTTTTTTCTTTTTTCTTTTTAATTTTTTTTAATTTCAAATTTATTTATTTATTTTATATAAATTAGCAGAAATTATTTGGTAATAATCACATGCATTGGAACGTGGTCACCAACCAGTGTGGTTTAATATTTTAGATTAATTATTTTTTAAAATTTAAAATTAATTTATTAAATTTATTAAATTTAAATTTAATTTAATTTTTTTTTTTTTAATCTTTTAGTTTATTTAGTTTTTCATTTTTAAAATTTATAAATTGTTTCATCTAATAAAAAAACAGTAAATTTATGGATATTTGTTTTTTAATTATTTGCACGTGGTTTTTTTCATTTTTTTTGTTTTTTAATGATATTTTTTTTTATTTTAATTTTCTTTTTCAATTTTAAATTTTGTTTTAAAATTTATTTATTTTTTTCTCCTTCTTATTATTTTTTTAATTTAATTTTTTCTTTTTTGTATTTTATTTTTTTTATCTAAATTTTAATTTTGTAATTTTAATTATTTTAATTTTTTTTTTTTTTTTTAAATTATATGTTTTTTTTAATAACTTAGAAAAAAATGTTTTTGATGTTTTTATTTTTTATTTTTTATTTTTTTAAATTTTTCTGGTTAATTTATGTTTTTTTTATTTAAATTATGTGTTTTTTTTCAAATTTTTTCATTTCTTTTGATATAATTTTCGAATATTTTTGTTTTTTTTGTTTTTTTTTTTAAATTTATTTTTGTTTAAATTTTTTATTTTTACGAGTTAATTTTGTTTTTTTTAACATTTGTATTGGTTTTTTTATTGTTTTTATGTATATGCTGCATCAATATGTTTCAAAATTAGCATGAAAATCACTAACATTTTAAAACAAATATTCATACTTCATAAATAAAAATATTAGAGTGTCAAAAATGTGCACCAAAAAAAAAAAAAAGTGGTGATTCTGCATCACCACTTTTCAAAATCGAGTGCCTTTTATGCTACCAAAAAAAGTAGGTAACAACGGTAACAGTGTTTAAACCAGGAAGGTAAATTTTGATAGTTTTCCTGTATGTTGATGACTTGATTTTCACGAGAGATATTTCAATAGATGATTTTAAGACAACAATGAAAACTAATTAGTTAGTTTGAGATAAGTGACTTAGGGCTAATAAAATATTTGCTTGGTATTGAAGTGACTCAACGTAAAGATGGTATTTCTATTTGTAAATCTAACCATGCAAAGGATATATTGAAAATCTTTAGTATGGAGAATTGTAAGTCAATTGTAACACCAATTGGTACAAAACTCAATAAGAAGGACCAAGGTTCAAATGTTGATTTGACCTTATATAAGAAATCAATTGGAGGTCTTATGTATTTAATTACAACAAGGCCTGATATGATGTTTGCTATAAGTTTGATTTCTAGATTCATAGAGTCTCCAAATAGTACACATTGTCTAGTTGGAAAAATGATCTTAAGATATGTTGTTGGAACAAAAAATTATGGTATCCTGTATATATCAGATTTAGATTTTAAATTAACTGGATATACTGATAGTGATTTTGTAGGTAGTAATGATGAAAGGAAAATCACATCTGGGTATTAGGTGCAGTAGCATGGGCATCAAAGAAGCAATCCATAGTGACTTTATCATCTCATGAGGCAGAGTATCTTGCAACAACAAAAATAACATGACACTATATGGATGCGAAGAATTTTCACTGAGTTGTTGCATGAACAGAAAGAACCAACTCATATTTTATATGACAACAAATCTACTATTGCATTATCATAAAACCATGTTTTTCATAAGAAGAGTAAGGATATTGATACAAGATATCACTTCATTTGAGAATTAGTAAACAGTAATGAAATTTGTAAGAAATTCTAGAAATTAGAAGATATGTTTGCAGACATATTTGCAAAATCCTTGGTAAAATAATTGTTTGAAACTCACATGAAAAATATAGAAATATGTATATATGGTGTAACAAAATTTCACTGTAATAGCAATTATGAGTGCAACATCATTTTGATGTAACAACAATTTTTAGTTTTTTGGTAAAATAATTACGAGGAAGAATGGGGTAGCACTGCCTCCACCACCTCAACCCATCGAACTTCAAAAAGGAAACACCACCTTAGCTCGATCCTAATGGGAAGCCACCAACACAACTCGTTGAAACTTGAAGGAGCTATTAATCACCTTAAAGCTTTCGTATAAATAGATGAACAAGATAGGAGGATTGATGCACAGATAGAGTAGCTTCACAAAGTGTTTTATTTTTAGTTTCCGTAACTCAGTTGCTGTTGATCGTTGTTGGCTACCTTGTGACAACTTACCTATTCCATTGGTGGCAACTCCCTCCCTAGTTATAATGACTAAAAATACCATGAAAAATATGGCAGAGGCAACCAAGCCGTGAGAGGCTATATTGTGTAATTTGCTTGAGTTTAATATGAAGAGTGCGTTTTGTGCACTTTTGCATTCTGCATGACTTTGAATTTATAATATACATTTTACAAACCCTGTAAATTGTCACGAGTCTGTTTACTGCAAGCGTTATTGGTGATTGCAGGTGTCCACAGTCACCACAGATTTGAGCTAGAGGCAGGGTGGAACCTCGAAGGAGGAACCGCGCACTACCATCTCATTTCAGTCGTAGATCTGTGAAGTTTAAATCATAACCGCAGAAGCCTTGACCAATCATGATCCATCAGTCGTTGGGGAGTTAGCTTTATACTCGATAACATTAACGGGCCCCACGTAAAGTGCCTCGGGTGAAAAGGGAGACTACCAGAGTAAATGCTTGTGGTTATTTGAAAAACTCACATTTATAAATTTTGGTAAGATTATGAAAAATTTCGGTAAAGATTTTTGAAAATTTAGGTTATAGTAGTTAAATTTCAGTATTTTGGGTGTTCTAAGAGTTTTTGATGGTGCTGAATCTATTTCCACTATCAAAAATGCAATTTAAACACTCCAACTACTTGATTTTTTGAATTTCTTTTTACCAGATTCCAAAAAAACCTACCATCCTAGCTATTCTGTTGCATCCATAAACAACTCCTATCTGATAAACCAACCCTTGATCTCGTCAAAGCTGAACCATTGATTTAGGGGCCCACATGGTTATGGCACTATGCATCGTGAATCATGGAAAATTAAGGAGGTAGTTCATTGCCATGGTATAGCAGACTAAAGCCATGATGCAAACTCTCCATGGTATAGCAGACTAAAGCCATGATGCAAACACTCAATTTGATTTTAGTGGCAGCTCTGCTTAATTATTGAGCTTGGGACTTTGTGAAGGTGGGGTTAAATCGATGTAATATTCTCTTTGTTTAGATTTACCAGATTATCTAGCTTGTGGGGATTTCTATGGAGTATAAGTGGAAGATGATGGTGACACGTGTCTAAGTTGGCAGGTAGAAAATTCCATACTTTGTCTCCTCATACCTTCAAAACAACATGGTTCAACTGCAATTGAAGAATTATCAACTCAACTCGCAACACAATGGACATTGACAATGGAATCATTGATTGAACAAAGACAATAACTTTTGTGGGGATTTCTATGGACTACCACTGGAAGATGGTGACACATGCCTAAGCTGGCAGGAAGAAAATTCCATAATTTCTTTCCTCATACTTTCAAAACATCAAGTATCCTCATACTTTCAAGACATCGATTACAATTTAAGTACTATCAAGTGGAAATGGAAATAGACAATGAAATTATTGATTGAACAAAGACAAAAACTTCAAAGCAGAGAAAAGAAAAGAAAATGAAATAGGCAAGTTAGTAGAAGAAATGAAGCAAATTGATATGTAAAGTATTTCATTTTTTTCTAGCTTTCAAAATTAAATTTGGTAAAATTATATTTTCATCATATCCAAAATCAATATATCACTCTAATAAAAACATAAAATTAAACCAATCACTTTACATCTAAGAATATTTTAAGATATGCAAAACCTTATAGACTATCATTTTGATGTTACCCATTAATATTATATTCTATGAACTCTTAAAATTCTGCAGACTTTCCAGATTTGATCCATATTAAATTTCTGAAATCTGAATTTAAAAAACGAAGAAAAGATATGCGTGAGTCAGACCGTTCGTCGAGTTTTCTGTGATATATATATATATATATATATATATATATATATATAATCCAGTGCATGTATATAGATAAGAAATGGTCCAGACATATATCGAGAGTAAGAATAAATAGAAAACATATGAATCAAATAAGTGGAATTATAAGGAAACACTGTATTAACAAGTGAATTTATTACATAATTACGAACGACTAGGTTCTGGAATGGAAAATGGGAAATGAAACACCACAAATCTGTGCAGTCTCTGTGGACAATGATCGAGGATGATTGAATAAAATTAATCGAGGATGATTGAACAAAATTAATCGATACGCCAGAAAAGACGGTAAAGTTATCCTATTGACCTAATTAAAATATGCGTAGATAACCATTCTATATTAAAGACAGTTTGTAATTTCAGAACTTTGCGGCTACTTTTTGGAAAACAAAACACGCGCCCTCGCTAAATAGATTCCAGTCCTCAATTATACGGTTCATCATGAAAGTAGGAATCTTTCTCGAGGGTGACTCCATTTCGAATTTCTATATTCCATTCATCATGAAAGTAGAAATGTTACCGGAGAGTCGGTGCCTGCGTTTTTAAATTGGAGTGGCCACCACTTGATTTCTAGATTTAATCGCCAATCGAGACTCTTTGCTCCACGAAATGACATTGTGATTTGAATGAGTGGAGAATTATTTAGTTGATCGCGAAGTCTCAGTTGTAATGGCCATCCGGCTATTGAAAGCGTGCAGATTCCCAGTGGGGAACAAACCAACATCCGTATCCTCACGCCGTCTCTTTGAAGGAGACAAAAAGAACAAACGTGCCCTACTATATTGACTCTCCAAACATTGTGCTGCCCAGTGCCGTAACCAGAATCAGCGTTATCGTCGGCAACGTCGACTGTTTGGCTATAATTTCGCATGTTGGTTAGACAAGGGTATTTTTGGAAATCTAGTATATTATTGGTTATTGTTAGATCTAAGATTTTTGTGATCTATAATGTAAATAAAAGAACTTTTGGATTAATCATATCATTAGAGACTTAATTCTAATGATGTGATTAATCCAAAAGTTCTTTTATCTATATTTTAATTTATTGTTAAGCTTCAAGATTTTTGATTTTTTAATGGTGTTAAATCTATTTCGACCATAAAAAATACACTATTCAAACATTCTTATTGTCATAAAAGAACTTTTGGATTAATCATATCATTAGAGACTTAATTCTAATGATGTGATTAATCCAAAAGTTCTTTTATCTATATTTTAGGTTATTGTTAAGCTTCAAGATTTTGAGTTTTTTTAATGGTGTTAAATCTATTTCGACCATTAAAAAAACACTATTCAAAGATTCTTATTGTCATAAAAGAACTTTTGGATTAATCATATCATTAGAGACTTAATTCTAATGATGTGATTAATCCAAAAGTTCTTTTATCTATATTTTAGGTTATTGTTAAGCTTCAAGATTTTGAGTTTTTTTAATGGTGTTAAATCTATTTCGACCATTAAAAAAACACTATTCAAAGATTCTTATTGTCAGAATTTTGATTCCAACAATTTTTGGTCATTTGAACAAAATTAACATTTTTGTAAACAACAAGGATATCATCTTCCCATTTCAAATACTAACATGTGCATGTTATTTGTATCAGTCATTTTTCCACTTATTAAGGTTGCTTTTAGTTCCATGTTAGTTTAGTTGTGTGGATAATTATAGTTTATTTTGGAATTATAATTTTTCATTTTTCAAATTTTTATGGATGGTCTACATTAATAATGTGAGAATATTCTTCGTCATAATTTAAGGGATGAAAAAAGATTTCCATATTGTAAATAGACGTTTTTTTGGATTAATTACATTGTTAAGATTTATTTCCATTTCCCATCTTCACTCCACTACTCACTACTATCTTAAATTTACAAATTCTCAACTTTACAAAAAATATGATGATTAATATTTATCAACAATTTAATTTATATAAATAAATACACATAAAAATACAACTTACCTTGTAATTTCAATAATCTAATATTATATAAAATTGATAAAAGCCTCTCATATAATTAATTTCACTCTCAATTCATTTTTATAATTTTTTTTTTTAATATCTGATTCAATTATTTTTAAAATTTTACTATATAAAAAAATAAATTGAAACTGGAAGTAGATTAGCATTCAATATTTAATGCAAAATTAGAAAAAATAAAAATAAAAATTAATTTTATCTGTTGTAATATTATAATATTTAATAAATACACAATTCATATAGACAAATCTATCGGTGTCATGACGTTAACTAAGTTCATCACAGCTCTGCTTTTCTAGAAAAGAGTTCGGGGAGTACAAAACCATACCTACCTTCGTTTTTAGACACGAGGGCCTTTGAATGCGAATATAGTATAACTTCTTATCTAGTTATAAAACTGTTTAATAAAAGACATTCAAACAGTTTCATATGTATGCAAAACAAACGGAGTTTTTTTTAGAATTGTGTAAATCAACCTCGATTTATTTTAAATATAGATCTAATATGAGATGAGAGGGATTCAACATAGATTTATGTACAAATTTAATATAAGTCAAGAAACATCCAATTTTTTCATGTTCAATTTTTTTAAATTTTTTTCTACATGAGTTAAATACATCTAATTTCTTCATGTTCAATTTTTTTAATGAGCCTACATTATATATATATATATTAAATTTTTCTCTACATGAGTTAAATTTCAAATTTAATGACTGATGACGGTTACACACATCATACTAGACTGTAGAATGAGCCTTTTAGCTCAATGATAGTTCTATTTATGTTTTTTAATTAAAACTAATTGAAATAAATATATATACTTATTAAATGACAACATAATACAAATAATAAATAAAAATAATATAATTAAAAGTTAAATCTTTACTATTAAAGCTTATGAGATTTTTTACTTGTAGTTTGGTTGAACATTTATTAAGAGAAGAGCATATGATTAACCCTTAAAAAAATTTAAATTATGTTAATATAAAATACAAATCATATAATCTTTTTAATGAATCAAAATTTCATTAGATTAACAAAATAAATCGCATGTAGTATAATTTTGTGAATAGATTGAAAAAGCTCTTTTGAATTGAGTATGTTCATGAAGAAAAAAGGCTTGTCTAACTGAGAGTAGACATGGGACTCACCATTTTCCCTTAGGTGGCAAACTACATGGTCTCCTTGAATGTCACGAGACTAGTTTTCATCAACAAAATACCAAACATGTATGGAAGAAAAAAAAACATAGTAGCAACAACTGAGAAGGCCTTTCTTGAAGAGTGATGGTGAGCCGGGTGAGAATTACTTGAAGGGCTCATCTTGACCTTCTGACGACCATGGTGCTATTTCCCATTCGATCGAAATCCCTCCATTATTGATGTTGGCATCTTGCTGCTTTGTCTCACCGTTGGATTGTTTATCACGACTACCTTGCTCATAGTGGCTAGCTCCATCGCCTCATTGCTTGATGTGTTTGGTTTACCTCTTCTTTCTCCCTCCTTTGGAGAGACTCACACTTCTCCGGGTTGGGAGGATTTTCTCCTTTAAGGATTGAGTCTAGGGGACTCAAAGAGGAGGGGTCTGAACCGCTTTGGTATTTGAAGGAAGCTGGAGGTGGGGGAGGAGGAGGGAATTACATTCTCAGAGCACCAAATAAAACTCACAGAGATGACTGAGCATGAACTAGATGGAAATCTAAATAAATGATTCTGCACTCCACAACATACAAGACCTCCTCTTGGTCCCTCAAGTGCCTACTAAGCAGGTTCTTGAACGCCCAATGTCCATTGCCTTTGTTTCTTATCTTATCTACCTCCATGGCCACAACCATTCACATGATGCACTAAGGAAGGTCCTCATCGAACTAGTCAACTCCTTCACCATGCCATGGAGGAGGATGTTGTGTAACCAGCTCCAAAGAGAGAAGAAAAGAGATATTCACGCCTTAGAAATGAGCCACTTCGAGGGGGCAACCTCCAATACATTACATGAATGAACAATTCTTGGATGATACAATTTACAAAACCTCCTTTCTATATATAGGAGTCCATGGGGCCATAATGTAATCCTAGGGGGCCACAATGTAATCCTAGCCGACCTAACAATAATAATTTAAGGGCACAATAATAACAATATGGGGGTTACAGGGGTACAATAATAACAATAAGGGGGTTACACTAACAACAATAAGGGACTATACTAGTAATATAGGGACTTAACATGTCCCTCTCCTTCAAAAAAGTGTTGTCCTCAACGCTTGAGTAGCTCTGGGTGCTTCTGTATAAAATTCTCATCCTCCCATGTAGAATCTTCAGTGGGTAAGTTCTTCCACTTAGTGAGATACTCTGAAATTGATCGATTCCGTAGTTGTCGAGTTCTTGTTTCCGTGACCGCTTCTGGTTCCAATATGATTTTTCCTTCCTCATCAAGTTCTGGCAATATTGTTTGAACTGGAAGATTTTCACCTATAACCTTCTTTAAGCACGAAACATGGAAAACCGGATGTACTCGCGAAGAAGCAGGAAGCTCCAATTTGTATGCCATAGTACCAATCTTTTGCAACACCTTGTAAGGACCATAGTACTTTGGCGATAATTTATTATCCTTCTTAGCTTGCTTGAGGGACATTTGTTTATATGGTTGTAGCCGTAAAAATACCCAATCTCCTATAACAAAACTTCTCTCGCTGCGATGTTGATCTGCCTGTTGTTTCATTCGATTTTGTGCCAAATTCAGGTTATCCTTTAAGAGTTGGAGAACTTCTTGCTGATGCTCGACGTGATCTTCCACTGCTTGAACCTTCAAATTTTCCCTTAAAGATGATGTGATCGATGGTGGATGATATCCATAAAGTGCCATAAATGGGTCATTTTTGCTGCAGTATGGAAGGAAGTGTTATACCACCATTCAGCGAGAGGTAACCACTTGACCCATTGTGTTTGTTTATCAGATACAAAACAACGAAGATATTCTTCCAAACATTTATTTACTATCTCAGTTTGACCATCAGATTGAGGATGATAAGATGAGCTATGAGCTAATTTAGTACCCAAAGAAGAAAATAACTCTGTCCAAAAATTTCCCGTAAAAATGGGATCTCTGTCGCCCACAATAACCCTTGGGCTTCCATGTAGCTTTTGAATTCTGTCCACAAATGTAGTAGCAACTGTACTTGCTTTAAATGGATGAGATAATGCAAAAAAGTGTGCATACTTGGTAAGTCTATCAACTACCACCATGATGACATTCTTTCCTTCGTACTTAGGTAAACCTGTGATAAAATCCATTGAAATCTCCTCCCAACGTTGACTTGGAATGGATAAAGGTTGTAGAAGTCCCGGGGTCTTAATTGTTTCCACTTTATTCTGCCGGCAAACCAAACATTCCGCCACAAAATTTTGAATATCAGATTTAAGGCCATCCCAAAAAAATTCTTTCTTCACCCTGTGGTAAGTTTTTAAAAATCCTGAGTGTCCTCCTAAAGGAGAAGTGTGCAATTCCAGAAGAATCTTTGTTTTAGTTGGGAATTCTTACAAAGATATAAGCGATCTTTGTACCATAAGGAATCATTTTTCCAACTAAATGTATCAGATGTACTAGGATCTTGCTGCAACTTTTGAATGAGTGTCCATACATATTCTTCCTTCTTCCATTCATCTCTTGCTTCGGTTATCCAATCTCGTTGGATAATAGAAATGGCACAAAGCAATGCTTCCACCTCTTCATTCTTTCTTGAGAGTGCATCTGCAACAACATTAAGCTTTCCTTTTTTGTAGATTATTTCAAAGTCATAACCCAACATCTTTGTGACCCATTTTTGCTGCTCTTCTGAAGATAGAATTTGTTCCAAAAAGTGTTTAAGACTATCATGATCATTTTTTACCTCGAAGTGTCTTCCCATTAGGTAAGTTCGCCATTTCTTTAGTGCATGCAGTATTGCTAACATTTCCTTCTCATAAATAGGTTTCTGTAAATACTTTCCTTTGATTGGACGACTCTCAAAAGCAATGGGTCTTCCTTCCTGCATTAAAACTGCACCAATTCCATTTCCTGAGGCATCACATTCCACAATAAAGGTTTTTGTGAAGTCTGGTGTAGCTAAGACCGGTGCTAGGCACATTGCCTCCTTAAGATGTTCAAAGGCCTTAGTTGCTTCAGGAGTCCATGAAAATGCATCTTTCTTCAATAATGTTGTTAGAGGTGCTGCTATTCTTCCATAATTCTTAACAAACTTACGATAATAGCCTGTTAACCCGAGAAATCCTCGCAACTGTTTTATTGTCTTAGGGACTTTCCATTCCTTAATGGCTTTAATTTTGTTAGGGTCTACTTTAACACCCTCGTGGGATATAATATGACCCAGATATTCCACCTCTTGTACTCCAAAGAAACATTTGGATGCTTTTGCATATAATTGTTTCTCTTGCAATAGTTTGAGCACCCTGTCAACATGCTCAATATGATCCTTCCAAGACTTGCTATAGATTAGTATATCATCAAAAAATACTAGCACAAATTTTCTAAGGAAGGGTTTGAAAATGGAATTCATCAACCCTTGAAATGAAGAAGGTGCATTGGTAAGGCCAAAAGGCATGACCAAAAATTCATAATGACCCTCATGAGTTCGAAATGTTGTTTTTGGAATATCTTCAGTCTTCATTCTAATTTGATGATATCCTGAACGAAGATCCAACTTGGTAAAATAATTGCTCCATGTAATTCATCCAATAATTCATCAATCACAGGAATGGGAAATTTATCTTTAATGGTGAGCTTATTGAGCTCCCTATAATCCGGACACATTCGCCATGATCCATCCTTCTTGTGTACCAATACTACAGGAGCGAGGAAGATACTGAGCCCAAGTGTAACAGTAGTGGCACCTCTCACCTAACAACCATGGTATGTAAATTTGGTCACACTAAGTGAGGAGGGAGAGGAAGAGGTCGCCTAACATCATCTTCCAGAAGACCAATGATTCCCTCCCTCACCAGGATCCAGACATCATCAATAACTGGCCAAGATGTCCTCCCAAGTACCATTATACAAGAAATATTATGGAACTTCATCTCTCCCTCTCAATCATCAATCCATACATGCTTTTTAAATATTAAAAAATTCTCAAGGAGAGATCCACACATCAACTACTTGTTAAACCATTATAACATTTAGTAGCTTCAAAACCCCAACCAATATCAAGCTTCCAATGTATATGTTCTTTTATGCCAACATGAAACTCCAGCTCTTCAACTATTCTAACACTTCTTAGGTCATCAAAATATCAAACACATCTTGATGGAAGATTCCTTCTTCAACTTCTCCAACAACACCAACATTAATCTGAACAATTATTCTAAAAAATCCAAGTTTTATTCACAACTTCATTAATCACGAATAACCATATGTAGTGCTTTAGCCTTTCTATGATCTCATTATTTCTTCAAAATATTCATTATAGATGTCAAAATATTCCCTCCCTCTTAACTAGGGAGTTATATACTTTCTTTATCCATGTTGTTTCTTTACTAGAGGACAGTTCCATCAACAATACAGCCACATATATTCTTTATTTCGCTTTATCGTATCATTGGAGAACTTCAATGTTACAAAACTTCATTCCTTCAGGTACATCATTCCTTATCTTCATATGGTAACAAGGTCATATATCACTCATTAATGTAAATTTAAATTTTATTGAGATTCTTGCAACTTCCTCTTTTCATCATGCTCAACATCATCATCAAATAATTATTTAATATGAAGTAGGTAAGCATCTTCAAAATCTTGAAGACTATGTACTTGTAAACCTTCAACAAAAAGTACAACCAAATATGAATATATATTTACAAGGTAATGAGGTCAAATTTATCAATATAAGGTTAGCATGTCATCACAATGGGAGCATTTAGGTTTATCAAAACAATCAAACTTTAGATATCCAAAACCTAAAATTAGTTAGCAATTAACTAGGGTTTCACTTTAAGGCCCTAGATTCTTACAACAATCTCTTCTAGGGTTTTGTTACAAAGCCTAGATTCCATAAAAACTAAACCTTAGATATCACTAACTAAATTAAGTTAGCATTCTAATCATAGAAAAATAATTTTACATCTAAGGTTTCATTATCATGCCCTATAATCTTATATCAATCTATACTAGGGTTTTTGTCATAAACCATAGATAAAAACATCAAAAATTATTATTTTTGGACCAAGATAGGGTTTCAATAATACATATGCACATATACCTAGGGTTTCATTCCTAGGATCTTTCATTAAATATTACAAGGGTTTTGTCACAAACCCTAATTCATCAAAGCTTAAAAATCTAGGGTTTCATCATATAACCTAGACATCAACAACAAACCATAAAAGGATAGGGTTTCATATCAACAAAAATTAAACATCAAGATATTAGGGTTTCATTATATTTTCTAGACTTTATCAACAAACCCTAAGTAGGCTAGGGTTTTATAGTGAACGATGAAGATTATGGTTTTACCAAAGTTAACAAAGGATAAATAGTACAACAAGGATTGATTCGATCTGAAGATCAAACATCCCTTAAAAAATAACTAGAAATTGCACCACATGTTGCAAAAGAAACGCCGTAAGGCAATAGCATAGGAAAGAGTAGCCTAGAAGGAATAAGTTGTTGCAGAGAAGGAGCCATTGTAAAGGAATGAAAGGAAATTTTTTCTTCCATGGAAGCAGGTCGTGGAGGTTTCAAAGATATTGATGATAAGAGTTATCAACCAAAAAATTTTGTTATATATATTGAAATAGGCAATTGTGGGTGAAAACATATATATAAACCAACATAATATGTTCACATATATAAAAATTTTGTTATAGATATTGAAATAGGATATTGTGGGTGAAAAATATTTGGTGATTAATAATCCTCTGAAACAAGCATGAAATGAGCATGTAACTCAAATAAGATATTTTAAATACATTCAAGTACAATATATCTAGCATAGATGTAAATAAGGATAATTTTTATTAACATGCTTGTCAGAAATTGTATACTGTATATGAATAACAATAGCCTTGGTATACAAGAAAGTGAACGTCATTTTAATATGGAGACATTTTTGGAAAGAGATATTGTTATTTATGTTATGGTTTATTTTCTTAACTCCAAAATTGGTTTATTATTTCTCTATATACATAAGAAACCAAAAATACAAAGTAATTTCACAATTTTATGCTATAGTTTTATATTTTATAATTACAAATCTAGTTTCTCACTAAACTATTTTACACACATCTATTTATTCAAATAAAATATATTGTGAATATGTTTTCTCCTATTATTTGATTACAAAATTATTGTACTCCTACTAAGTAAAACAACTTTATTAATAAAGAATTGAATACCAAATTGAAAGATTGCTCAAGAGAACTACTATAATATATATAACTAATTTTTTGATGTATAAATTATTCGTTTTATATGTTGTTGAATTTCAATTACCTATTATCTTCAAACCCCATGGGGA
The DNA here is from genome assembly GCA_034641835.2 of Pinus albicaulis. Lineage (NCBI taxonomy): Eukaryota > Viridiplantae > Streptophyta > Pinopsida > Pinales > Pinaceae > Pinus > Pinus albicaulis. Next base: position 776,462,294 of record CM076574.1, on the reverse strand, counting down.
GGTATTGAACATGGGAGCCAACTTTAGGTAAATAAAAATTCACATTGTAAACTTGGAAAAAAAAAAAATTATAATCCTAAAATTCTCTTACCTAATCATATTTTTAAATATATAATTGAGTTCCATTTATTAAAAACAAAGGCAATATTAGGAACCTCCTAGGGTTATAAAAGGTAATTGAAATTAAGAATAAAAAATCTCCTCATTACAACATAAAATGTTAATTTTAATTGAATCATTAAAAAACTAAAAAGGGATAATACAGAGTATCACAATTTTCTTATCAGAACTAAATGCTCCTATATGAAACAATGATGGATTTAATCAGTTCAAGAGCAGTAAAAACAATTTTACTAAGAAAACAACTCTAGCACTAAGAGAGATTTGGAAGCAAATTTTGAATTGGTGAACATCTTTTGCTCTACGGTGTTGGATATTGGGCATAGGCAACTGTTGAATTGGTGAACATGTCTTGATCTATGGTGTTGGATATTGGGCATAACTTTCTTGATCTTGTATACAAGACTATAAAATTGCATGTAGCTTATACTCCATTAACCATGAAATTGTCAACATTTAGAGCACACTTTCCATCACATTTGTAGAGAAAATTACAATAGAGTATCACATTTTTCTTATCATATCTAAATGTTCCTATATGCAACAACTTCCTTGTGCCTCATAGTTTAAATTTATGCAGTGAGGAGGAATGTGAAGGTGCAAGCTAGAATAAGAAGAGAAAGAAGAATATTGTTTGGGACATAAGAATATTGTTTGGGACTTGAGATAGATTCATTCTCTGCACATCTAGGCTCAAAGCTTACTAAAACAAAACTCACCATACTTTGAATTTTTAAAATAAGTATCTTAAAAATTAGAATATCAATTTAATACATTTTACTCAATTACACATTTAGAAATATTCATTTTAAAAAATACAAATATAAATTACTATTTTAAATAAAAATATTACAACACATTTAACAATATTCATTTAAAAAAATACAAATACAAATTACTATTTTAAATAAAAATAGTACAAAGAATCACATTAATTACCATGGACCTAGTGTACCTTCCTCTTATTACTTTTAAAGACCTTTTAAAATACCTAATGTTTGTAACTTATTCTTAATCACAGAGTGTCAATTTTGTAAAACTATAATCTACAAGTCTCACTTTTTATAGCTTTAGTGGAAGGATAGACTATCTAAATTCCCTTACCCTTTAAGAAGCATCCTCAATTATTGTACCACCCACCTAGGCATCCAATCTAAACATCTTAGGTTATAGAGTATAGAATTTTTAGGGTGGTGTTCTTGGTTCACTAAAATTCCCATGATGTCCATCACTATGTATGGGGTTATTCTATGAGTTGTGATTTTTTTTCTTGTGGATAAATTACTATTTTAAAGAAAAATATTACAACACATTTAACAATATTCATTTAAAAAAATACAAATACAAATTACTATTTTAAATAAAAATAGTACAAAGAATCACATTAATTACCATAGACCTCGTGTACCTTCCTCTTATTACTTTTTAAATACCTTTTAAAATACCTAATGTTGTAACTTATTCTTAATCACATAGTGTCAATTTTGTTAAACTATAATCTACAAGTCTCACTTTTTATAGCTTTGGTGGAAGGATGGAGTATCTAAATTCCCTTACCCTTTAAGACGCATCCTCAATTAGTATACCACCCACCTCGACATCCAATCTAGACATCTTAGGTTATTCTAAATTGATCAAGAGTATAGAATTTTTAGGGCGGTGTTCTTTGTTAACTAAAAATTCCCATGGTGTCCATCACTATATATGGGGTTATTGTGTGAGTTTTTGTGATTTTTTTTCTTGTGGCTAAAACTTATTTTTGGTTGTCACCTAGTTATCATGATTCAAAACATTGTTATCATCTCAGATCCTTATAGCATTAGATATATTTTGTGATCTAATGTGATGTTTTTTTGTCACAATGATTCAAAAATCAGTTATTATACCACAATATTGACTTTCTCATTGTCTGTTTTGGTTATGAACCTTTAAAAAAACCACAGGAACATTTGATTTTACACTCTAATATCCCCAACATTGGTGGGGGTTTCAAAAATTGGAGAGTAAATTGAGCGATTATTGTTAGAAATTGGTGTATAAGATGGGAAATGTGGATGGTTTGTAGAGAATATGGATGTCATAACATGTATCTCTTTTGAATTTTTAGTGTCTCTCGCCACCATGCATCTAATATGATCCATTTCAACTAGAGCGTGAATAGATCACTGTGTGAATGATAACTTGTGACATCCTTGGCCATTTTCTTTGCTTGTGGATTAGGTTACAAATTAATACTTTGTGAAATACCTAGCCATTTTCTTTGATTTTGGATTAGGTTATAAACTAGAATACACTCTCCCTTCAGAATACTCTACAATATATATTGGATGAAGGGAAAGGTTATGATAAAACTTGTAAAAGAACCCCTTAGGGTTATGTCAAATTACTCTATTGTTAATCACATAGTGCCAATTTTGTAAAACCATAATCTACAGTAAGGAATCAATGGGTTTTTCTTTTGTAAGTTTTGTTTGAATTGGAAAATAAAAAAATTATAAAATCTAAAATTATGCAGTGAAAATCTTTGTTTAAAATTTCAGAATAAAAAGTTGAGTAAGTTTGACATCATATAATATGAAATTTGTTTATGATTATAAAGTAAAAAATATGTAATATTATTTAGCTACAATTAGGTAATTAAGGATATGTATATAGTTTTTTTTTAATAGAAGAAATTTGATATTCATTAACAAAAAAATCGAAAATAGTATGTATGTAGTTACAAACTATTACAATTAATTAATTAAAGGTAAATTTAGTGTTATTTAAGAAATGAGAATTATGAACATTCATCATCATTATTTCTCAAAATAAATCATGTCTTATGAAATAATTGAATAAACTATATTCCACATGAATACCATGGGTCAATACCATGAGCTGTTTTTATTGTTTATTATTATTTTTTTACATAGTCAAAATGTTAAACATGACATTGCAACATTTTTATTATACACTTAAAATCAATCTAACTTATTGAAAAGAAGAAAAAAAACCTAACATTATAAAAAAAACATTGACAACTAGGAAAGTTGTTTTCAAATAAGGTCAATACCATGGGTTGTTTTATAGTTTATTATTATTTTATTTTATTATTTTTGTTTTTTTATTGTATTTTGATCTAGTTAAAATGTTCATTACATTATATCAATATTTTTATTTAATTTAATTTAATTTTTATTTTTGTGTAATTTGACATAGTCAAAATGTTAAACATGACATTACAACATTTCTATTATACACCTAAAATCAATCTAACTTATTAAAAGGAAAAAAAAGAAGAAAAAAACTAACATTATAAAAAAAATATAAAACTATTTTCTTGTGGATCTAATGGCCTAAAACATTTCAATGATCTAACATTTGATCCAATGGCTCAGACATGGACACATTGGCAGCTAGAGAAGTTGTTTTCAAATAAAAATGCCTTACGGTGTAATAATATTTATAATGAAACCATAAGCATGAAAGAGCTAGTAATATAAATGCAAAATGAGCATACTTTCTTATATGAATAAGACTTGCTACAAGTCTTTATAAATACATTGAGTTATTCGTTCCAAAAACCTTGTAGGATAATAATCAAGAAACAAGGATATATATATATATATATATATATATATATATATATATTGAGAAATAATACTTATCTTTTATGAAAAGGTGGAAGTTTTTTTGTGAAGAGTTTCCATGAAGAATCAACATACTTATAAGTACAAGAGTATGGTAACAAACTCCAAATAGTAAGTTATATTTCAAGATATCAATTCCAGGGTTTCGTATTTAATTCTATTGCTAGTTGGGTTTCTAATTTCTTCATAGACTATCTGCAAACCCTACAGACTAATAATATAAATAAAAAATAGGGTTTCTCAACTAGGGTTTACAATAACTTAGATGCGAATAAATTTATAAAGACTACAAACCCTAGATAAAAAAAAAAGGATTTCAAAAACCTTAATCTATTTTTTTTAGAAAAAAAAATATACCTATCTCAAGAACTACTTACCTTAGTCCTTCATAAGTCTACTGCAATGATTTATTCATGAATATTCAAGAGATGCCTTCAAAGGAGTTGCAAATTTTGTCAATATCTTCTCAAGAGGAATGCTCTACACAATGTGATTACTAGTGGCTCCATAAATCTTCAAGCTTGGTGCCAAATTTTTCTTCCTTCACCAATATGAATTATATCTACTTCTTACCTGATTTGCTTGTGAAATTTCATTGCTTGATGGACTGTAAAATTTCAGATGGGTAACCTCTATAGTTTTTATATTTCGTATACAAGACTATATATACTATTTCAAGTCTGGTGGACAAAAGATTCTGGCTAGTATATTTATTTATTTAGGATTTTGGTCTCTTTCCATTGGGATTCGATTACCCTTTTCATAACTATAGATTACTTGGAGACCTTATAATCCATAAACCTTCAAAATATATGTCATATTTATTTTTTGATCTTGAATAGGATTGGATTAATGATTAGATGTATCACAATCCGTAGCTCAGGATTTCAGATATTTGTATAGACTTGTAACTGTATATTGTATTCTTCATCTTAGTATGAATTGTCACGATTAAAATTGAAATATAATTCCTTTTAGTGATTATTAAGTTCAACAATATTTCCATTCTTTTCAATGATGCAATTCAACCTAATTTTTATATAGACTTCCTTGAATCTCTGTATATACTATAGTTGTGTATCAATCTCTTTTTGTATTTCAATCTAGGTTATGAGTCTTGAATCTTAATTGTATTCCATAGCTGGTAGGAATTTTGTATCACTACAACAAAATTCATATTGTGTCTATATAGTGAATTGATTTGCCAATGATGAGAGCCAAAGATCTTCAAGCTTCCTTTTTTTCCTTCTTCGCCATAGCTTTGATACCATGTTGGAAAATCATGAAGTTATAAATATTTTCTTAACTCGATAATTACTTGTGATATTTTAGTTAGATATTATTTAATTTTTTTTTGTCTTCTTATCAACAAGAAACTTCCAAAACGAAACATGAAGATCAATGGCATAAGATGTAGGATCTCAACTAGGGCAAAACCCTTCTTTGAAGGGTGTTTGATGGAACATTCACTTCTGCGGATTGGTGAGCCCTGGTATTACACCAAGAATGCTACAAATCCCAGAGGTTTCCCTAATTTACTTTATCAACCCAGGGTTCATACAAACTTGGAGGTGATAGTTCTATATACACAACAAATGCATTCTACTCATGTCATCCTCTTGTGAGCTCTACGAAAGGGTGCTATTTCTAGGTTTTTTGAATGAAGTCTGTCACACTTCTGAATTTATACCTAGGGCTACATATGATTCAAATCCATTAATATATCAACAATTAAATACCTATTCTACTGCAAGAAAGCACATCTAAATACTCTGCAATGGAATAAATCTACACATTAAGCTATGATAAGAAATGGAAGCAAGCTAGACATCTTGCATGAAGTAAATTGTTGAATTGAAATTGCATAAAGGAAACTAATCTATCACACTTTGCTGGGCCAAATACCTAAACATGCCATTTCTACTTCACGTTATATCTATCATTATTTTAATCATGCAACCAATCATGACCTAACTATGCTTGTAAATGTATTATTTTGCAGTTAGGATGAGAAAGCACTGAGGTGGCTTATGAAGGGATTGAACTCATGGGTGAAAGGATGAAGGTGTTTGGGTGGATTTTGAAGGTATGGATGAGGTGTATGGTGGTTTCTGGGCTTAAGGAGGGGCCCACTGGTGCTACTACAAGTGCTTCTACAGGTTTCCTGTAGTGCTACAAGAAAGTTCTGAATTGCTAGAGGAAACAGTCTGAGGGAAATCTCAGGCATAAAATGGGTGAGAAAAGAATAGAGAAGGTGGAGTCAAGGTGTATTTGGATGTGTGGAAGGTGGCCACCCCCTTTACCAAGCTCAAAACCTCTTTAGAAGCTTTTATTTCACATCTAGGGTTTGCTCATGGTGTGAAGATGAAAAATATGAAAATAGGGTTGATGGTGATGTGACGAAAAAACGGTTGATGAAATGTGAGAAATGAACTTTAAGGTGATGGTGAAGTCCTCCTTGGTTGTGCTACTTGAATCTGAAATAAAACTATTTCTTTGTGCAACCAATATTGACAAATTCATGATGAAGGAAATGAAAAATATGAGTTTAATTTGGAAATAAAACCTACTTCAACCTACATACAAAAATCTAACTTAACATTCTAAATATTTTCATGACACTACAACAAGCTAACTACTCTTTCCAATAAACCATAAACTAAATAGAAAATTTTGGCTTGTGGAGAAGGTCTACCCTCCTCAAGCTCCGATGAAAGAGATGAGAGAGGGAGGCTTGACACAAATTTTTTTGAGTTTATAAACTATTATATAAACATGTAAGCAAGCTTAATCTACAACAAAATAAAAATGGAAGCAAACTAAAAACAATGAATTGAAAATTAAGAAAACTAGTTGAAAAACTCATAAGCAAACTAGCTACATTGACATAAAAGTAAAGAATGAATACACATGAGAGAATAAGTCTAATGGATTGGGCCCTAACCCAAAAGTCTTGCCCTCTGAAACTATATCAATGAAGCACAATATGAATACTCATTTTACTACAGAAAATAGTCTCATTACATCAACATGAAAGTCTCAAAAACCTATTACAAGAGCTAAGAGTCTATTAGCTTCCTTCAAAGTTTGAATCCTAATGAGCTCTTTCTCAACCCTATTTAACCTAGAGGGTAGCTACCAAAAAATACATAAAAATTAGGTGATGTGTCCACTTTGAATGCAAGTGAAGTGTAACTTTGGTGCACTTGATCTTGAGTTTGCTTGGTTTCCTTTTATTTTGAGCTATTGGAGGGAATATCGAGGATCCCTTGACTGCCTTTGGGAGTCAAGGAGGTGGAAAAACCCCCTAGAATATATCCTTGCTGTCTACTCCGAGCTTTAATCATAAAATATTCACCAAAAATGCAATATCTTCATGATTTTTCTGCATTTAAATCATGTTAGGATTTGATGTATGACAAGCCTTAAGCACCATCTACACAAGCAACATAAGACCATAATATAATTAAATGTGAGAAAAAGAGACTTAATTAAGGAAAAAAGGTGAAAATGAACCCCTCCAAATATACCTAATGATGAATCTCATCATCACCACCTTAGCAAATGGTTGCTCATCCTCTGAACAACTTAGTCCTCCTTCTACAATTATTTTAAATATTTAATAGACCTTATGACTTCCCAAGGAAGCAGTATGGGAGTCTCTTCAGGAGGATAAAAGCCATAATTATTTTCTACTTCTTCCCATTCTCTATTCTACTCATCTTGGTACTCTCCATCACTTAGCCCCAGCAACAAGGGTGGACTAAGCTTCAAACCAAGCCACTGAATCTTCCTGGAATTCATGGCCATATTGTAGAGTGGTGCTCTTTCTAAGGCACCTCTCAATATCTCTGGTGTGTGGAATTACATGTTTCCAAGGTTGTAAGGGAGGCTATTCCATCTCCTTTGACTAGCCATTATGAATTCATCTCCCAACAACCTAGAAATATCATCAAAGTGAGCCATAACTTGAGCTTGTGTGTTGAGGTACTTTTCTGCCAGTGAAATATCCTTTACTATCTTAAGATGGTTTTTGATGACTCCCCTAGGGTTGAATAGTTCTGCCCTAATGTGTAAAGGTTCTCCATTTTCTCTCCTCATAACCCTTCTTACTTCTTGTTCTCTGGTCTCTTCATTAACTATCCATGATGCCAATGCCATTAACTACATGTCTCCCATCCTAGGATTGGGGTCCCAAATGTTCAAGTTTTTCAACACAAGGTTGTGCATGTATCATTCTGCCATTTTTTCCTTATCTTCCATACTTGATTGGTTGCAAAATTCAATGAACTGTCTACAGTTCTGAAAAGGTAAGGATCCATGAGAGGCTAGTGTTTTGATTTGAAATAGGAGCCACTACTCCTTGAGGTAGATTTCATAAGAATCTGATGGATATCTATGTTGAATGGCCTCCATGCACAAATCTTCCATGGTGGCCATTTGTTTGTCCTTTTGCTGAAGTTGCTCCCGCAATTCTACATTCTTTTCTTGGGCCTTTTGAAGCTACTCTTTCAACATGGATTCTCTGAGCCTAACATCAGAAAAATCCTTCCACAACTCAACCAAATTTTCCTTCATGACCCCTATGTCATTCACACGTTTAGAAGTGGGAAGCTTCATCCAATGATTATTGCATTCCCTCTCCTCTTCCAACTGATATAATAAAGGCACTATGAATTTAGGAGGAATCAATCTGTGCCCTATAATGTATGTGTAATAGGAGCTAAGATTTGGTTGAGGGCTAGGATTTTCCACTACTGCTACATCTTTGAGGACCAGTTTTGGTGAGGTGGGATCTTCTCTCCCTCTTTTTCATATTGTCCTTCATATTGTGCCTTTTCCTCAACTTCTTTGACCTTGTACCCATCCACGACTGTCTTTTCTTCCTCAACATAGGTCCTTTTATCTAATTCTGGGTTTGCTGGAGTTTTCTATAAAAAAAGAGTTTCCTGTAGAAAACTATGTTTTTCTTGCTAAAGACCCTCTTTTTCTCATTTTTATCTTTTTTCAGTGTTGTGAAGGTCTATGGGGGTTTCATGAGGTGTATGGGATGCCAATATTGCTAAGTGTCTTCTGATGTAGGTCATACGGGTCCTCACATGTGAGGTGACCTCTTGCACCCTTCCTCCTTCTAACCTTATTTCATCATCTTTCTTTGGTGATCCCTCAAAGGCAATAGGGATCTTGGTGGGAGTTTGTGGTTTCCCTTGCCTCACCCTTTGAATCTTGCTAGTCTTGAAATACATAGGTGTTTGCATCTTCCTTTTTATTTTTACAGATGCCTATAGGTGTCTATGGTAGCAACCACTTACTGATCTGTAATGTCTGGTGACATGCTGGTGTCCTGAGGGGAGGTATCACTGCCTATATTAGGGTCCAATTCCTTATTTTCCTATTTATTTTCTTCCTTCTTCCTCTCAGCCTTTTCTTTTTTCTTCCCCTCATATTTTTATTTCTCTGTCTCTATTGTCTCTATGTTTTCTATTTCAATCTCCATTTCTTTTTTTTCTTCCTCATCTTCGGCCTCCTCCTCTTCTTCTTATACCTCCTCTTCAACCTCCTCAACTTATTCTTCTACCTCCCTCTATCTAAGACTAGAGGTAGAGGATTTTCCTATTTGGGTGGCTAGGAAGGCTTCCCTATCCATGTCTATGAAAGAGGACCAAGATATATGGAGGTTTTATCTTCTTAAATAATTATCCACTATCAATTTTATGAGGCCATGATGAGCCAAATGATGACATTTTCTTTGCATCACCTTATTTTTCATGCTATTTATAGAGTTAAGGAGGAAGTGAGGGATGTTTAATCTCTACTCTAGAGGGATTTCTTCTTGAAGCCTAAGCTCATTCAATAATATCAAATGATACCCATAGACTACACTAAACTTGCCTTCACAAGAAATGAATTTCACGATATGGAAGGATACTTCATCCCAGGGGTATGGAAGGCTTTCTCTTCTCACTCCATTCTTGTCTTTAATGTATTATTCTCCTGGCAGAAATAAAATTTTCTTGGTTGCAGTGTTTGGCATTGTTTCCTTTACCCATTTAACTCCTACGGGCAAGGTTGTGACTTTGCTGATTAGTTCAGGTAATAGTGTGATGGCTAGGCGCATAACCATAGTGGTGGATCTCTCCTCTAAGCATGATTGCAGAGCCACTACAAATTATTGAGCTATCTTCTCACCAAAACCTTTTAAAACCTTGAAGAACCCTAGCCATTGGTGATTTATGAAAATTTCAATAACTCTAGGATGTTGCCTGATTCTTTTAATGTTAGTGGGCTCCCTTCTGTTGAATCCCCATCCCATTTTAATGGGTGTGATAGGAAGGTGGTGATATGTTTGAGAGTTGTGTGAAGATGTCTTGGAGATTATGGTCTCAAATAAAAAAAAATTACCCTTTAATTTCCAAATTATAACTTACTGTGTGTAAATTGCATGGAGAAATTTCAGTGATGGAGGATGGAAACCACTTACCTCTATCCTCTAGTGTTTTTTCTTGGTAGATGGTTTCCTTAGGAAGCAATTCACCCACATGGGACTTTGTGTTGCCCTCTGTACCCTTGCTCATTTTCCTTTGTAGTTGCCTATAGAAAATCTCTGTTTCCTGTAGCACGATGGTGCATGCATCCATGAATTTGATGCTTCTCTCCCTGATGGATCCCAGTACTCACTTGATTTTTATGCTCTTCGAAATTCTTAGCGAAATGGTGAAAATTAGATAGAACTCAACTTTATGGAATTTTTAACAAAATTTGGAGCGTTGTGCTGACTCATACTTAACACGATTTTTCCTCTTTGAGACCATTGGTCCCACTCCATTTAATTATTTCTTAGCCTCGTGATCACCTTCTTCATACTCTTTCACTCCCTCTTGAATTGATTTGACTTGCCAGGGTGGCATGTACTTTTAATTTTCCTCCAATTTAACTTTACGAAGGTGGCAAAGTTAACTGGCCACCTTTTTGCCTTTTAAACCTCTAAATCTTGACATTAAATTATTTTGGCCATTATGAATGCATAGAGAGAGGGGAAGGGCCATACCTGAGGCTACCTAGTGCTAGTGTGGTGCAGAATGAGTTGGTGCAAGGAGCTAGAGTTTGTGGTTGCAGCCATGATATTTTATTTGTTGTATTTTTAATTTTTTGTTTCTTTTTCCGAGTGAGCAACTTTTTCTGAGTGAGGTGCTTGCTTTTCTGAGTGAGTCGCTTAATATTTTTTTTGTCTTTTCTTCTTGCAGGTGTTGCATTGAGGTGATCAGGTTCCATGGATGGTGTTATTTCTCTCCTGGAGTCTGATAGTGGTATTTTGAAGCCATTTTCATCATCTCTCCTTCAGCTTTTGGCCTTGTTGTGCCACATACAAATTTTCTATAGGAAACTTTCCAATTCCTACAGCAGTCTTCTTCTTTCTTCTTCTTGCTTCAGTTTTCTTAGAAATGGTGGTAAACGGTTTATGGATGCTATTAATGTATTTATGGAATGAATGGAGTGGTGGATAGGTAAGTAAAGAGGTCTCATGCCAAGTTTTAGATGATCTAGTTGCTAATGGTGCAACATAGGGTTTAGAGAGTGAATCCTTGTGCATGGAGTGAAATAAGGGGTTGGGAATGGTAGGTATAGGAAAAAAATAAATTATAATGGTCTCCTTGAAGTTTATAAATACTTGAGAGAGATCCTTCCTTCTTGAATAAGTTTCCTATAACATTTACAGGATTTTCCTGTAGTTCTACAAGAATCCTGTAGCTGTTGGACTTGCTTGTAGCAATTACAGTCAGGAGAAAAAAATGGATTTTTTTCATATCTAAGGGATGTAATGAATGAATGGGTGTATGCGGGAGTGGTTCATGGCATATTTAAGTAGAGGAGAAAGATAAGTGAAGAAAAATTTCTCCTCTGGATCCCAAAAACCATCTTTGATCAATAACCTACAAAAACAGAAAAGTAAATAAGTGCATAGGTTTTGAGGCACAATACTTGCTAAGAATTTGAAAATGGCGTAGCAAGCTAAGTAGGCTTGATTGTGGGGAAAACTCCATAATTAAGAGCACTTGAGCCAGAGAAGTTCTGGGATCGGTGACCTCCCAAGAATTCCCTGTTACCGGGTGCAAGCCCCAGAAGTGATGATTGACATTATGTGATTCATTTCACTAGTTTAAATCCCACTTCCTCACCCCTGTGAGCATCACCTAATGTAATGAGTGATAACTATACTATTTAAAAATCATGATAAATTAGTAAGTTACGAATACCTCTCATGGAAATGGTCATAGATGACTGAACACAGTTGAATCCCAAAAATGATATCTAATATAATGCACTGCGGAAACCCCTCATACTTAAAATATAAAGAGTAAAGGGATATCTACTTGAATGGTTCATAAGGCACAATACTTGCCAAGGTTTTTCAAATGGGGTAGCAAGATAAATGGGCTTGATTGTGGAGAAAACTCCACAATTAAGCGCGCTTGAGCCAGAGGAGTTCTGCGATGGGTGACCTTCCGGGAAGTCCTGGTTACCAAGTACAAGCCCTAGAAGTGATGGTTGACGTTATTTGATTCATTTCACTAGTTTCAATCCCACTTCTTCATCCCTGTGAGCATCATCTGATGCAATGAGTGCTAAGTGGACTATTCAAAAATGTAATGATCCTTTTTTGGGATTCTCAAGATTCTATTTCAGAGATAGAATACAGAGGAATTTAATGGATATGTCACCCTTCAAAGAAAGGTGAGATCCAGAGGCTACCTGGCCAACTTTAGACTCTGTCTATAGAACTTGGAATAACCCATTTTAAGAAATCTCAACAAGGTCTTCAAGGAAAATGCTGTATAAATAAATATGAGAAAGAATAACGCAGATTAGGGATGGGATCCCCTAATTTATGATTTATTTGAATTATATATGGAATTTCATCATAAAGATATTAGTTTAAGCACATTAAAATGATCTTCCACACTCAAGACTAGCTAGAAATCAGCCAAAGAGAAGGGTTGTTGCAACATGAAAACTCTCCCATCAGATTTGCGCAGTTTTATCTGAAACTCAGAGGAGGATAGCCAAGGATATGATATTTCAGAGATATAACAGTAAATCTGATTTATATTTGAGCTTATTTCCTCTACAGAAGATTACAAAAAGAACTAGGGAAAAATCCATCCAGAAATTAGAGCTGCAACTAGAAATGAACTGCAGAAATACATAGACAACGTTATTTTTCAGATGGTTTAGCTACTGTACATTAAATTTCAGATCTATGAAATATGTATGGATAAAAAATCAGATTTAATACAAATATAGAAACTATATGACTTTAAGAACAAGATCCATTTGGAATTACATCAAAATATTGCATAATAAGTTGTAGATCTGAATTACAAATTGCAGTGCTATAGAAAACCTAGAAATTTCTGAAGATAACTTTATTACTGAAAAGATCAAATCTATGGAGACATGGATCAGCAACCCAATCCACGGATCACCAAGGGAAGGCAAGCCTAACACCAAGAGATCTTCCTCCAATCTGATAGCAAACTGAAACAAGGAAACCCTCTCAAAAAATAACGCAGTATTGAGCAGAAACTGCGCTGAGGGTGAAGGAGACTGAATAAACTAAAAGAAATTGAAGATCATATACAAAATATGGATAGAATCTCTCTTTGGAGGCTGAAAAACACACTCCAATAGAAAAATCCTCTCAAAACAATCTAGATCTAAGCATATCTAGAACACCACTTGCTGCAAATGACAACAGCTGCAAAACCCTCAATGGGCCAGCGCTGCTCATAAAAATGAAGCTTGGTCGCCAACCAGATAGTGGATCACTTCAACAAAGAAATCCTCCAATGATCCTCAAGGGAAGAGATGAAACCCCTAAATAGTAATTCCAATCACAATCCTCCACTAAACAACAAAGAATGGTATTTGTATAAGCAGACAAATACTTCAGAAATATAATCTATCAACAACCTTCTTTTGTTGCCCTCCTTCTCCTTTTATAAGATGAGAAAGCTCTTGCAAACCCTAAACCACTTTGAAGATTTAGCCCTTTTCACATTAGAGGCTCCCTTCTAGAATTGCGCAGTCCCTTTTGGAGATGCAATGAACCTAGACAACACGGTTGATTTCGTCAAGGTGGACCCAATCTTTGGCTCAAACCTCTTTCACACCTGTAAGTGATTATTTACATAGCCCTGATTTGTCTTTGTTCACATGGGCATTTATTTATTCAGACTTTCTAGGTGTTTTACATGTCCCCCTTTATTCTTTTATTCATAAAACATAAATTAAATCAAAATTGAATGTTTCCTCTTAGCTAAGGCTAAGTAGGAACATTACAAAAAATCATGAGAAATTATTCAGTTATGACTACCTCTCATGGAAATGGTCATAGATGAATGACTTACTTAATGTAGTTGAATCCTAAAAATGATATCTAATATAATGCACTGCGGAAACCCCTCATACTTAAAATATAAACAATAAAGGGATCTATACTTGAATGGTTCATGAGGCACAATAATTGCTAAGGTTTTTCAAATGGGGTAGCAAGATAAGTGGGCTTGATTGTGGGGAAAACTCCACAATTAAGCATGCTTGAGCTAGAGGAGTCTTGGGATGGGTGACCTCCCGAGAAATTGTCATTACCAGGTGCAAGCCCCGGAAGTGATGATTGACATTATGTGATTCATTTCACTAGTTTCAATCCCACTTCTTCACCCCTGTGAGCATCACCCGATGTAATGAGTGCTAAGAGGACTATTAAAAAATCATGAGAAATTAGTTAGTTACGACTACCTCTCATGGAAATGGTCACAGATGAATTACTTAATGCAGTTGAATCCCAAAAATGATATATTGCATAGGTATTTTTCTTTGTTTTTCCTTTTTTGTTTCTTTTTTTTTTTCTCTTTTTTTTTTTTTGAAGGCAAGTGGGTTTCCTCCATAGAGGTTTTCAACCCAAAAGCCTGCCTTGGGTGCCTTAGAGAGGTTTTCACCCAAGGATTTTTTATTTTCTGTTTTTTCTTTTTCTCTCTTATTTTTTGGTCCACAATTTCCTCATGGAGGTTTTCAACCCCCAAGTTTTCCTTGGGCGCCTTAAAGAGTTTTTCACTCATGCCCCTTTATTTTACTTTTTCTTTTTCTTGGAGGGGGATGCGCTGGAAACTATAGAGTCCCCAATGACATACACTTCCCTATTTATTGAATTTATAAATTCTTCCCTAGACATGGGATTTTTGTAAACCTTAAGGCTGTAACCATTGAAAATTAGGGGAATCCCTTCCTCATCCATGGTTATGATATGAAATGTGCCATTATCATAACATTTTTCACTTTGTAGGCTCCCATCCATATTTTCATTGGTTTTCCTTTGAAATCCTTAAACCTTGAGTCATACATCAACACCCAATCTCCTTCTTGAAATGTATTTCCCTTAATGTACTTATCATTCCAGACTATCCTTTGTAGCTGAATCACTTCTGTGTGAAGGATTTCTTGCATCATGAACTCATCCAATCCATTTAATTGAAACAACCTCTCTTTTTTTGCCTTTGATATATCTAGGTCTAACTCAGCTGGCATCCTTAAGGCGTTGAAATAAAATTCAATTGAAAGCAAAGCTTTCTTTCCATAGACCAGGTCATAGGGAGTGAATCCTGTTGTTGTTTTCCAGGTATTGTTGTAGGCCCAAGTAGCTTCTACCAATATGTCCACCCAATATTTTCTAATACTGCTCACAACCTTGGTGAGGATATTTTCCAAGGTTCTTTTGGTCACTTCCACTTGGCCATTTTCTTGAGGGTGGTAGGCGGTGGAAGTAGTATGCTTTATCTTGTGACTCAAAATATTTTCAATGAGATGAGATGTTAATTGTGCCCCCTGATCAGTGACTACCTATTTGGGGTATCCAAATTTATAGAACACATTCTCTCTTAGAAACTCAGCTACATTCTCTTCGGTTACTACCTTCACAACTTTTTTTTGCATCCCACTTTGTTAGGAAGTCAGTGCAGACTATAATTTTTCTGGCCGAATGGTGGATCAATAGGTCCAATGAATTCAATTCCCCACATGTCAAAGGACTCAAGAGCCACCTAAGGGTGCAAAGACATCTCATCCCTATATGTAGGTTTCCCCATCCTTTGGCTATGGTCACACCTGCTAGTGTATCTTCTGGAATCCTAGTGAAGGGTAGGTTGATAGTAACCTGCCTACAAAGCTTTGAAGGATGTACTTTTTGTAGAAAAGGGATCTCCACAAGGGCTATCATGACATACAGATAGGATTTCAAAAAATTCTTCCTCCCTCACACATATTTTGATAATTTGGTTAGGGCCTAGCGTGAAGAGATTCCCCCCAATCCATGTGAAAGGGGTACTTTTTCTAATGATCTTGCTATTCTCCTTAGATGAGAGGTTAGGAGGGAAATTTTCAACAACCAAGTAGTTAGCTATGTCAGCAAAACATTGTGAAAGTGCTAAGATAATGAAGAGATGTTCATCTAGTAGCTTGTTATCCACCATTCCTTCTTCATTTGTAGATAGGGCTAACATGGATAAAAAATCTACAACAACATTCTCCTTTCTAGGTTTATCACCAATGGTTAGGTAAACTGCTGTAATAGTAACAACCATATAATTATATAGCATTACCATCTGGTTTTTTTATTAAATATTTAATGGTTGCATGTTCAGTGAGTACAAAGGTATGATAACTAATGCTATTATTTCTAAATTTTTCTAAAGCATGGACAATGAATAACATTTCCTTCTCTGTGATAGTATAATTGAGTTCGGCCTTGGACAAGTTCTTACTAATGAAATAGATTGCATAAGGTAATTTGTCTTCTAATTTCCCTAAGGATGCCCCCACAAATTTGTCTAATGCATCTGTGTGGATAGGAAATGCATAGTCCAATTTGGACCTTGTATAATGGGGGCAATAGCTAACTTTACCTTAATGAGCTAAAAAGATTCTTGACAGAGAGTGGACCAAGTAAACTCAGAATATTTGGCCAACAAACCAAACAGTGGAAAATCAAACTTGATGAAATCTTTGATGAACCTTCTATAGTCTCATATAAACCTAATAAAATCCTGACATCTCTCTACTTTTGAGGATAAGGTACCCTTTTCATGATGATGATTTTGTTCCAGTCCACTTGTATTCTTTCTTGGGAGATTAGGTGTCCCAATACTACTCCTATTATTTTCAAGAATTCACACTTTTCTGGGCTCAGGGAGAGATGCATCTCAATGCATCTTCTCAGGACTTTTCCAAAATTGGAGAGAGCTTCCTAGAAGTCATCTCCATAGGGTGTGAAATAATCCATGTAGATTTCAACCGAGTCATCGACTAGCTTAGATAAAATTCTCAAGACATATCTTTAAAAGGTAGCTGGGGCATTGCACAACCCAAATGGAAGGACTGTAATCAACGATACCCAAGGACATGTGAAAGTAGTATTGTCCTGGTATTTAGGGCTGATTTGGATTTGGTTATACCCACTGAACCCATATAAGAAGGAAAATAACTTCTTTCCTGCAAGGCCATCCAGGACTTGATCTATAAAGGGAAAAGGGAAATGGTCCTTTTTGGTTGCTTTACTGAGTTCCTAATAGTCAACACAGATTCGCCATTTTCCATTCTTCTTCAGGACATGGACAAGAGGAGATACACACTTACTGTTTGATATAAGATAAATAACACCTGCATCCAACAATTATGCAGTTCTTCCTTGACTATGTCTTTTAGAGCTGGGTTCATCTACCTTTGGGGTTGGTGCACATGCTTGCATCCTTCCTTAATGTAAGTATGATGTCTGCATACTGAGGGATGCACCCTTTTCATGTCCTTGTAATCCAATGAAAATGCATCTATGTTTTCTCTCAAAAGCTGGCATAACTGCTCTTCTTCTCTATCTGAGAGGTTTGAGTTAATTTTTAGATATTTGGATGGGCCAAACTCCACAACCTTAGTTGTTTTAATGGTTGAATCAACTAAGTGCAGTTCCATCCAAGGGTGGCTTTCATATTCTTTGAGTAGGTTTTAAAGCAGGCTGTTAGTGGGGGATTGGTATTGAATGACATGGTCGATGATTTCATCTTCATCAAGCTTCCCCCCTCTAAGAACAACATCTATGGTACAAATGGGGGTAGTGATGTATACTTCATATTCTTATTCATCATACAACCATATAGGTAGATGAAGATCAATGGAAGGCTGGGCTGAAAGATATAATACTAGCTGTTTAGACAAGGGCCCATTCTTAATGGTCATGTTTCCAGCCCAACAGCTAATATAAGCATCAACAGTGGCTAACCAAGGTCTCCCTAAGATGAGAGGATATCCATTAAACTTGGTTTTTGGCTGGAGAACTAGGAAATATGTAGGATAGTCCCAAGAGTCAATTGAAACCATAACATCCTCAACAATTCCTTGTAGAGTTACTGTGGACCGATCTGCAAGTTGCAGAACTGTACATGGTTTTCCTCAACGTCCCTTGGAGGTTGAGTTTAAGCATAGTTTCCTTGGTCATAAAATTGATGGCAAACCCGAGATCAATTAGAGTAATGGGGAATATGACACCATCTATGTGCACATCTGCAACTGGACTGCCACGGTCCAGGTACTTTGGAAAGAGCACCCTTCCCAACATTAAGTCAGACAATTGTCCTACTACATTGATGGTGGGGGTATATTTCTTCTTTATCCCAGGTTTCTTGAAGCACTTTTCCTTGATGAGCCTATTGTAAATAGGGAAATCCTTAATGGCCTGGAGAAGGGGTATTTTTAAACACAAAATTTTTAGTTCTCTGAGAAGTTTGGTCTCCTCTGGGGTGTGCTGACTGGAATGGATCAAGAGATCAGGAAAAGGAGGTTGTTGGATTTGAGTGTTACTTTATTCCTTTTCCTCCTCAACCTATGTAGGTGGAGATGGAGGGTGGTTTTCTGGGAGTAATTTTCCTGACCTGAGATTAATCTCATGTATCTCCACAACATAAGCTGGATAGGATGTCTCTCCACTATAAACCTTTCATGCCTGTCTGTTGTTTGGGTTCAGATTTGGTTATGCAGACATCTGAGGCAACTTGGGTGGAGCAGCATGAGTAAGATGAGGTTGAGGTGGAGGCATTAGAGCAAGTGGTTGATTATGTTAAGTTCTCCACCCTTAGGATGGGTTGTTCCACTAAGTTTCTGGAGGAACATATTGTTAAAATTGTTGGCTCACTCGATGAGGATGATATGGAGGGTTGTAAGGCCAAGTAGGAGGTGTAGGCTAATATGGAGGAGTGGGGGTGTACCAAGATTGCATAGGTGCATTATAATTGTTGTGATAGTAGGAATAAGGTGTACCTTACATACCCTGTGGATATGAGTAAGGGCCTTGAGGCCTTATTTGGTTGATGAAATAGAGTTTCTCTAGTACTATTTCCCCACCTTGATATACAAATTTGAGTCCAGGCAAGGAGGGAAAATTTTCTGTGGCATGATTCTCCTCACAGACTAAGAAAACCTTTATGAAATTTAATGGACATTCCTTTCTAGGGTGTGTTCGAGTACATCTAGGGAAGAATATAGCCAAGGCTATTTTTTATTCCTCTTACTTCCTCTTGATCTTCATTGTGTCCATTTTCAAGGAAAAGGTGGGCAACATGTCACTCTTGAAGTCCTCCAACATGTTTCCAATCTCATGCGCGATGGAGGTGGAAGAGGAAGGGGTATTTTTTGTACTTTGGCTACCTCTGCATTTCTTCCTAGATTCCCTAGAATGGTTCTTGAAGACAATTTTGATTGTCTCATGAGGTAGCTAGTAGATATATCTTCCTGATAACATTGAGAGTTTATATCACCTCCTCCCTGATCCCTCAGAGAAATACTATTTTAAGTGATCCATGATAAAGGATACAGTTCACTCTCTTATAGGTTAACTGGAACCTCTCTTCATGTTCCTCTAGGGATTCATCAAGCCCTAGAGTCATCCTCAATATCTCATCTTTAATTTCCTTGGATCTACAATAATACCTATACTTGTTGTTGAAGGGTTCTTGAATCTGTGCCTAGGTAGTAATTTTGTTCCCAGGTAGACCCATGAACCAACCTTAAGGGTAGATGGGAATATCTTCAACATTTTATCATATGAGTCATAGTCATAGGTCCTACATACAACAATAAATTCAAACATGAATGTGTCAGGGACTTCATAGGTAATTCCATGGAAATGTGGAAGGGTTGAGGGGCTGATATTATTCATTTTAGTCTCCCCATATACCTTCCTAATGGGAAAGGATCGCTGGGCTTCAGTTTCAGCCATGGTTTGAATAGGTGAAGCAGGTTCCTCTGGTGAAACAATATCTTATTCTTCTCCAATCGGTTCTTCAAAATTTTCAAAAGGCTCACCTATGGTGTGCTAAACCTCACAACCATTAAAGAAGAGTGAAGGGTGACTATGTGGTGATGTGGGGGTCTTAGGTAAACAATTTACTTGAGTATCCCTACTCCTACGAGGAATGAAAATCATATTTTTTTGTTTTTTTTTCTATATTTTTGAAACAACATGTAAAAGTAAAGAAGAAAAGAATGCTAAAACAAAATCAAATCATCTACTAGACACCTCCTGGGAAATGACACCAGAAAGTGGTGGGCCTTGGTATTGCACCAAGAATGTTGTAAATCCAAAAGGCTTCCCTACATTACTTTATCAACCCAGGGTTCATACAAAATCTAAGGTGAGAGTGCTATATACACAACAAATGAATTCTACTAATGTCATCCTCTTCTGATCTCTACAAAAGCGTGCTATTTGTAGGGTTTCTGAATTAATTTTGTCACACTTATGAATTTAGACCTAGGGCTACAAATGATTCAAATCCATTAATCTATCAGCAAGAAAAGAACTATTCTACATCAAGAAAGAACATCTAACTACCCGGGAATGGAACAAATTTACACATTAAGCTATGATAAGAAATTGAAGCAAACTAGGCATCTTGCATAAAGTAAATTGCTAAATTGAAATGGCATAAAGGAAACTAACCTAATAACACTTTGCTAGGCCAAATGGCTAAAAAAAATCTTTCTAATTCATGTTCTATCTATATGCTTTTAATCATGCAGCTAATTATGACCTAACTATGCTTGTAAATGTATTGTTTTGCAGCTAGAAGGAGAAAGCGCTAAGGTGGATTATGAAAGGCTTGAACTCATGGGTGCAAGGCTGGAGGTGTATGGGTTGTTTTTGCAGGTTTGGATGAGGTGGATGGTGGTTTTTTCACTTAACGAGGTGCCCAATGGTGGTGCTGCAAGTGTTTCTATAGGTTTCCCTGTAGTGCTACAGGAAAGTCTTGAATTTCTACATGAAACAGTCCAAGGGTAATATGAGGCCAAAAATGGGTGATAAAAGTGTAGGGAAGGTGGAGTGAAGGTGTGTTTAGATGAGTGGAAGGTGGCCAACCCCCCGAGCAAGCTCAAAACCTCTTGAGAAGAACGTCTTGCACCTCTAGGGTTTTCTCATGGCGAGAAAATGAAAAATCTGAAAACAGGGTTGATGGTTATTTCATGAAAAAAAGGCTAATGAAAGGTAAAAAATGAAGATGAAGGTGCTAATGAAGTCCTCCTTGGTTGTGATACTTGAATCTGCAATAAAACTACCTATTCATGCAACCAATATTGACAAATACATGATGAAGGAAATGGAAAATATGAGTTGAATTTGGAAAGAAAACCTAATTTAGCCTACTAATAGAAATATAAATCAATATTCTAAACATGTTCATGACACTATAACAACCTAACTACTCTTTCCAAGAAATCATAAACTAAAAAGAAAATTTTGGCCTGTGGAGAAGGTCTACCCTCCTCAAGCTCGAATGAAATATATGAGAGAGGGAGGCTTGACACACCACTTTCTGATTTTATAAACTATTCTATCAACATGTAAGCAAGCTTAATCTACAACAAAAGATGAATGGAAACAAACTAAAAACAATGAATTGAAAAGTAGGCAAACTAGCTGAAAAACCCATAAGAAAACTAGCTACAATGACATAAAAGTAAAGAACGAATACACAAGAGAGACTAAGGAAAATGGATTGGGCCCTAACCCAAAATCCTAGCCCTCTGAAACTAGATCAATGAAGCACAATCCGAATACTCATTTTATTGCAAAAATAGTCTCATTACATCAACATGAAAGTCTCAAAAATATATTACAAGAGCTAAGAGTCTATTAGCTTCCTTCAAAGTTCGAATCCTAATGATATCTTGCCCAAATCTATTTAACCTAAAGGGTAGCTATCAACATCTCCCTAAAAAGTGTGTGATGCATCCACTTTGACTGCAACTGAAGTGTAGCTTTGGTGCACTTGATCTTGAGTTTTCATGGTTGCCTTTGATTTCGAGCTGTAGGAGGGAATCTCGAGGATCCCTTGGTTGCCTTTGGGATTTAAGGAGGTGGAAAATACCCCTATAATCTCTAATTTATATCTAATTCAAGATTTAATGGCAAAATATTCACCAAAAATGCACTATCTTTGTGATTTTCCTACATTTAACTCATGTTATGCATTCGAAATATGAAAAGCCTTAATCACCATCTACACTAGAAACATAAGACCATAATATAATTAAATGTGAGAAAAAGAGACTTAATAAGGAAAAAAAGTGACAATTAACCCCTCCAAATGTACCAAATGATGGAGCTCATCACAAACATACATGAACTCCTTAGATCTGGTGGTTTGATTTAGAAACAATAGAAACAAAAAGGTTAATGCTTTCCTTATAGAGATTAGAAAATGGAGGAAAGGCCTTCCTAGAATCCATTGAAACTCCTCCTCTTCTCCCTGCTTGTGAACTTAAGCTCCAGCTCCAATTTATATAAATGGGATCTGCAAAAAAATTATAACAACCAAAAGAACTATAAGATATGCATAACATAGACTATATTCTCCAATCAATGAGTCAATAAGGCATTGAAATACACATGCCTCAAATATACATAAGTATAGGAAAACAAAGTATTTTGTATTAGTGAAATGTAGGATAAGATTACAACCCTTTTATAGATATTGACCATGTGGATGTATCCCACGTAATTTTTCCTTCCTTAGCCACAAAGAAATCCTTAAATCACAACTCAAGGATTGTAATGGATCCTTAGGTAAAAAACAACAACATCAGGGCATAACTAAGAGTCTCCAAAAGGAAACCCAAAATGTGTGGGAGGTAATGAATTTATAGGGTAAATATGTTGGTTTGGTTTTTACCAATCCATTGTGCTATACAACAACCCCCATTTATTTTTATAAATAGGGACCCTTTAGAAATAAATAGGAAATTCTTTTAAAAATTTCCTAAAACAAAAAACTTGAAAAATAAATATTTTCTTTTTCCGCCTTATTATTTTTTGAGCGCATTGTAAATCACATATCTTATGAATTTCAAAAGACTCATAAAACTTAAAATATGTGAACTGCGATATGCACTCAAACTACTCCGAAGATATGATTTAAACTTTGCAAAAAGCTTCAATCACCGTTATATTTACTTTGTCGCACCGTACTTCACTTAATCAATAAAAAAAAAATTAAAAGAAAAATGATATAATTTGTGACTCCGTGGACCCGAAAAGTGATTAGACAAATGAATATAAAAGCTTTGGCCATCGCTGTCACTTCAGTTTTATAAAAAGTGCAATTCGCATTTTTCTCAACTTATAACATACGC
Organism: Pinus albicaulis; assembly: GCA_034641835.2. Classification (NCBI taxonomy): domain Eukaryota; kingdom Viridiplantae; phylum Streptophyta; class Pinopsida; order Pinales; family Pinaceae; genus Pinus; species Pinus albicaulis. Next base: position 776,438,811 of record CM076574.1, on the reverse strand, counting down.
TAAATCATTATCGTATAAAAGTTGAAATTTGTGATTTGCGCAGATCGCATTTTGCAGTCTTTAAGGGTAAGTATTATGAATGGTTATCAGTTATAATTTGTGATATGCGCACTGATGCCATTTAATAGATCAAGTGTGTAAAACAACTTGTTTCATGTCAAAATGAAATTTAAGATCTTAACGGCTTTAAAGTGATTGATAGATCTTACGTGTGGAGATATATGAAATATTAATTTAGAGATTATGATTGATGACTGATGTTATATTTGAATAAGATTGATATCTTCTTGCGTGTGTTTGAAATAAATGATAGATTTGTCTCTTTAATACTCCATATTTTTAAAATTCACTCAGCTTTCAGGATACTAGTTAACAGATTGAAGTAGAGAAAAATGAGCAAAAAGGGTAAAGAAATTTCTCAGACGTCGTCCAATGAAGACATAGTTATGTCTCCATTATTTTTAGATACCATCTACAATAAATATTGTGGCAGTTCGAAATGGGAGGCAATGTATAAAATTTTTGAAAGTGAAGGACCAAGGGTGATAAACAAAGTTTCTTCGACAGGCACTGCTTCTACCTCTGACACAACTCTTTTTTACATTGCATGCTCATACATTCATAGGAGAGCTGTAAGACCAAAGATTCTTCCTTATACAGACATGGTTAAGTGGGAAATTGACCATTTAAACATTGAATATAGAATTTTCAAGAATTCAAAGGGAGAAACTATGGGTTCCTTTAGGGCAGAAGATTTAACATCAATGTACCATCTACCACCCCCGCAACAGAAATATGACAAAAACTATTTGAAAATTTTTAGAGGAGAACATCCAGACCTTATCAAAGTCATCCAAGAATGGAAGGATAATCAGGGGAAATTGAAGCAAGATAAGTTTGGTACATACCCAATTTCCCAAATTCCTAATCCTTACTGTTATGCTGCTGGTATGTTATGTAGATTATTTGCTAAACCGGATAGCACTAGATTCTCAAGAGGTTGGATTTCCCTGATTGACGCAATCATCAATTAATCAATTTTGAATTGGGTAGACATATTATCTAATAACCTAGCCAAGTACATAACCGAATATAGAAATAAAAGAAGTATTGCATTCAGATAAATACCTCACTTTTATATGTCTTCCTATGTCATGGATGCTATCTGTTTTACTTCTATCTTTCCTACCATGGGATGGAAATAGACTACCAAGGAACCTACCCCAATTCACATTTACCAAAGAGAAATTTGGGATTCAGACTTCCACTTACACTTCTATAAAATATGTTATGGAGTCATATTGCCTATACATTAGATGATTTTTAACAGAAAGGCTCCTAGGGTTTTTGAAGAAGCCAATGCAAACATTCTTCCAGTAGCTAGATGGTTTGCTGAAGAGAATTTTACATATATTAGAGTATTCGAGAGTTATGGTTCTCCCCATGTTTTACCCTATTATGTTCCTGATAAGTTACTTGCAAAAGAAATAGCCTATCAGCTTGTTAATGGTGTTACGAAACAACTAAAGGATGCTAAAAAGGCTATTTTGCCTAATTTCACTGTACAATGTGGCACCTTTGCATTATCTAACATGGGCCATACCTACAAGGAAGTTTCCAAAATTCATTTATTAAGATTGGAAGTAACATAGTGTACATGGAGGCACAGGCCTCTACAGCTCTAGCCTAATTCAAAGGCATAATTCACAAAAAACAACAAAAATGGGACTTCCCACGCAAGGGAAACCAGTCCAATAAGAGTATGTTTCACTGCCTCATGAGAGGAAAATAGAATTATACAAATAAGACTAATAATTTTTTGCATATTGTGCCAGACATTGATACCAGAAATTAAAAAAACCTTGTGACCAAGGACCTTAAGAACAAAAACGATAAACCATAAATAACTTGAGAGCCAAGGTGTCATGAGGAGTAGGAGGAGTCTCTTTTACAATGAGACACCTGTATTCATCGGTGTCGTTGGCCTGCATGTCCTGGGTGGTGTTTGCTGCATGCTAGGGCTCCTTGGTCTCGCTAGCTTTGCCCGGAGCCTGTGTGCCATGCTTCCTATCATCCCTGCTTCTTCCAGAGCTATTGCTGCTGTCAGAGCGTGTACTGTGGCAGCCAAAACCAGGGTCACCCTTAACGTCTACAAAGGAGGTGTCACAGTGGGGGAGTTTCTGCAATTTGGGTGGGAGGAAGCTAGTAACCTTGACAGACTCCTCCTTGAAGGAAACGGTAATGGTGGCGATGACACGGGGGCGGTCCATGGAGAAGTGGAAGTGGAATTGAGCTGAGTGGCTGGACAGCAGAGGGGATATGGATTCCAGACGGGGCAGAGGCGGTGGATTGGTCGTGACATCAGAGGGCTGAGTAGAAGAATGGGATTGACCAGCGAAGCGGCCATGCCCACTGCAGGTAGCAGGGTACCGGCCATGGAAGTGATCTAGGGAGGAGGGCTAGGTGTCGGAATGGGAAGAGGGAGATGAGTGAGCAGCCTACCCTATGTTGCTGCCACGCTTGCAGCGCATGCGATGCCGAAGATGAGGCATGGTGTAATGCCGAAAAAATTATATGATATAAATTATTTAATTAAAAATTACATCACAGAGCTTAAGATGAAGCCTTTTGTAAAGGAGGAAGATGGATTTGATGATCTCTTCCAGGGCATGCAAAATTTTTCAGATATTATCAAGTATGTATCTAGTCAACTAAGTCAAGAGGATGTTGAAGATTTTCAAGCATACAGAAACAAGAGACTAGAGAAATTCCCTCTAAATTTGTTAACTATTGAATATGACAACAAACACACTCCAAGTGTCAGCTTGGATGATGGAATAAAAGATATGTCTGAAGATGAATCAGGTCAGTCGCAGCAGTAATCTAATAATTCAGATCACTCTGAAAATGAATCCGAATCTAAAAAGGAAAACTTAGAGAAGAAAATTGACCAAGTCATTCATGAGATAGAGATGCTAGAGGAAAAAATAAATAATGGGACAAAATCCAATTCTCAAGCAGTTCAAAAAAGTCACAACATGCTAGATTAGTCCATATTACCACAAGAAAAATATCTTATAAATGAATGGGGGAGTTTTCTGAAGCAATAAAAAATCCCAAACAAAATCCCAATACTGATCAAGCAACAAGTTTCCAGACACCTGAACAATCACATAATATAGTGGACACTGTTAATCCACTACAAAGATTTTCAACAATGCATGATAAAGAAATCATACTGGCCTAGCCAACAGATCAGATAGTTCTACAGATTGAAGATATTCCTTCATTAGATATTTTCTACAGTCTTAATTACAAGGCTGTAGTTAAAAGAAACAAAAGAAGGAGAATTGATGAAACAACTCCAAAGCCTATAGATGAATCAGTTGATGTACTATGGAAAGATCGCTTAGATGATCCTACTGAACATCTAACCAAGTTATCACAATATGCAGGGGCATATGCTAATGCTACTGTTGATAAAGCTACTGAGGTTAGAGTGTTGTTAAAACAAAAGGAAGCCAGAGTACAAGAACTAGAGAAGTTATTGAATGAAGAGAAATCCAATTCCAGTGAGCAAGTTAAAGTAAACACAGAAAAATTTCATGAAGAGATTGAAAGCCTCAAATTTCAGCATCAGACAGAGATTAATGAAAAACAAGCACAACTGGAAATAGCAATGAATAAGTTACAGAGTCAACCACAATTAGAGAAATTTATCAAAGAAGCACTTGATTTAAACACTAAGTTAAAGAAATAACAAGAAGTGCTTTTTCATCAAGCTTCTATGATTGATTCTTATTATGATTCAAGTAAAATAATGATCTAGTAGATAACAATTCAGAAACTTGAATGTGAAATATTTGAGAAGAAAATTGAAGAGTGCATTCAGTGGCAAGTTTCAGATTTAGGAAAGAAAGCTAATCTACCTCAAGTAGATAAGCTTCACAAATAAATTTTATTCATAGAATGGGAAGCACAAATCAAACAGGCAGAGAAAGAAGCAGCAAAAACATCTAAAATATCAAGTGAGATTATTGAATCTATGTGTAAGCAATTGTCTAAAGAAGAAATTCTTAAGGAAAACACGTCTGATGTTTTTTTCAGAAATAAGATAGGTAGAAACACAGTGGAAGAAGAGAGAAGATATACAGGAGGAAACGATTAAAAAGGTAAATAAGTTTAATTAGGAAAATTACTGGAATTTTCTGATCAAACCTTACCATCAGCATCAAACTTTGCAGTCTCTTATAGATTCAGCAAAAAGATCCCAGTCAGCAATGTCAAATGCTATTTTCAATGGACAAATCTGATCAAGGATGTCGCAACCAACTCAGCTCAAATAAATTTTAGATATTTTCCAACTTCATGACCACATTCAGAAAGAATGGCAAGACTCATAAAATCATAATTGTTAGTTTAATTTCCTAGATTGTAGTATAAGTTAGCCTTTTGAGGAAGGTTGTTTGAAACCTCCTCTATATTTTGTAATAATCTATTTTAGTTTATAGTTATTTTAGTATTTAGACCCTTCTCATCCATTTAGAGAAGGGTCCAGATATTTGTCAAAAACATTTGCAAAGAATGCACTATTGTAAGTTTGTGAGTGCTTTGATGAATTAATGGAACACATTCTATTTTTTTTTAACAATTAAAGCTATTTAACTGATGTTGCACTACTGTACTCTTTAAATTTCTTGAAAGTGAGAAGGAACAGATTCATTTCTGTCAGTTTACATGAGTAGAACTTCGTACATATGGTACTTCTATTCACTTGTATTAAGTCTTACTTCATAAATTGACAATTATCTTTTTATTGCATTATATATTTGAAACATTATCATATATAAATATTACATGCACTTCTGTTCTAATATTTAGCTATGGTTTCTTATTGAATATGTAATCACACTGATAAATGCGATATTTCTTTCACAATTATTCTATGCAAAATACTTTTTTAGAGGAACCATTTTACATAATTTTCATCTCTTTCGACTGTTAAATGATCTATATTACTGATAGTTGAAAGATATCATTTTAGATCGCATAAAGGAAAAACACCATGAGTATATATTAGATTAATAATTTAGATATATGCATATAGATTAAAATCATTATCCATTTGCATGCTATATTCACAACACCCTCAAAATCATCCTCATTGGGAAACTGGTCCCATTATCCCCAGTGAGAGCCACTATACCAAACAGAAAAGGAGCTACTTTAAGGTCCGGACCGGGTGGTTTTCCCCATGTTTTGGCAACAGAATTTTGAGGCCTCAACATATTGGCACAAGAAGGAGGGCCAAGTGAATGGCACAAAGGTCTGATCAATCTAAAGGTCAATAAAAAAATCTCTCTCGCTCTAGATCCCCATCAACTTCTAGAAAATTATCTAGATCCTCATCTATAAAATCTGAAGTTGATAATATTTCCCCTAAGTCTCCTATCGATACTCAAACTATAATATTTCCCAAGTTTCACCAAAATTCCCCAGAAGTTCAGTATTTGATAGAAAATTTAGAGAAAGTATCTATTTTTTCTAAAAAGCCTGAAACTTCTCAATTATTAGATCTTAGTATTTCATCTTCTTTACAACCTCAAAGAATATTAACTCGATTAGAAAGTTAAAAAATAGGGATTCTCCCTTTTGAATTTCCTATCACCAGTACTTGAAAGAAGTTAAAGAGGACTCAATAAAAGTCAATCACTAGCGAGATCTTATCCCATTCACCCCTGTTACCTCCACTCACTTCCACAAATTTCATTCCAACAGTCGGTATCACTTTTACTAGTTCCAATACTCAATATACTGGTCCTAGTACTCAACTTGCCTCATCATCAATTCACAATAAACCCATTCAAAATCCAATGGCAGGCTAAGTTCCTCCACCAAATGTAAACCCATGGAGTAATCGAGGGGCTATAAAAATGCCTGCTCCTCTTCATGCTTTGCCTAAAAATCCCGAAAGATGGATACCAAAATTTAATCCTGATGATGGACTTCTTACAAAAGAAATATTCATAATTTTATGTTAGCTGTCAACTTGAATGTAGTAGTTGAAGAGGATTGCGTTGTATGATTATTTCCATATACTTTAAAAGGATCTGTAGGATCCTGTTATTTTTCATCACTTGCTCGCTCCATAACTAACTGGAATATGTTTAAAGAACAATTTCTGGCTAAGTTTGGATATTACGGAACTATTTCTACTCTCATCAATGATCTTTCAAATCTTAAAGATAAACCACGTGAGAAGATAAAATATTTTAACTCAAGATTTAATAAACTACTCAATAAAATTCCTGTTACAACAGTTCTTGGTGAAGAAGTTAAAATTGAGTGGTATATTTCATCCCTTCCATCTAATATATCTATTTTCGTTGATAGAGAAAAATTAGCAACAATTGTATAGAATATTAAAGAATATTTGTTTGTAGAAAAACACATAGTTGCTCTTGAGAAGAAGAATTCTCAGGAAGATCGAAAATCAAAGAAGACATATTTCAAATATGACTCTAAGAAGAAGATGCCAAAGGATCCATTTGATGTAGAAGGTCTTCAATTTTTTTTGAAAACCATGACCAATGAGATGGAAGATATCAAGAAACAAGTTGCTGAAAATTCAAATTCAAAAAGAGTTTCAGGAATTTCAAGAAGAAACAAACCTCTAATTCTCAACCTCCAAATATTATATCTAATGTTGAATCAGATCAAGAAGAGGAGGAAGAACAAATAGAGGAAGAGGAAGATGAAGAAGAAGAAGAAGTTGAACTTAATGGAATGTGGGATTTAATCCTATCAAATGAGGAGCAAATTGAAGCTTTTCCTATTAGCACACGTAGCAAAAAAATTACAGAAGCAACAGAGCCTAGTCAACAACAAAAAATTTCCACTCCTGCTAAAGACAAATCAATAAGCAAAAAGTCTAATTCAAAGGCTATGCAAACAAGTCCTGTGACATCAGACTCTCCACCTATATCTAAAACAATGGTTATCTCAGATACCATTGAGTATAATATAGTTGAATACATGAAGAAGACTAGGGAAAATATTTCAATTCATGAGCTTACCAAATTGAAGCAACAACAACAAATCTCACTTAGAGAATTAAAAGTTGTTCCTGCTTCAAACTTACCGGCTCCAGCCACAATTCAAGATTCTAATGAAATGGTTAAGCCACCTTCTCCTTTAGTAGTATGATAGGTGATCGATCCATCTCTCATACACCCCAATTTCTCTTAACCTATGAGATATATAATAAAAATGTTCATAATTTTTTAATAGACTCAGGGGATTCTTCGAATATAATGCCAAAGTTAGTTTGTGCTAAATTTAACATTACTCCTCATAGTTTGTTAGGTCCCTATATTACTAGTATAGTCCCTTATTGTTATTAGTGTAACCCCATTATTGTTATTATTGTACCCTTGTAACCCCCATTTTGTTATTATTGTGCCCTTAAATTATTATTGTTAGGTTAGCTAGGATTACATTGTGGCCCACTAGGATTACATTATGGCCACATGGACTCCTATATATAGAAAGGAGGTTTTGTAAATGGTATCATCCAAGAATTTTTCATTTATGTAATGTATTAGAGGTTTCCTCCTCGAAGTGGCTTATTTCTAAGGCATTGATATCTCTTTTCTTCTATTTTTGGAGTTGGTTACACAACATTTGGTATCACAGCTTTGGATTCTAGGGTTTCGCTGCTCCAAATAGGTCATCGTGGAATTTTTGCTATAAATTTTTTCTACAAAGTTTCAAAAGATGAAATTTTTAGGGTGCAAAGCTTAAATCCTGAGGAAGATCATCCAAACTTTTCAGAGCTTGGTTCACAAAATTTTCGGAGATATGAGTTGTGGAAGTTAGGTATTTTTTCAGGCTCCTAAACAGGTCATCGTGGAATTTGCGCTATAAGCTTTTTTCTACGAAGTATCAAAAGTTAAAATTTATAGGGTGCGAAGCTGAACTCCTAAGGAAAAACGTCAAAAAAGTTCAGATCTTGGTTCAAAATATTTTTGGAGATATGATCTGTGGAAGGTAGTGCTTTTTCAGGCTCCTAAATTTCATCTCAAAGAGGTGATCATGGGAAAATATTCATAACTCTCTCTCTGAGCATCGGATTGGAGTGCCGTAAAAATTTGTTTCTAGTAAACGGACTTTAGTTTCTTGGTTATCAATTTCAGAGCTGAAGGATGAAACAGTGACATGTGGCAAGTCGTACAAGTTCACTATACTGAACCAGTCCATAATTAGGTCATTGTGGGAGATTGGACACAACTTTGCCTTGGAGAATCCAAATCAGGTTAGACCTGTGGCATTCGAAAGATACTTTAGAGGGCTACGTCAGTACCTAAATTCAAATATTGAAGTGCTGCAATTACAGAGATAACCCAATTTCAATATCGAGCTCCTCAAAAGCAAGAAAAAGGTGTGTATTTTTTTTGTGAATTGCATAAGTCTTGTTTGAAGAATCAATTTGAATTGATAGTGAGGGCGGAGTGTAGAATAGATATCGGTATTGGGTTCTAAAAGATGCCCCCACAAAATAATTCAACACCCAAACAGCCTTCGAGCTCTACTATGACTCATGAAGATGAAGAATTGCAACATGATCTATCAAAATTACAAGAAGTAAAGTGCAACAAATTTCACTCTGCATAAGAGCAACAAAAAATGAAATGGAAGTTTTGAAGAAAGGCATGGAAGCGAAGATGGATGGTTTGAAGAAAGGCATGGATGGCATGGAAGCTAGCATGGAAGCTAAGATGGATGACATGAAAGACAACATGGAAAACATGAAGAATGATCTAAAAACAGACATCGAAGGTTTGACAAAGTTGATACAAGAAATGTTTCCTAATGGTGAAAAGATAGTAGAAGAACCTCATGATGAGAAAAAATAAATGTTAATCGTGATTTCATAAACTCTAATGTTGGCGGGAAGAACCACCATATTCCAAAAATGGATATGAGGAAGTTTGATGGAAAGGATCCTGTAACATGGATACTACAGATGGATCAATATTTTGATCTCCATAACGTGCAAAACACACAAAAGGTACGCATTGCAAATTTACATTTAGAACAAAATACATTTGTATGGTATCAATGGCTTTGCTCCCGTAAAAAATTGAGTGGTATATTTCATCCCTTCCATCTAATATAGCTATTTTTGTTGATAGAGAAAAATTAGCAACACTTGGAGAAAATATGAAAGAGTCTCTATCTATAGAGAAACACATAACTGCTCTTGAGAAAAATAATTCTCAGGAAGATCGAAAATAAAAGAAGACATATTTCAAATATGAATCTAAGAAGAAGATGCCAAAGGATCCATTTGATGTAGAAGGTCTTCAAAAAGTTTTGAAAACCATGACCAATGAGATGGCAGATATCAAGAAAGAAGTTGCTGAAAATTCAAATTCAAAAAGAGTTTCGAGGAATTTCAAGAAGAAAGCAGACACTCTAATTCTCAACCTCCAAAATATTATATCTAATGTTGAATCAATGAGATCAAGAAGAGGGAGGAAGAACAAATAGAGGAAGAGGAAGATGAAGAAGAAGAAGAAAGTTGAACTTAATGGAATGATGCAGGATTTCATCCTATCAAATGAGGAACAACTTGAAGCTTTGCCTATTAGCACACATAGCAAAAAAATTATAGAAGCAACACAGCCTAGTCAACAACAAAAAATTTCCACTCCTGCTAAAGACAAATCAATAAGCAAAAAGTCTAATTCAAAGGCTATGCAAACAAGTCCTGTGACATTAGACTCTCCACCTATATCTAAAACAATGGTTATCTCAGATACCATTGAGTATAATATAGTTGAATACATGAAGAATACTAGGGAGAATATTTCAATTCATGAGCTTACCAAATTGAAGCAACAACAAAAAATCTTACTTAGAGAATTAAAAGTTGTTCCTGCTTCAAACTTACCGGCTCCAGCCACAATTCAAGATTCTAATGAAATGGGTAAGCCACCTTCTCCTTCAGTATTATGATAGGTTATCAATCCATCTCTCATACACCCCCATTTCTCTTAACCTATGAGATATATAATAAAAAAGTTCATAATTTTTTAATATACTCAGGGGCTTCTTCGAATATAATGCCAAAGTTAGTTTGTGCTAAATTTAACATTACTCCTCAGAGTTTGTGAGGTCCCTATATTACTAGTATAGTCCCTTATTGTTATTAGTGTAATCCCCTTATTGTTATTATTGTACCCTGGTAACCCCCATTTTGTTATTATTGTGCCCTTAAATTATTATTGTTAGGACGGCTAGGATTACATTGTGGCCCACTAGGATTACACTATGGCCACATGGACTCCTATATATAGAAAGGAGGTTTTGTAAATGGTATCATCCAAGAATTTTTCATTTATGTAATGTATTGGAGGTTTCCCCCTCAAAGTGGCTTATTTCTAAGGCGTTGATATCTCTTTTCTTCTATTTTTGGAGCTGGTTACACAACATTTGGTATCAGAGCTTTGGATTCTAGGGTTTCGCTGCTCCAAACAGGTCATCGCGACATTTTCGCTATAACGTTTTTTCTACGAAGTTTCAGAAGATGAAATTTTCAGGGTGCGAAGCCGAAATCCTTAGGAAGATATTCTAAAATTTTCAGAGCTTGGTTTGAAATATTTTCGGAGATATGAGTTGTGGAAGTTAGGTATTTTTTCAGGCTCCTAAATAGGTCATCGTGGAATTTGCGCTATAAGTTTTTTTATACGAAGTATCAAAAGCTGAAATTTATAGGTGCAGAAATTTGAAATCCTAAGGAACGATTAATAAAAAAATTTTAGATCTTGGTTCACAATATTTTTGGAGATATAATGCGATTGAGCCTAGTGCTTTTTTCGGGCTCCTAAATTTCATCTCAAAGAGGTGATCATTAGGAAGTTATTCATAACTCTCTCTACGAGCATCGGATTGAGTGCCGTAAAAAAGTAGTCGCTGGTAACGGACTTTAAGTTTCTTGGCTATCAATTTCAGGAGCAGAAGGATGAAACGGTGACACGTGGAAGAGTCATACAAGTTCATTGTACTGAACCCAATCCATAATTAGGTCATTGTGGGAGATTGGACACAACTTTGTCTTGGAGAATCATAATCGGGTAAGACACATGGCATTCAAAAGATAATTTAGGGCTACATTAGTACCAACCTTGAAATATTGAAGTACGCAATTGCATAATCAACTTAATTTCAATATCGAGCTCCTCAAAAAGCAAGAAAAAGGTGTGTATTTTGTCTTTCCGAATTGCATAAGTATTGTTTGAAGAATCAATTTGAATTGATTCCAAGTGCATATTGTAGAATAGATATCGATATTGGGTTCTAAAAGATGCCCCGTAAAACTAATTTAACACCCATTAAGCCTTCAGAAGGCTCTACTATGACTCATGAAGATGAAGAATTGCAACATGATCTATCAAAATTACAAGAACAAGTGCAACAATTTCACTCTCGCAAAGAGCAACAAAAAATGAAATGGAAGTTTTGAAGAAAGGAGTGGAAGCGAAGATGGACGGTATGAAGAAAGGCATGGATGGCATGGAAGCTAGCATGGAAGCTAAGATGGATGACATGAAAGACAACATGGAAAACATGAAGAATGATCTAAAAGTAGACATGGAAGGTTTGACAAAGTTGATACAAGAAATGTTTCCTAATGGTGAAAAGATAGTAGAAGAAACTCATGATGAAAAAAAATAAATGTTAATTGTGATTTCATAAACTAATGTTGGTGGGAAGAACCACCATATTCCAAAAAATGGATATGAGGAAGTTTGATGGAAGGGATCCTGTAACATGGAAACTACAGATGGAGAAATATTTTTATCTCCATAACGTGCAAAACACACAAAAGGTACGCATTGCAAATTTACATTTAGAACAAAATACATTTGTATGGTATCGATGGATTTTCTCCCGTAAAAAAATTGAGTGGTATATTTCATCCCTTCCATCTAATATATCTATTTTCGTTGATAGAGAAAAATTAGCAACACTTGCAGAGAATATTAAAGAATATTTGTTTGTAGAAAAACACATAGTTGCTCTTGAGAAGAAGAATTCTCAGGAAGATCGAAAATCAAAGAAGACATATTTCAAATATGAATCTAAGAAGAAGATGCCAAAGGATCCATTTGATGTAGAAGGTCTTCAAAAAGTTTTGAAAACCATGACCAATGAGATGGCAGATATCAAGAAACAAGTTGCTGAAAATTCAAATTCAAAAAGAGTTTCAGGAATTTCAAGAAGAAACAAACCTCTAATTCTCAACCTCCAAATATTATATCTAATGTTGAATCAGATCAAGAAGAGGAGGAAGAACAAATAGAGGAAGAGGAAGATGAAGAAGAAGAAGAAGTTGAACTTAATGGAATGTGGGATTTCATCCTATCAAATGAGGAACAACTTGAAGCTTTCCCTATTAGCACACATAGCAAAAAAATTATAGAAGCAACACAGCCTAGTCAACAACAAAAAATTTCCACTCCTGCTAAAGACAAATCAATAAACAAAAAGTCTAATTCAAAGGCTATGCAAACAAGTCCTGTGACATTAGACTCTCCACCTATATCTAAAACAATGGTTATCTCAGATACCATTGAGTATAATATAGTTGACTACATGAAGAAGACTAGGGAAAATATTTCAATTCATGAGCTTACCAAATTGAAGCAACAACAACAAATCTTACTTAGAGAATTAAAAGTTGTTCCTGCTTCAAACTTACTGGCTCCAGCCACAATTCAAGATTCTAATGAAATGGGTAAGCCACCTTCTCCTTCAGTATTATGATAGGTTATCGATCCATCTTTCATACACCCCCATTTCTCTTAACCTATGAGATATACAATAAAAAAGTTCATAATTTTTTAATAGACTCAGGGGCTTCTTCGAATATAATGCCAAAGTTAGTTTGTGCTAAATTTAACATTACTCCTCAGAGTTTGTTAGGTCCCTATATTACTAGTATAGTCCCTTATTGTTATTAGTGTAATCCCTTTATTGTTATGATTGTACCCTTGTAACCCCCATTTTTTATTATTGTGCCCTTAAATTATTATTGTTAGGTTGGCTAGGATTACATTGTGGCCCACTAGGATTACATTATGGCCACATGGACTCCTATATATAGAAAGGAGGTTTTGTAAATGGTATCATCCAAGAATTTTTCATTTATGTAATGTATTGGAGGTTTCCCCCTCGAAGTGGCTTATTTCTAAGGCGTTGATATCTCTTTTCTTCTATTTTTGGAGCTGGTTACACAACATTTGGTATAAGAGCTTTGGATTCTAGGGTTTCGCTGCTCCAAACAGGTCATCGTGGCATCTTCGCTATAACGTTTTTTCTACGAAGTTTCAGAAGATGAAATTTTTAGGGTGCGAAGCTGAAATCCTTAGGAAGATCTTCTAAAATTGTTAGAGCTTGGTTTGAAATATTTTCGGAGATATGAGTTGTGGAAGTTAGGTATTTTTTCAGGCTACTAAACAGGTCATCGTGGAATTTGCGCTATAAGTTTTTTTCTACGAAGTATCAGAAGCTGAAATTTATAGGGTGCGAAGCTGAAATCCTAAGGAACAGTGTCAAAACATTTTAGATCTTGGTTCACAATATTTTTGGAGATATAATCTGTGGAAGGTAGTGCTTTTTCAGGCTCCTAATTTTCATCTCAAAGAGGTGATCGTGGGAAAATATTCATAACTCTCTCTCTGAGCATCGGATTGGAGTGCCGTAAAAAGTGGTCGCTAGTAAACAGACTGTAGTTTCTTGGCTATCAATTTCAGAGCTGAAGGATGAAACAGTGACACGTGGAAAGTCATACAAGTTCGCTGTACTGAACCAGTCCATAATTAGGTCATTGTGGGAGATTGGACACAACTTTGTCTTGGAGAATCCAAATCAGGTCAGACCTGTGGCATTCAAAAGATAATTTAGAGGGCTACATTAGTACCAAAATTCAAATATTGAAGTGCTGCAATTACAGAGATAACCCAATTTCAATATCGAGCTCCTCAAAAGCAAGAAAAAGGTGTGTATTTTTTTTGTGAATTGCATAAGTCTTGTTTGAAGAATCAATTTGAATTGATTCCAAGTGCATATTGTAGAATAGATATCAGTATTGGGTTCTAAAAGATGCCCCGTAAAAATAATTCAACACCCATTAAGCCTTTAGAAGGCTCTACTATGACTCATGAAGATGAATAATTGCAACATGATCTATCAAAATTACAATAGCAAGTGCAACAAATTTCACTCTCACAAAGAGCAACAAAAAATGAAATGGAAGTTTTGAAGAAAGGCATGGAAGCGAAGATGGATGGTTTGAAGAAAGGCATGGATGGCATGGAAGCTAGCATGGAAGCTAAGATGGATGACATGAAAGACAAAATGGAAAACATGAAGAATGATCTAAAAGCAGGCATCGAAGGTTTGACAAAGATGGTACAAGAAATGTTTCCTAATGGTGAAAAGATAGTAGAAGAACCTCATGATGAGAACAAAATAAATTTCAATCATGATTTCATAAACTCTAATGTTGGCGGGAAGAACCACCATATTCAAAAAATGGATATGAGGAAGTTTGATGGAAAGGATCCTGTAACATGGATACTATAGATGTATCAATATTTTGATCTCCATAACGTGCAAAACACACAAAAGGTACGCATTGCAACTTTACATTTAGAACAAAATACATTTGTATGGTATCGATGGCTTTTCTCCCGTAAAAAAATTGAGTGGTATATTTCATCCCTTCCATCTAATATATCTATTTTCGTTGATAGAGAAAAATTAGCAACAATTGTATAGAATATTAAAGAATATTTGTTTGTAGAAAAACACATAGTTGCTCTTGAGAAGAAGAATTCTCAGGAAGATCGAAAATCAAAGAAGACATATTTCAAATATGACTCTAAGAAGAAGATGCCAAAGGATCCATTTGATGTAGAAGGTCTTCAATTTTTTTTGAAAACCATGACCAATGAGATGGAAGATATCAAGAAACAAGTTGCTGAAAATTCAAATTCAAAAAGAGTTTCAGGAATTTCAAGAAGAAACAAACCTCTAATTCTCAACCTCCAAATATTATATCTAATGTTGAATCAGATCAAGAAGAGGAGGAAGAACAAATAGAGGAAGAGGAAGATGAAGAAGAAGAAGAAGTTGAACTTAATGGAATGTGGGATTTAATCCTATCAAATGAGGAGCAAATTGAAGCTTTTCCTATTAGCACACGTAGCAAAAAAATTACAGAAGCAACAGAGCCTAGTCAACAACAAAAAATTTCCACTCCTGCTAAAGACAAATCAATAAGCAAAAAGTCTAATTCAAAGGCTATGCAAACAAGTCCTGTGACATCAGACTCTCCACCTATATCTAAAACAATGGTTATCTCAGATACCATTGAGTATAATATAGTTGAATACATGAAGAAGACTAGGGAAAATATTTCAATTCATGAGCTTACCAAATTGAAGCAACAACAACAATCTTACTTAGAGAATTAAAGTTGTTCTACTTCAAACTTTCTTCAACTCCAACCGCGATTCAAGATTCTAATGAAATGGGTAAGCCACCTTCTCCTTGAGTATTATGATAGGTTGCTCGATCCATCTTTCTTACACCCCATTTCTCTTAACCTATGAGATATATAATAAAAAGTTCATAATTGTTTAATAGACTCGGGGGCTTCTTGAGATATAATGCGAAAGTTACATCCTGCTAAATTTAACATTACTCCTCAGAGTTTGTTAGGTCCCTATATTACTAGTATAGTCCCTTATTGTTATTAGTGTAATCCCCTTATTGTTATTATTGTACCCTGGTAACCCCCATTTTTTTATTATTGTGCCCTTAAATTATTATTGTTAGGTCGGCTAGGATTACATTGTGGCCCACTAGGATTACACTATGGCCACATGGACTCCTATATATAGAAAGGAGGTTTTGTAAATTGTATCATCCAAGAATTGTTCATTTATGTAATGTATTGGAGGTTTCCCCCTCGAAGTGGCTTATTTCTAAAGCGTTGATATCTCTTTTCTTCTATTTTTGGAGCTGGTTACACAACATTTGGTATCAGAGCTTTGGATTCTAGGGTTTCGCTGCTCCAAACAGGTCATCGTGGCATTTTCGCTATAACGTTTTTTCTACGAAGTTTCAGAAGATGAAATTTTTAGGGTGCGAAGCTGAAATCCTTAGGAAGATCTTCTAAAATTGTCAGAGCTTGGTTTGAAATATTTTCGGAGATATGAGTTGTGGAAGTTAGGTATTTTTTCAGGCTCCTAAACAGGTCATCGTGGAATTTGCGCTATAAGTTTTTTTCTACAAAGTATCAGAAGCTGAAATTTATAGGGTGCGAAGCTGAAATCCTGAGGAACAGTGTCAAAAAATTTTAGATCTTGGTTCACAATATTTTTGGAGATATAATCTGTGGAAGGTAGTGCTTTTTCAGGCTCCTAAATTTCATCTCAAAGAGGTGATCGTGGGAAAATATTCATAACTCTCTCTCTCAGCATCGGATTGGAGTTCCGTAAAAAGTGGTCACTAGTAAACAGACTGTAGTTTCTTGGCTATCAATTTCAAAGCTGAAGGATGAAACAGTGACATGTGGAAAGTCATACAAGTTCGCTGTACTGAACCAGTCCATAATTAGGTCATTGTGGGAGATTGGACACAACTTTGTCTTGGAGAATCCAAATTAGGTCAGACCTGTGGCATTCAAAAGATAATTTAGAGGGCTACATTAGTACCAAAATTCAAATATTGAAGTGCTGCAATTACAGAGATAACCCAATTTCAATATCGAGCTCCTCAAAAGCAAGAAAAAGGTGTGTATTTTTTTTGTGAATTGCATAAGTCTTGTTTGAAGAATCAATTTGAATTGATTCCAAGGGGAATGTGTAGAATAGATATCAGTATTGGGTTCTAAAAGATGCCCAGTAAAAATAATTCAACACCCATTAAGCGTTCAGAAGGCTCTACTATGACTCATGAAGATGAAGAATTGCAACATGATCTATCAAAATTACAAGAGCAAGTGCAACAAATTTCACTCTCGCAAAGAGCAACAAAAAATGAAATGGAAGTTTTGAAGAAAGAGATGGAAGCGAAGATGGATGGTTTGAAGAAAGGCATGGATGGCATGGAAGCTAGCATGGAAGCTAAGATGGATGACATGAAAGACAAAATGGAAAAAATGAAGAATGATCTAAAAGCAGACATCGAAGGTTTGACAAAGATGATACAAGAAATGTTTCCTAATGGTGAAAGGATAGTAGAAGAACCTCATGATGAGAACAAAATAAATGTCAATCATGATTTCATAAACTCTAATGTTGGCGGGAAGAACCACCATATTCAAAAAATGGATATGAGGAAGTTTGATGGAAAGGATCCTGTAACATGGATACTACAGATGTATCAATATTTTGATCTCCATAACGTGCAAAACACACAAAAGGTACGCATTGCAACTTTACATTTAGAACAAAATACATTTGTATGGTATCGATGGATTTCTCAGAAGTAACTTAATTGAGTGGTATATTTCATCCCTTCCATCTAATATATCTATTTTCGTTGATAGAGAAAAATTAGCAACACTTGCAGAGAATATTAAAGAATATTTGTTTGTAGAAAAACACATAGTTGCTCTTGAGAAGAAGAATTCTCAGGAAGATCGAAAATCAAAGAAGACATATTTCAAATATGAATCTAAGAAGAAGATGCCAAAGGTTCCATTTGATGTAGAAGGTCTTCAAAAAGTTTTGAAAACCATGACCAATGAGATGGCAGATATCAAGAAACAAGTTGCTGAAAATTCAAATTCAAAAAGAGTTTCAGGAATTTCAAGAAGAAACAAACCTCTAATTCTCAACCTCCAAATATTATATCTAATGTTGAATCAGATCAAGAAGAGGAGGAAGAACAAATAGAGGAAGAGGAAGATGAAGAAGAAGAATAAGTTGAACTTAATGGAATGTGGGATTTCATCCTATCAAATGAGGAACAACTTGAAGCTTTGCCTATTAGCACACATAGCAAAAAAATTATAGAAGCAACACAGCCTAGTCAACAACAAAAAATTTCCACTCCTGCTAAAGACAAATCAATAAGCAAAAAGTCTAATTCAAAGGCTATGCAAACAAGTCCTGTGACATTAGACTCTCCACCTATATCTAAAACAATGGTTATCTCAGATACCATTGAGTATAATATAGTTGAATACATGAAGAAGACTAGGGAAAATATTTCAATTCATGAGCTTACCAAATTGAAGCAACAACAACAAATCTTACTTAGAGAATTAAAAGTTGTTCCTGCTTCAAACTTACCGGCTCCAGCCACAATTCAAGATTCTAATGAAATGGGTAAGCCACCTTCTCCTTCAGTATTATGATAGGTTATCGATCCATCTCTCATACACCCCCATTTCTCTTAACCTATGAGATATATAATAAAAAAGTTCATAATTTTTTAATAGACTCAGGGGCTTCTTCGAATATAATGCCAAAGTTAGTTTGTGCTAAATTTAACATTACTCCTCAGAGTTTGTTAGGTCCCTATATTACTAGTATAGTCCCTTATTGTTATTAGTGTAATCCCCTTATTGTTATTATTGTACCCTGGTAACCCCCATTTTGTTATTATTGTGCCATTAAATTATTATTGTTAGGTCGGCTAGGATTACATTGTGGCCCACTAGGATTACACTATGGCCACATGGACTCCTATATATAGAAAGGAGGTTTTGTAAATGGTATCATCCAAGAATTTTTCATTTATGTAATGTATTGGAGGTTTCCCCCTCGAAGTGGCTTATTTCTAAGGTGTTGATATCTCTTTTCTTCTATTTTTGGTGCTGGTTACACAACATTTGGTATCAGAGCTTTGGATTCTAGGGTTTCGCTGCTCCAAACAGGTCATCGTGGCATTTTCGCTATAACGTTTTTTCTACGAAGTTTCAGAAGATGAAATTTTTAGGGTGCGAAGCCGAAATCCTTAGGAAGATCTTCTAAAATTCTCGGAGCTTGGTTTGAAATATTTTTGGAGATATGAGTTGTGGAAGTTAGGTATTTTTTAAGGCTCCTAAACAGGTCATCGTGGAATTTGCACTATAAGTTTTTTTCTACGAAGTATCAGAAGCTGAAATTTATAGGGTGTGAAGCTGAAATCCTGAGGAACAGTGTCAAAAAATTTTAGATCTTGGTTCACAATATTTTTGGAGATATAATCTGTGGAAGGTAGTGCTTTTTCAGGCTCCTAAATTTCATCTCAAAGAGGTGATCGTGGGAAAATATTCATAACTCTCTCTCTGAGCATCGGATTGGAGTGCCGTAAAAAGTGGTCGCTAGAAAACGGACTGTAGTTTCTTGGCTATCAATTTCAGAGCTGAAGGATGAAACAATGACACGTGGAAAGCCATACAAGTTTGCTGTACTGAACCAGTCCATAATTAGGTCATTGTGGGAGATTGGACACAACTTTGTCTTGGAGAATCCAAATCAGGTCAGACATGTGGCATTCAAAAGATAATTTAGAGGGCTACATTAGTACCAAAATTCAAATATTGAAGTGCTGCAATTACAGAGATAACCCAATTTCAATATTGAGCTCCTCAAAAGCAAGAAAAAGGTGTGTATTTTTTTTGTGAATTGCATAAGTCTTGTTTGAAGAATCAATTTGAATTGATTCCAAGGGCATATTGTAGAATAGATATCAGTATTGGGTTCTAAGATGCCTGATAAGAAATAATTCAACACCCATTAAGCCTTCAGAAGGCTCTACTATGACTCATGAAGATGAAGAATTGCAACATGATCTATCAAAATTACAAGAGCAAGTGCAACAAATTTCACTCTCACAAAGAGCAACAAAAAATGAAATGGAAGTTTTGAAGAAAGGCATGGAAGCGAAGATGGATGGTTTGAAGAAAGGCATGGATGGAATGGAAGCTAGCATGGAAGCTAAGATGGATGACATGAAAGACAACATGGAAAACATGAAGAATGATCTAAAAGCAGACATCGAAGGTTTGACAAAGATGATACAAGAAATGTTTCCTAATGGTGAAAAGATAGTAGAAGAACCTCATGACGAGAAAAAAATAAATGTCAATCATGATTTCATAAACTCTAATGTTGGCGGGAATAACCACCATATTCAAAAAATGGATATGAGGAAGTTTGATGGAAAGGATCCTGTAACATGGATACCACAGATGGATCAATATTTTGATCTCCATAACGTGCAAAACACACAAAAGGTACGCATTGCAACTTTACATTTAGAACAAAATACATTTGTATGGTATCGATGGCTTTTCTCCCGTAAAAAAATTGAGTGGTATATTTCATCCCTTCCATCTAATATATCTATTTTCGTTGATAGAGAAAAATTAGCAACACTTGCAGAGAATATTAAAGAATATTTGTTTGAAGAAAAACACATAGTTGCTCTTGAGAAGAAGAATTCTCAGGAAGATTGAAAATGAAAGAAGACATATTTCAAATATGAATCTAAGAAGAAGATGCCAAAGGATCCATTTGATGTAGAAGGTCTTCAAAAAGTTTTGAAAACCATGACCAATGAGATGGCAGATATCAAGAAACAAGTTGCTGAAAATTCAAATTCAAAAAGAGCTCGGGAATTTAGAAAAACAAACCTCTAATTCTCAACCTCCAAAATATTATATCTAATGTTGAATCGAGATCAAGAAGAGGAGGAAGAACAAATAAGGAAGAGGAAGATGAAGAAGAAGAAGAATTTGAACTTAATGGAATGTGATTTCATCCTACCAAATGAGGAACAACGAGCTTTGCCTGTACTTATAGCAAAATTATAGAAGCAAAATAGCCTAGTCAACAAAAATTTGTACTCTGTAAAGACAAATCAATAAGCAAAAAGTCTAATTGAAAGGCTACTAATTGAAAGGCTATGCAAACAAGTCTGTGACATTAGACTCTCCACTATCTAAAACAATGGTTATCTCAGATACCATTGAGTATAATATAGTTGAAGACATGAAGAAGACTAGGGAAAATATTTCAATTCATGAGCTTACCAAATTGAAGAAACAACAACAAATATTACTTAAAGAATTAAAATTTTTTCCTACTTCAAACTTACCTACTCCAGTCATAGTTCAAGCTACTAATGAAATGGGTAAGCCATCTTCTCCTTCAGTAAAAATAGATGCCTCAGATTTAATTATGATAGGTGATCGATCCATCTCTCATACTCCCCCATTTCTCTTAACCTATGAGATCTATAACAAAAATTTTCATATTTGTTTAATAGACTCAGGGGCTTCTTCGAATATAATGCCGAAATTAGTTTGTGCTAAATTTAACATTACTCCTCATAGTTTGTTAGGTCCCTATATTACTAGTATAGTCCCTTATTGTTGTTAGTGTAACCCCCTTATTGTTATTATTGTACCCTTGTAACCCCCATTTTTTATTATTGTGCCCTTAAATTATTAATGTTAGGTCGGCTAGGATTACATTGTGGCCCACTAGGATTATATTGTGGCCCCATGGACTCCTATATATAGAAGGAGGTTTTGTTCATTTGTATCATCCAAGAATTGTTCATTTATGTAATGTATTGGAGGTTGCCCCCTCGAAGTGGCTTATTTCCAAGGCGTTGATATCTCTTTTCTTCTATTTTTGGAGTCAAGTTGACAAACATTTGGTATGAGAGCTTTGGATTCTAGGTTTTGTCGCCCAAACAAAGTCATCGTAAGAATTTATAACGTTTTTTCTACGAAGTTTTGTGAGAAATTGAAATTTTTAGGGTGCGAAGCCGAAATCCTTAGGAAGATCTTCTAAAATTTTCAGAGCTTGGTTTGAAATATTTTCGGAGATATGAGTTGTGGAAGTTAGGTATTTTTTCAGGCTCCTAAACAGGTCATCGTGGAATTTGCGGTATAAGTTTTTTTCTACGAAGTATCAGAAGCTGAAATTTATAGGGTGCGAAGCTGAAATCCTGAGGAACAGTGTCAAAAAACTTTAGATCTTGGTTCACAATATTTTTGGAGATATAATCTGTGGAAGGTAGTGCTTTTTCAGGCTCCCACTGTCATCTCAAAGAGGTATCGTGGGAACATTCATAACCTTCTGAGCACGTGATTGGAGTGTCAGAAAAGGGTCGCTAGTAAACGGACTGTAGTTTTTGGCTATCATTTTAGAGTCGAAGGATGAAACAGTGACACGTGGAAAGTCGTACAAGTTCGTTGTACTGAACCAGTCCATAATTAGGTCATTGTGGGAGATTGGACACAACTTTGTCTTGGAGAATCCAAATCAGGTCAGACCTATGGCATTCGAAAGATAATTCAGAGGGCTACGTTGGTACCAAAAATCAAATATTGAAGTGCTGCAATCACAAATATAATCCAATTTCAATATCGAGCTCCTCAAAAGCAAGAAAAAGGTGTGTATTTTTTTCCGAATTACATAAGTCTTGTTTGAAGAATCAATTTGAATTGATTCCAAGGGCATATTGTAGAATAGATATCAATATTGGGTTCTAAAAGATGCCCCGTAAAAATAATTCAACACCTATTAAGCCTTCAGAAGGCTCTACTATGACTCATGAAGATGAAGAATTGCAACATGATCTATCAAAATTACAAGAGCAAATGCAACAGTTTTCACTCTCGCAAAGAGCAACAAAAAATGAAATGGAAGTTTTGAAGAAAGGCATGGAAGTGAAGATGGACGGTTTGAAGAAAGGCATGGAAGCTAAAATGGATGGCATGGAAGCTAAGATGGATGACATGAAAGACAACATGGAAAACATGAAGAGTAATCTAAAAGCATACATGGAAGGCTTGATGACAAGCTTAAAACCAGAAATGATTCCTAATGGCGGAAATATAGGAGAAGAACCTCATGATGAGAACAAAATAAATGTTAATTGTGATTTCATAAACTCGAATGTTGGCGGGAAGAACCACCATATTCAAAAAATGGATATGAGGAAGTTTGATGGAAAGGATCCTGTAACATGGATACTACAGATGGAGCAATATTTTGATCTCCATAACGTGCAAAACACACAAAAGGTACGCATTGCAACTTTACATTTAGAACAAAATACATTTGTATGGTATCAATGGCTTTGCTCCCGTAAAAAAATTGTCACTGGGTCAATTTTTACGGAGGAAATGATATCACATTATGAGGATACAAAGAGCAACACCTTCTTTAGCCAATTGATAAATCTCAAACAAAAGGGTTTAGTGGGGCAGCACATTGAGGACTTCCAAAAATTGAATATAAGGGTAACTGATATTCCAGAGGAACACAGGATTGATCTCTTCATAGGTACTCTAAAGGATAACATCCAACATGAAGTTCGTGTTTTGGAACCTGATTCATTGGAGAAGGCATTCAGGTTGGCAAGAAAAGTTGAATGCAAAATTATGGCAACAAGGAAGCCTACCACTCAATTCTATAAAGAAGGAAGTGTTGCTACGCCTAGATTTCCACAACCTACAAGGTTGACACCACAAAAATTGGAAGAAAAAAGAGCAAAAGGGCTTTGCTACAGTTGTGATAGCAAATACACTAAAGGTCATAAGTGTGCTGAGAAGAAATTATTTTACATGGATTGTGAAGAGGAAGAAGAAAATGAACAAGAAGAGGATATACACCAGCAACCAGCCCTAGAAGAGGAAGAAATGAATCCAACCATATCGTGTAATGCACTGGCAGGAATTACCACTCCTCAAACTCTCAAGATTGAAGGACATATCAAGAAGAAAAAAATAATAGTGTTGATTGATTCAGGTAGCACCCATAATTTTATTCATTGTAAGGTAGCCAAGGAATTAAATTATTTCCTATACCCAACACCAAAATGTCAAGTGATGGTTGCAAATGGAGGAACTATAAATTGCTCTAGAAAATTCCATAATATCAAGCTAACCATGGGGGAATATGTATTGACTAATCCAATGCTTTCCATTCCTATGGGAGGTGCTGATGTTGTACTAGGAGTACAATGGTTACAATCTTTGGGGATGGTAGCTTTTAATTTTCAAGAACTTTTCCTGAAATTTTTTTCAGAAGGAAAGGAAGTCGAATTACGGGGTATTGTAGAGAAGCCGGGAAAGATAATAAGCTCTAATGTCATGAAAAATCTTCTAAAGAAAGAACAACGAGGTGTAATTGCACAATTATGCTCACTAGAAGTTCGAACATCAAAATCATCTATTTCTGCAGATATCCAACAAGTCTTGGACAATCATTCTAAGGTGTTTGAAATTCCCAAAGGACTCCCACCTATTCGTGATCATGATCATGCTATTCATTTGATTCCAGGAAGTGTTCCTCCAAACGTTAGGCCTTCTAGATATCCTTACGTCCAAAAGAGTGAAATTGAACGTATGATTGTAGAAATGTTAGAGGCGGGTATAATTCAACCTAGTCAAAGTTCTTTCTCTGCTCCTGTAGTATTGGTACACAAGAAGGATGGATCATGGCGAATGTGTCCCGATTTTAGGGAGCTCGATAAGCTCACCATTAAAGATAAATTTCCCATTCCTGTGATTGATGAATTATTGGATGAATTACATGGAGCAATTTATTTTACCAAGTTGGATCTTCGTTCAGGATATCATCAAATTAGAATGAAAACTAAAGATATTCCAAAAACAACATTTTGAACTCATGAGGGTCATTATGAATTTTTGTTCATGCCTTTTGGCCTTACCAATGCACCTTCTACATTTCAAGGGTTGATGAATTCCATTTTCAAACCCTTCCTTAGAAAATTTGTGCTGGTATTTTTTGATGATATACTAATCTATAGCAGTCTTGGAAGGATCATGTTGAACATGTTGACAGGGTGCTCAAACTATTGCAGGAGAAACAATTATATGCAAAAACATCCAAATGTTTCTTTGGAGTACAAGAGGTGGTGTATCTGGGTCATATTGTATCTCACGATGGTGTTAAAGTAGACCCTAACAAAATTAAAGCCATTAAGGAATGGAAAGTCCCCACAACCATAAAGCAGTTGCGAGGATTTCTCGGGTTAACAGGGTATTATCGCAAGTTTGTTAAGAATTATGGGAGAATAGCAGCACCTCTAACAACATTATTGAAGAAAGATGCATTTTCATGGACTCCTCAAGCAACTAAGGCCTTTGAACGTCTTAAAGAGGCAATGTGCCTAGCACCGGTCTTAGCTACACCAGACTTCACAAAAACCTTTATTGTGGAATGTGATGCCTCAGGAAATGGAATTGGTGCAGTTTTAATGCAGGAAGGAAGACCCATTGCTTTTGAAAGTCGTCCAATCACAGGAAAGTATTTACAGAAACCTATTTATGAGAAGGAAATGTTAGCAATACTGCATGCACTAAAGAAATGGCGAACTTACCTAATGGGAAGACACTTCAAGGTAAAAACTGATCATGATAGTCTTAAACACTTTTTGGAACAAAGAATATGTTTAGAAGAGTAGCAAAAATGGGTCACAAAGATGTTGGGCTATGACTTTGAAATAATCTACAAAAAAGGAAAGCTTAATGTTGTTGCAGATGCACTCTCAAGAAAGGATGAAGAGGTGGAAGCATTGCTTTGTGCCATTTCTATTATCCAACCAGATTGGATAACTGAAGCAAGAGATGAATGGAAGGACAAAGATGTATGGACACTCATTCAAAAGTTGCAGCAAGATCCTAGTACATCTGATACATTTAGTTGGAAAAATTATTCCTTATGGTATAAAGATCGCTTATATCTTTGTAAGAATTCCCAACTAAAACAAAAGATTCTTCTGGAATTGCACACTTCTCCTTTAGGAGGACACTCGGGATTTTTAAAAACTTACCACAAGGTGAAGAAAGATTTTTTTTGGGATGGCCTTAAATCCGATATTCAAAAGTTTGTGGCGGAATGTTTGGTTTGCCAGCAGAATAAAGTGGAAACAATTAAGACCCCAAGACTTCTACAACCTTTATCCATTCCAAGTCAACGTTGGGAGGAGATTTCAATGGATTTTATCACAGGTTTACCTAAGTCCGAAGGAAAGAGTGTCATCATGGTGGTAGTTGATAGACATACCAAGTATGCACACTTTTGTGCTTTATCTCATCCATTTAAAGCAAGTACAGTTGCTACTACATTTATGGACAGAATTCAAAAGCTACATGGAAGCCCAAGGGTTATTGTGAGCGACAGAGATCCCATTTTTACTGGAAATTTTTGGACGGAGTTATTTTCTTGTTCGGGTACTCAATTAGCTCATAGCTCATCTTATCATCCTCAATCTGATGGTCAAACTGAGATAGTAAATAAATGTTTGGAAGGATATCTTCGTTGTTTTGTATCCGATAAACAAACACAATGGGTCAAGTGGTTACCTCTTGCTGAATGGTGGTATAACACTTCCTTCCATACTGCAGCAAAAATGACCCCATTTATGGCACTTTATGGATATCATCCACCATCCATCACATCATCTTTAAGGAAAAATTCGAAGGTTCAAGCAGTGGAAGATCACATCGAGCATAAAAAAGAAGTTCTCCAACTCTTAAAGGATAACCTGAATTTGGCACAAAATTGAATGAAACAACAGGCAGATCAACATCGCAGCGAGAGAATTTTTGATGTAGGAGATTGGGTATTTTTACGGCATACAAACAAATGTCCCTCAAGCAAGCTAAGGAGGATAATAAATTATCGCCAAAGTACTATGGTCCTTACAAGGTGTTGCAAAAGATTGGTACTATGGCATACAAATTGGAGCTTCCTGCTTCTTCGCGAGTACATCCAGTTTTCCATGTTTCATACTTAAAGAAGGTTATAGGTGAAAATATTCCCATTCAAACAATATTTCCAGAACTTGATGAGGAAGGAAAAATCACATTGGAACCTGAAGTGGTCACGGAAAAAAGAACTCGACAACTATGGAATCGATCAATTTCAGAGCATCTCATCAAGTGGAAGAACTTACCCACTGAAGATTCTACATGGGAGGATGAGAATTTTATACAGAAGCACCCGGAGCTACTCAAGTGTTGAGGACAACACTTTTTTTGAAGGAGAGGGGCATGTTAGGTCCCTATATCACTAGTATAGCCCCTTATTATTGTTAGTGTAAACCCCTTATTGTTATTGTTGTACCCTTGTAACCCCCTTTTTGTTATTATTGTGCCCTTAAATTATTACTGTTAGGTCAGCCAGGATTACATTGTGGCCCACTAGGATTACATTATGGCCACATGGACTTCTATATATAGAAAGGAGGTTTTGTAAATGGTATCATCCAAGAATTGATCATTTATGTAATGTATTGGAGGTTTCCCCCTCGAAGTGGCTTATTTCTAAGGCGTTGATATCTCTTTTCTTCTATTTTTGGAGCTGGTTACACAACAGAGTTCTCCAGTTAATATAGTACAACTTGACAGAACTAGTTTAGAAGTGGTAGGAGAATTAAAATTTGTTTCTATAAGATTGTCATCAAATCCCAAAGTTTTTTAGATAATTGATACTTTCGTGGCAGAAATTCCCAAATTTTATGGTTTAATTTTAAGTCGTGATTGGTTTGAGAAAATTCATGGCTATTTTTCAATAGACTGGTCACATATGTGGTTACCACATAATGGAAAGCCAAACCAAATTTGAATTGACCGTGAAAAGTTTATGAAACACGCAGTGACTAATCTTGAAGAGCTTAATGAGCCAGTAGCCTTCAATAACAACATTATTGGAAACTACTATACATAGTCATTTTTAGGAAACTTTAATGCTCAGCCATGCCATTTATTTTATAATGCGGTTGTATCTCAGATTGAGAATCTTTCCCAGTTGGATAATTCTAGATGTATTGATTTTTTAGATAGAAAAATAGTTAATTCTTTGTTTTGGACCTTTTATTTTGACGGTTCTAAATTTGAAGATGGTGCAAGTGCGGGTTGCATTTTAATAAAGCTAGAAGGAAAAAATACTATGTTAGCCTGCCGATTAGAATTTGATTGTACCAACAATGTAGCTGAGTATGAAGCATTAGTTCAAGGAATATTAAAATATATTGATCTAAATATCAGACATCTGAAGGTTTTAGGAGATTTATAAATCATAGTTAGGCAAGTAAGAGATAGTATCCACTGTAATTATGGACATTTAAAACATTATCAATCATTAATCCAAGAATTAAATACTCATTTCTTAGCCTTCAACGTTTCTTCTATACCTTGAATACAGAATGCTAGTGCAGATTTACTTGCTAATGTAGCATCAAAATTAATCCCATCCTAAGAATTTAGTCCCGATATATTTTCTATTGAATTTATTTTTAGATCATCTATTCCTGATAATATCACTAATTGGAGAGTATTCAATAATGACCCAGATATCATAGATTCTTTAACATCTAAAGAATCTTATGATAATCAAAACATGGATGAAAGCATACATGACATTTAGATTAAGAAAGAACAAGATGAAAATCCTATTCCAAAATCTGTTGTCAAGTTAGAAGACTTATATGATCTAAATGATAGATTTAAAAGAGTAACTAACTCAAAAATACAAATTTCTACCTCAAGATTTGAGTTAGTTAATCTAGGAAGTGAAGAAAAACCTCAAAATATAAATCTAGGTCTTGGTCTGTCTTCCGAAGAAAGATTATCATTCATCAGATTGTTTAGGATGTAAAAAAGTTTCTTTTCTTTGGATTATTTTGATATTTAAACATATGATACTTCTGTAATTCAACTTACGAATCCTATGATCTCAGAGGAAAATCCCATACAATACAAATTGAGAAAGATCATTCAAATATGGAAAATAAAATTAAAACTGAATTGAATAAACTTCTCAAGGAAAAAATTATCTTTCCAGTCAGACATTCAAAATGGGTATCAAATTTGGTACCTGTTAGGAAGAAGAATGGTGATATTAGAATTTTCATTTATTTTAGAAATTTAAAGCAAGCTTGCGAGAAGGACAATTTTCCACTACCAACCATGGAACAAGTATTGCAAAAAGTAGCTAGTTCTAAGCTCATGTCTTTTCTATATGGATTTTCCGGTTACAATCAAATCCTCATTCATCCAGATGACATATTTAAAACTACGTTCAGAACTAAGTGGGGAACTTATGCTTATCAAAAAATGCCTTTTGGATTAATTAATGCAGGTGCCACTTTCCAAAGAGCCATGGACATTACTTTTAGAGGACTTATAAATAAAACAATAGTTATCTATTTATATGACATTAATGTCTTCTCTAAACAGGCAAATCATCATGTGAATGACCTAAAGAAAGTCTTTGAATGATGCAAAAGGTATGGCATTTTATTAAATCCAAAGAAATCATTTTTTGATTTATATGAAGGAAACATTTTAGGATTCATTGTGTCAAAAGATGGTATCTATATTGATCCTGAAAGAGTGGATGAAATTAAACGATTTTCTTTCCCTCATAACAAGAAAACCATGCAATATTTCCTTGGGAAAATTAGTTTTGTTAAGAGATTTTTCTCTGATTTTTCTCAAATAATTTTACCATTGCAGAACATGATTAAGAAAAATTATGTCTTCAAATGGGGACATTATGAAAGAGAAGCATTTGAATTGATTAAATAGTCAATTGTCAATGCTCCATTCCTGACCACCCCCAATTTTATTGATCCATTTACATTATATGCTTTTTCATCGGATACATCATATGCAACTATTTTAACACAGTTGAATGACCAACAAATAGAAGCATTGATATCATTCTTTAGTTCAAATTTACAAGGTGAAGAATTGAATTACAAATTTGTTGAAAAACAAGCATTTGCTATTTTTAAAGCCATAAAAATTTTTAGACCTTTTCTCCTAAAGTCTCATACGAAAATCATAGTTCCATTTTCTGCAATAAGACAACTTTTGATGCAGAAAGAATTAGGAGAAAAAAGAGCTAACTGTGTAACTGCATTACAAGACTATGCTGTTGAAATAAAACCCTCTAAAATCATTAGAGGTCAAGGTTTTTGCAGAATGCTTGCAGGAGCATCACATTTTCCAGCAGAAGAAGATTCAGGTAATGTGAAAATATCATAGGTAAGCCTCAATGATTCAAATTCACAATATGCTGATCTTACATTTTATTTAAAAAATGGATATGCTCCAAATCATCTCAGTTATAAGACAAAATGAGCTCTTAGATTAAAAGATAAAAAATATGAGTTACTCAATGATGTGTTATTTAGAAGAAATTTCAATTCTGTACTTCTAAGATTCTTAGAAAAATCTGAAGCAGAGAAGGTCTTGCAAGAACTCCATGATGGATCAGCCGGAGGACATTTTGGAGGAAATACAACAACACATAAATTTTTTCATGCAGGTTACTTTTGGCCTACACTTTTCAAATATGCCCATGAATATTCAAGAAGATATAAAGTAGGCCAAAGTACATTTGGAAAACAAAGAAATCCAACATTCCCATTACAGCCGGTCAATATTGAACAACCATTTGAGCAATGGGGATTAAATATAATTGGTGAGATTATTCCTTACTCTTCCAAATAGCATAGATATATTCTCATAGCTACAGATTAATTTACAAAATGGGTAGAAGAAATTCCATTAAGAGTAGCTAATTCAGAAAATATCATTCATTTCATTAACCAAAATATCATAACCAGGTTTAGCTTACCTACTGCTTTGATGTTTGATAATGCATCTTATTTCTCTGGAACTACTATGCTAGATTTTGCGATTAAAAGAGGTTTTAAACTAAAATATTGTACAAATTATTATCCACAAGGAAATGGTTTAGCATAATCTACAAACAAAAATTTGATTAGAATAATCAAAAGAACTGTTGATCAGAACCAAAGAAATTGGCATAAGTCATTAATTTTTGCTCTTTGGGCAGATCGAATAACTCAAAAAGCTTTTATTGGTACTTCTCCATTCAATCTTGTACATGGAAATAAGCTGTACTTCCCACCAATGTAGTTATTCCATCTCTTTCCTTAGTACAATTCATTGATGAAACTCCTACTTATTCTTTGCAACTTAGACAAGGTCAAATTATGAAGTTAGAAGAAGAAAGAGAAAAAGCCAAACAAACTCATGCTCATCATCAACAAATAATAAAAGCCTCATTTGATTCAAATTTTTTCATTCCAAAGAACTTTCAAATTGGTGATTTGGTATTGAAATGGGACAAAGCGCACGAGGAAAAAGGTAAACACATGAAGTTTCAAAAACTATGGCTAGGTCCATTTCAAATAATTGAAGAAATAGGCCCATCAACATTTCTATTACAAGATTTATCAGGCAAAATGGATTCTTTGCCTATTAATGGGAAAGTTTAAAAAAAATATTTCTCATAGGAGGTAACCCCTTCTATCCTTGTATATTAGTGTCTTTTTTTTTTTCTTTTAAAATAAAATTTTATTAGTATTAATATTTGGCTTTTCAAATCTAATCTCATATGATTTTATTTTTTATTTTTCTTTTCGCTTATAAAAAATGAAAAATGTTTAAGGAAGAAAAATCGAAAGATTTAAAAAGATAATTTGATTTTATCTTTCTGAAAAATGAAATTTCACTAAAATCAATTATTCTTTGATGAACTCTCATCTTTATATAGCATGAATATTATATTTATCAGTCAAGAAAATAAACTTTAACATAGTAAAGACCTGTTTACAGAAAAGAAATATGAAACTCGACATTATCATCCAAAATCTTAAAAAGACCAATGATTCATCCCATCCAGAAAATATTATAATTTTTCAAAAGGAATTCAAATGAAAATAAAAATATATGATTAGAAGAAAAAATTAAAATATAATAAGTCTCATCACGATCTTGTTTACCATGTTCATAAGGAAATAGTTAAACTGACATTACCAATACTGTCTACCAAAACAGGGTAATGACTTGAGATTATATAAAAAAGACAAGAGGTCTCATTTAGAGCTAGCTTGATCAACTTAATTACTACTAGTGAGTGGCATTGTCATCATTTGGTTACCAAGCCAAGACAATGGCTTTTAAGTAAATAAAATAATATATAAAAGAAAATTCTCAAAGATCATAATTTACTTCTGAAAATTATAAGAAATACTGGATGGGACGATAAATAATTGCTAGGTAAAAGGTAACCCTGCCAAAAGCTTAAATTGCCTATTGGAACAGAGGCTCTATCTGTGATAAAAGAGTAAATTTTTATAAAGCTAATTTGTAAAGGCCACCTACTTTATCTTTTTAAACTAAGGAAGGACTGATATAAGTTTTCATACTTATATCTTTAAAAGAGGAATTCTTATGAATAGTGAATAAGAGAAAATTTCATTGCTTAGTAAGATATTATTTATTTGAAATTTCATTCTTATAACTATTTTATTTTCAAAAAGCTTAGAAATGCCAATTTTTTTATTATCAAAGATATCTGGTTCACCCAAGTGAATCGCCAATTTTTGTGCTATACAACAACCCCCATTTATTCTTATAAATAGGGACCCTTTAGAAATAAATAGGAAATTATTTTAAAAATTTCCTAAAACAAAAAAGTTAGAAAATAAATATTTTCTTTTTCCGCCTTATTCTTTTTTGAGTGCATCGCAAATCACATATCTTATGAATTTCAAAAGACTCATAAAACTTAAAATATGCGAACTGCGATATGCACTCAAACTTCTCCGAAGATATGATTTAAACTTTGAAAAAAGCTTCAATCGCCATTATATTTACTTTATCGCACTGCACTTCACTTAATCAATAAAAAAAAATTAAAAGAAAAATGATATAAGTTGCGACTTAACGGACCCGACAAGCAAATAGACAAATGAATATAAAAGCTTCAGCCATCACGGTCACTTCAGTTTTATAAAAAGCGCAATTCACATTTCGCTCAACTTATAACATACGCTAAATCATTATCCTATAAAATTTGCGATCTATGATTTGCGTAGATCTCATTTCATAGCCTTTAAGGGTAAGTATTTTGAATGGTTATAAGTTATAATTTGCGATATGCACATCGACGCATTTAATAGATCAAGCGTGTAAAACAACTTGTGTCATGTCAAAATTAAATCTAAGATCTTAACGGCTTTAAAGCGATTGATAGATCTTACGTGTGGAGATATATGAAATATTAATTAAGATATTATGATTGATGATTGATGTTATATTTTAATAAGATAGATTTCTTCTTGCGTGTGTTTGAAATAAATGATATATTTGTCTCTTTGATACTCCATATTTGTAAAATTCACTTTGCTTTCAGGAAATCAGTTAACACATTGAAGAAGAGAAATATAAGCAAAAAGGGTAAAGAAATTTCTCAGACGTCATCCACTGAAGACACAAATATGTCTCCATTATTTTTAGATACCATATACAACAAATATTGCGGCAGTTAGACATGGGAGGCAATGTATAAACTTTTTGAAAGTGAAGGACCAAGGGTGATAAACAAATTTTCTTCGACAGGCACTGCTTCTACCTCTGATGCAACTCTTTTTGATGTTGCATGCTCATACATTCACATGATAGTTTTAAGACCAAAGGTTCTTTCTTATATAGACATGGTTAAGTGGGAAATTGACCACTTAAACATTGAAGATAGAATGTTCAAGAATTCGAAGGGAGAAACTATGGGTTCTTTTAGGGTAGAAGATTTAACAACAATGTACCATCTACCACTCCCGCAATAGAAATATGACAAAGACTATTTGTAAAATTTTAGAGGAGAACATCTAGACCTTATCAAAGTCATCTAATAATGGAAGGATAATCAGGGGAAATTGAAGTAAGATAAGTTTTGTACGTACCCAATTTCCCAAATTCCTAATCCTTACTATTATGCTACTGGATAGCACTAGATTCTCAAGAGACTAGGTTCCCCTGATTGACGCAATCGTCAATTCATCAATTTTGAATTGGGCAGACATCTTATCTAATAACCTATCCAAGCACATAACCAAATATAGAAATAAAAGAAGTATTTCATTTAGATAAATACATACATTTTTTATGTTTGCCTATGCCATGGATGCTATTTGTTTTACTTCTAGTTTTCCTACCATGGGATGGAAATGGAATACCAAGGACCCTACCCCAATTTACATTTACCACAGAGAACTCTGGGATTCAAAATTCCACTTACACTTATATAAAATCTATTATGGGGTCATATTTCCTATACATCAAATGATTTTTAACAAAAGGGCTCCTATGGTTTCTGAAGAAGCCAATGCAAACATTCTTCCAATAGCTAGATGGTTTGATGAAGTGAATTTTACATATATTAGAATATTCGGGAGTTATGCTTCTCCCCATGTTTTACCCTATTATGTTCCTGATAAGTTACTTGCAAAATAAATAGCCTATCAGCTTGTTAATGGTGTTACAAAACAACTGAAGGAGGCTAAAAAGGATATTTGGCCTAATTTCCCTGTACAATGTGGCACCTTTGCATTGTATAACATCGACCATATCTACAAGGAAGTTTCCAAAATTCATTTATTAAGATTGGAAGTAATGCTGAAAATATTATATGATCCAAATGATGTAATTAAAAATTACATCACAGAGCTTAAGATGAAGCCTTTTGTAAAGGAGGAAGATGGATTTGATTATTTCTTCCATGGCATGGAATTTATTTTAGGTATTATCAAGTATGTATCTAGTCAAATAATTCAAGAGGATGTTGAAGCTTTTCAAGCATACAGAAACAAGAGACTAGAGAAAGTCCCTCTAAATTTGTTAACTATTTAAGATGACAAGAAAAACACTCCAAGTGTCAGCCTAGATGATGAAATAAAAGGTATGTCTGAAGATGAATCAGGTCAGTTGTAGCATCATTCTGATAATTCAGATCACTTTGAAAATGAATCCGAATCTAAAAAGGAAAACTCAGAGAAGACAATTGACCGAGTCATTCATGAGATAGAGATGCTGGAGGAAACAAGAAATAATGGGCCAAAATCCAATTCTTAAGCAGTTTAGCACAGTCACAACATGCTAGATCAGTCCAGTTTACCATAAGAAAAATATCTTATAAATGAATGGGAGGATTTCTCTAAAGCAATAAAAACTCCCAAAGAAAATCCCAATACTAATCAAGAAACAAGTTTCCAGACACCTGAACACTCACAGAAGATAGTGGAAACTGTTAATCCACTACAAAGAGTTCCAGCAATGCATGATAAAGAAATCACACTGGCCTACCAAATAGATCAGCTAGTTCTACAAATTGAAGATATTCCTTCCTTAGATATTTTCTACAGTCCTAATTACAAGGCTGTAGTTAAAAGAAACAAAAGAAGGAGAATTGATGAAACAACTCCAAAGACTACAAATGAATCAATTTATGTACTATGGTAAGATTCCTTAGATGATCCTACTGAACATCTAACCAAATTATCACAGTATGAGGGGGCATATGCTATTGCTACTGTTGATAAAGCTATTGAGGTTAGAGTGTTGTTAAAACAAAAGGAATCCAGAGTATAAGAACTAGAGAAGTTGTTGAATGAAGATAAATCCAATTCCAGTGAGCAAGTCAAAGTAAACACAGGCCAATTTCATAAAGAGATTGAAAACCTCAAATTGCAGCATCAGACAAAGATTAATGAAAAATAATCACAACTAGAAATAACAATGACTAATTTATAGAGTCAACCACAATTATAGCAATTTATCAAAGAAGCACTTGATTTAAACACTAAGTTAAAGAAGGAATAAGAAGAGTTTTGTCATCAAGCTTCTATGATTGATTCTTATTGTGATTCAAGTAAAATAATGATCCAGCAGATAGCAATTCAGAAACTTGAATGTGAAATATTTGAGAAGAAAATTAAGAGCACATTCAATGGCAAGTTTCATATTTAGGAAAGCAAGCTAATCTACCTCAAGTAGATAAGCTTCACAAAGAAATTTTATTCACAAAATGGGAAGTGCAAATCGAATAGGCAAAGAAAGTAGTGGAAAAAGATCTAAAATATCAAGTGATATTATTGAATCTATGTGTAAGCAACTGTCTAAAGCATAAGTTCTTAAGGAAAACACGTCTGATGTGTTTTAAAAAATAATACAGGTAGAAACACAGCGGAAGAAGAGAGAAGATACACATGAGGAAATGAATAAAAAGGTAAATAAGTTTGATTAGGAAAATTACTGGAATTTTCTGATCAAAGCTTACCATTAGCATCAAACTCTACAGTCTCTTACAAATTCAACAAAAAGATCCCAGTCAACAATCTCAAATGCTATTTTAAAGGGATAGATCCGATCAAGGATATCACAGCCAGTTCAGCTCAAAGCAATGTTAGATATTTTCCAACTTTGTGACCACATTCAGAAAGAAGGGCAGGACTCATAAAATCAGAGTTGTTAGTTTAATTTCCTATATTGTAGTTTAAGTTAGCCTTTTGAGGAAGGTTGTTTGAAACCTCCTCTATATTTTTGTAATAATCTATTTTAGTTTATAGTTATTTTAGTATTTAAACCCTTCTCATGCATTTAGAGAAGGGTCCAGAAATTTGTCAAAAACATTTGCAAAGAATGCACTATTTTAAGGTTGTGAGTGCTTTGATGAATTAATGGAACACATTCTGTTATATTTTAACAATTAAATTTGCTTAACTGATGTTGCACTAGTGCAGTCTTTAAATTTCTTGAATGTGAGAAGGAGCATATTCATTTCTGTCAGTTTACATGAGTAGAACTTCGTACATATGGACTTCTATTCACTTGTATTAAGTCTTACTTCATAAATTGATAGCTATCTTTTAATTGCATTATATATTCAAAATGTTATCATATATAAATATTACATGCACTTATGTTCTAATATTTAGCTATGGTTTCTTATTGAATATGTAATCACACTGATAAATGCGATAATTCTTTCACAATTCTTCTATGAAAACTACTTTTTTATAAGAATCCTTTTACATAATTTTCATCTCTTTCGAATGTTAAATGATCTATATTACTGATAGTTGAAAGATATCATTTTAGATCACATAAAGGAAAAACACCCTAGGTATATATTAGATTAATAATTTAGATAGATGCATATATATTAAAATCATTATCCATTTGCATGCTATATTCACAACACCCTCAAAATCATCCTTATTGGGAAATTGGTCCCATTATCCCCAGTCAGAGTCACTATACCAAATGGAAGAGGAGTTGCTTTAAGGTCTGGAACGGGTGGTTTTCCCCATGTTTTGGCAACGAAATTCCAAGGCCTCAACAAAATCTAGGACTTAGATCCACATATGAGGGAAGCCAAGATCTAAGGATAATAGATAAGACCTCTAGGATAGGAGTTTGAGATCTCAATCAATAGTAAATTTTTAAAACCACCTTATACGCTTCTGGAAAGAGAAGATTCAAAATTATATTTTATTTTTCTCGAAATTTAAGAACCATTTCACTTGAAACAAAGGAAACATGCACTAATTAGTGTAGGTGCACAGTTATGCAATATGAAATCAATGCAAGTGGCTAGAAGGCAAGGTGCACTAGTGCCAAAACTAGGTTTTTAAGCTAATTAACCCATAAATATTGGAATTTATGGAGAGAAAATGCTTAAGGATTTGTAAAGGGATGATGAAAAGGAATCAAGGATGTTGATTGGTCCAGTTTTTAGGTCATTCAAGAAAATATGAAAAAATGACATGTAATAGATTTCCCCCGTAAAGTACAATGTCAGAAGCAGTGGTTGATGATTGCAATGCTTTACTTTGTGACAAGTTTAGATGAAGAAAAGGTTCGTTGAGATCATCATTTGTTACAATACATAATCATCATGATATGATTGCTAAGGTAGGCATACCCACACTCAACCTATAAGCTAATATTACATGTACAATGACCAAAAATTCTCGTCCATTGATGACTAATGTTGGAATCCTGCTTGAATAATTTTCTAAATGATCATAGCCATCATCCTTTGTCATCTGATATGAATCTTGAAAGTGCATCCTGAATGGATGAAACTAGATTCGGGGTCTTCTAACTCTTCACTCAATAGTTTGAGTTTAACCATAAGAATAAATGAGTTGGAGTTGAACATGGTAGACACCATATGATTACTATCCAATCATGTAAGTCTTTAACATATGCAAGAGAAATAACCGATAATGATAATGGATCTCAAGGTACTACGATACAATATATGTGATGTGAATAAATGGGCTGAAGTCGAACACCACATAGAATCGTTCGGTCGAAGGCCAATGATGAGAACCTACCGCTGAAAGAAAACAAACTTTCCATTGAGGTATGCAAGTTCTAAGGCATTGAGGGGAGTTTCTAAGTAAAATTATTTGATAATCTGTTGATGTCGTCAGAAAGTGACCCATCACAGAAGGGCCTTGATGTATCCCACATTAACAACACAAAATGGGTATCAAGATTGGAGATAGAATGTAATGATGTAGAGCTAGTTTGGGATAGGCATACATGAGGTAAGGCTTAAGGTATTGTAGCAGGTGTCAACTGAGGATGGAATTTATCTTGAACATATAGATGACATTGAATGGAGTTGGAAGCATTGACTCAAAGACCCATGATGAAGGTGTGATCAACAGTGAGGCAAGAAGATTCCCCAACCCAAAATAGTCACAAAAATAAAGTGAAAAAGTGTCATGATCAAGAGCGACTTGCTACCATTAATAGGCAAAATACCATGTTTTCCCAGTTTCCCAACCATTTATAGTGAGAACCTATTTATTTTTGACAAGCTTGAGGAGGATAACATATGATTGATCTATTTCATCCTTCAAATGAATCATTTTTATTCTTTTTAATGAACCCTAAGAAGGAGTGGTTTGGCCTCGTCATGTTTGATGATTCCATCACAGTTTGATAGTTTTATGAGTCCAATGAAGGGATAACTTGAATCCTATTTTATGTTTAGAGATTTTAAAAAGAGGAAAAAATAGCACTCCAAGATTTTCCTTTTCACAAATTTTTCCCTTGGGCCCAAGGTACAAAAAAGTACCCAGGAGAAATTGTTAGCCATGTTCGATTAAAGTATTCCTTTTTTGTAAATAGTCTATCCAGTTTGGAAAAGGGTTAAACTTATACTGTGCAGATGTATTTTTTTTGTTTTTTAGCGAGTTCGAAAAGACAAGTGCTTGGTATTTTTTTCATGTTTTTGGAGTATGAAAGGATCTTAAGGAAGAATCCTCCTAAAGGAACAAGTGGTATAAATGGTAGCAACTAGTTCCAGTCATGATGGAACTACTCAGAAGACATAGAGGTCAAGAGGGAGGCTAATAATACAACCCATCATAGCGGTTCCTCACGAAAGGGTAAACTACCAAGTGAAAGAAAATGATCAACCAAGAAGACGAGGACAATAGAATGAGAAAACCAAGGCCCACCTTGCAAAAATAGGATGATAAAAAGTGGCTATCATGAGGGATAAAGTGTGGGATCCTTTTTTTTAATGTTTTAACGAGGCAAGAAAAGTGATAAAAGTGTACTCATATCACCGAATTTCAATTTAATAAATGAGTAGGAAAATAAAGAAAGAACTTGACATTTTCTTGTATGTTTTACAAGAATGAAGAGATAGCAAAAGAAGATCAGGTTTTTCACGAGTTTAACGAGTCTTGAAAATAATAAAAAAAATTAACTTGAAGTAGGTTTCATTTGAAACAAAAGAAAAACTATGCTTGAGAGTAGTTTCATTTTACACAAGCTTAAAACAAAGAGAAAAACTATGCTTGAGAGTGGTTTCATTTTTACACAAGATTGAAATAGAGAAAACTATGCTTGAGAGTAGTTTCATTTTTACAAAAGATTGAAACAAAGAAAAACTTTTCTTGAGATAATTTTTCATGCCCTCAACATAATGACTAAATTCTAGGCATATGCCCTTGAAGCATCATTCCATTTGCCTAAGTAGACTATTGGTTACTAATAGGTGGATGGAAATGAAGGTTCATTTATGAGATCAAGTGAAATAATCGACTTGACATTTACGAGATCTAATCAAAGACTCAAATTTGAAAGAGATATGTTTCATTTTTTAATGAGATTGACACAGTAAAATAACTATGCTCAAATGACCTTGTTTCATTTTTTAACGAGCTTGACACAAGGAAAGGAAATCTACTCATAAGACTTTATCATGGCCTCCAAGAGGCCATGTATTCCAAGAGGCCATGGCTTCCAAGTGGTTCTCATCATATGGGAGAAAAATGCTCTGGAAGGGATTCATACCAAGGGATCCAATGGAAAGATCAGGATCCAATTCCCCCAACAAATGATTCACCATATCACCTACTAGATTTAGGTAAAAATAAGGTGAGAAAATAGTGAAAGGCTCTTCTTCAGTAATAGGTACATGCATGGTACAGGTTTCCACATAATTAACTTGTGGCCGATGGTATACCACTTGGATATTTGGAACATTTAGGGAAGTTGGATGATTGGTAGTCCAACTAGGACCAAATATTGAAAGTTGATAAATAGTCACAATTTTTTCATTATGTGGCAAATACATTACTCGAAAGAGTGATGATACAAAAAATTTATTAGAATAAGCATAGTCTTTCCCAAGGAGTAAAATGAAATCCAAGGGCCTCATGACTACCATAACATCAATACATACATTTTTTCCTTCCAAGGTAACAGGAAACCAAGTAAGGATCCCTAAATTTTGACATGTTCTTATGTTAAAAGATAACATATTCGGAGCAACGAACACAATCTGAGGGGAAATAAAGTTTTCCAAGAAGTAGAGGATAAAATGTTAACAAAATCTCCCTCATCTATAACAGTGTGAAAAATATTTTTATCGCAATCCTTCAAAATAATCTAGAATGGCATGTAAGAATGGAGATGAGGTTCTATCAATTGATTCCAATCAAAGGAAATGACCTCATTACTTGGGGGGGGTTTCATGACAACAAGAGAAATGCCCCCCTTATTTGGTAGAATCATAATAAAGGAGAAGAACATGAGCGGTATGATCCCCAGTCTCTACGAGGAAAGTGTGATCGAATAAAGGTGGAAATGAGTCAACCATTTTCTCAACCAATGGTTGGTTGGGAAAAAATTAATGGGATTCACATTCAGAGAGAGTGGGATTTACTAAATATGGATTCAAGTCAATTACTTCATAAAATAGTGGTGGATTCGAGGGAAGTTTTCGGTAACTAGATAGAAGCTGCTGTTGAGAAACAATAAGGGTTTCCAATAGTTTGGAGGCTTCATCCAAACAAGGGAAAAGGTGAATGGATGATCCCCTTCACATAACTTACAGGGAAAGTTAACTTTACCCTTATTTCTATGGATCTTATTATCACTAGTCGAAGATTAGTCACTTGCATGATCTCCAGAGGCTAATGACAAGGGATGATATAAGCCTGCAGACCACACTCCCAAAACTTGTGGAATACCAGGACTCTCTCAGAAGGTGATCACCCTTACATAACATGCAAGGGAATTTTATCACTAAGTTTTTTTATGGAAAATTTATCCGAGTATGGTCGCGAAGTTGTTTGACAAAAAATTCGCTTCTGCAGACATAAGTGAACTCCCTATATCTAGTGGTTTGATATAGAAACTAAAGAAATAAAAATAATATTTTTTTCCTTATAGAGATTAGAAAATGGAGGAAAGGCCCACTTGAAATCCAATGAAAGTCCTCCTCTTGTCCCTGCTTGTGAACTTAAGCCTGAGCTCCAATTTCTATAAATGAGAAATGAAAAACAACTATAAAAGGTACAATAACTAAAATATATACATCGAATATACTAGTATCTCCAGTCAATGAGTCAAGAAGGCATTGAAATGCATATGCATCAAATATACATAAGTATAGGAAAACAAAACATTTTGCATTAATCAAATGTAAGAGAATATTATAACCCTTTTACTATATTCACCATGAAGATGTCTCCCACATAACTTCTCCTTCCTTAGCCACAAAGAAATATTTCAATCACTTTTGGAATTGATGTTGTGGTACAGTGTTGTTGGTTGGAATTTATGTGAACCCCCTTATGGTTGCTCTCATGATGCATATATGTGATGGTCTACTAGAGTTGAGTTCATGCAAAGGTGGTTGGTTTAGTAAGTCCTGATGATCCATGTAATGGTTTGGTCACCTTGTCAATTGTAGAGATGTTGATGTTCTTTGTACTTACAAAAGAATTCCAGGTGTATAGGAAAAAGTTTCAAAGTTGTAATATTTTCTCTGATCATATGTGAAGGTGAGATGCAAATGGTGCTGCAGAATAAGGTGTTGAAGTGAGTACTATGAGGTGCTTTGTATGACTATTTAAGGATGTATTGATGAGGTAAACAAATGTTTCATATTTGGTTTTGAGGCTTCTCATGGATTGGAAAAGTTTTGTAGATGTTAGAAATGATGATCAATAAGCTAGAGGGAGTTCTAGTTTAAAATTTTTGGGTTTCAGCCATCCTCTACCCCAACCTCACAGAGCTAAGCTCAGGCATGCATCTGGAAGGTTCTAACCAATAGAAGATTGTGTTGTGGGTATGGTTGCAACCAAAAATCAATAGAAATGTGCATGTGGTTGTGGTTTTGATTCAAAATTTCTCTAGATTCCTCACACATATGATTTATTTCACGAATCTACTCCAAGGAAATTACGTGTACTTTTGTGTAGAAGCTTGTATTAACTTAATCAGCAATAGAAACAAGTGTTTGAAGTGTGAACATATTGATCAAGTGAGTAGTGGAGAAGATGGAGAAATTGTTTAAATATATGAGCAACCTTATCATTTATGGGTTACACAATGCACATATTAGAGAGCCGAGGTTTGTGTAGAGCCAAGAGGTTGAGTTCCTACATCAGAAAAATATTCAAAGGTAAATGATAATTTTTGGAGTGTAGGAAGATGCATGGAGAGGCAAACATTGGTGATTAAGTGGCATACTTTTATTTGCTGGTAATGAAAAAATTTGCAGCACTTGTAGTCGAGACAAATTTGAGCCAAAATGTGTTCATTAGAGCTTGATAGCTAAGAAAAGTTCAGAACATGTTACTCTTGTAGAGTTTTAGAGCATGATGGAAGATGAGACAAGGAGAGCATAGCTCCTTGGTTATATGACTGATTTATTTATGTTTGTAGGGGAATAGAATTGATATACATTGTTGTAGTAGTGTTTCATGTTTTATATGGCTATATTAGATTGAATGATTGAGTTTTTGCATCTAGATTATTTGAAGTTAATGTATCGTGCCAGTCTGAGTTGAGGATGGTGTGTGGATGAGAGATATAGAGATATGCATTAAGTTTATTCACAAATAATGTATTTTTAGAGTTGTTGATGGTCTAGTGACTGATGCATTTTTTGAGTATAGAGTGTTGTCTTGTGATTTTTTGATTATGTGCCATGAAGATATTTATATTGTGATGTTTATGTTGAGTAGCTAAAGGGTTCCATTTTGAAAATGTATCAAATGTGAACCACAAAGAGGGGTTGAGTGGGGGATCTAGAAAAACAAGAATTGAGAACAAATTTATTCATAAGTCCAATAGGAGTAGGGTGAGGTTCACTGGTCATGGAGGCTTCCAGGGGATGGTGGTCCATAGAGTCATGAGATGGAGATTAGAGTTCCTTTCAGGTATTTTCCATTTGTATTCTCTATGTAATTATTTTCTTGAAATATAATAAAATATATTGAGTAGCACAACAAAAACAAGGGTGATTTTTGACCAGGAGGGGGTTTTCCACCAGATATCCTGTGTTCCTATGTGATGTGATGATTTGTGTCTCATTGTGCATGTTTTATTCATATTTTATGTCTCTCATGTGTTGATTCTTGTTGAGGTTGCAATATCAAATATATTTTTTATTTTTTAAGTTATGAATTGATTAATATATCAGAGAAAGAGTTTTAAAGTTATGTGATTTTTATAATTACTAATTCACCCCCCTCCCCCCCTTCAGTAGTGAGCCTAGTTCCAACAATTGGTATCCGAGCACAATTCATTTGAGTACAAATTCACTTCTAGAAGCTAGATCATGGGTACTCAGGGGATATTTGTAGTAGATGGAGTTCCTCTTCTTCATGGAACATATTATGTGCTTTTGAAGTTGAGATTTGAGGCATACCTTTTAAATCTTGATGTGAATATTTCACTCTCAATT
Organism: Pinus albicaulis; assembly: GCA_034641835.2. Taxonomy (NCBI): domain Eukaryota; kingdom Viridiplantae; phylum Streptophyta; class Pinopsida; order Pinales; family Pinaceae; genus Pinus; species Pinus albicaulis. The sequence continues at coordinate 776,394,646 of CM076574.1, read as the reverse complement.
GAATATGGTACACATGATGAATTTAATGAGGAATCAAAGAAGATAATTTTGGAGGGATTATCAAATCATCATGTAGCTAAAGTGAGACATTGCAAGACTACAAAAGAAATCATGGACAAGCTACATAGTTTGTATGGAAGAAAGGGTTTTCAAGATTCAGAAATTGATAAAGAAATCAATTGCATTTTTGAAGAGAAGGAGGATGTTATGGAAGAATCCACATTATTAGCATTAGAAGATCTCACCACCACTCATGGGTATTGTGAAATAAACAATGAGAGTAATTAAATGAAAATAATTGACATAAAGATACAACATGAGGAAGCCATCAAGGAAAATGAAAAATTTTCAAATCAACTGCAAGACCAGTAAGCATATTGTGCAATATTAGAAGTGGAATTAGCCTCTTTGTGATGTGACCATGAAAAAAAAATAATAAATTATCCTAATACTAAAAGCTGGATAAAAGTACTAGAATTTTTGATGAAATACTTGTTAGTCAAAGATATACACATATGAAATTTGGATTGGGTTTTTAAGGAGATCCTTGAAAAATGAATGAAAAGGAGAAAGTGGAGGATAACCATGTAGTAGACAATCACAATTCCACCAAAATTGAAGTCAATAAAGGCCCTAGGAAGCAACATATTCAAAGGAATCCAAATAATAAAGGATATTATCAACAGAAGCAAGGAAAAGAACATCACAATCACAACATGAAACAATTCAATAAGATAAGGAAGAAGTGAAGTGTTTTAGGTCCAGCAAATCAAAACACAAGGTATCCAAGTTTATTTTATGGGTATTGTTTTTCTTGCAATAATTATGGTCATCATGCTAGAGAATGTAATTTTTTTTGCAAGAAAACAAAATCTATTGGAAAACCATTGTTTCAAGTGTGGAAAATATGGCCAGAAATATCTAGCTTGCAGATATGAAATGATCAAGCCTACAAAAAGAACAATCCCACCACTAAAGAAAAAGAAGGTATGGAGGAGAAAATATGAGTTCTAAATATCTATCTCTTCAAAGGATTTCAAGGAAGGATGTTCTGTTTTTAATAAGATAATCTACTCAAGTGGGAGTATATATTTTTCTTGTGCCCAATAGGAGATGGCTTAAAGAGAAGCCAAACTTGATAGGTGCATGAAATTGAAAGAAGGAAATTTTTATATTCACACATATATTCATTTCAAGTTCACAATATCAGTATGAGGCATAGAAGGAGAGCACATGTCTCTAGGGGTATTTGTAAAAGGTTTGATGTATTACATGTCATTTTTTATTTTTGTCTCATCATCGTTGATGGTTGTAGCCATGTTTTGAGAAGATATTTTTTTTATATATGCACACTAACAAGAGTTTGTGCAAAAAACAACAATTGTTGATGAAGAAATTACATATGCTTAGGGGGAGTTTGATATGGCATTATGATTTGAATTTTTAACACTTATATCATATAGGATAGTATGTGTTCCATGGGAAGCTTGGTGATGGTTTGAGAGAGTGATGATACTCACATTGAAACATTCAATCATTGTACTTAATTAAATAGTCATATTTTACATGAGGAAGGGCCATTGATGCATGAATGTATATTAGAGAGTTGCTGGTCATTTTTGTGAGTTGTTTGAAGAGAATTTTTAAATCATTCAGTACATTACTAAGTCCTTTTGTTTTTGGTTTTAATATGGTTAAGAGTCCATTGCATGAGTATTCACATAAGTCATGTATCTCACATTTTATTATCATGAAGCCATGTATCATATTTTCATATCATGTTGTCATGAGGTCAAGGTATTTTACTTCTTCCATGTCATGCAAGCTAAGTCAATATCCAAGCACTCAAGTGTCTAGTGTTGAATCTTGCTCATGAATATCTTACCTTGAAGACCACCACACGTACTTGTTTATGATGAGGAGGATTGTGCTTGCTAGTGAAAATATGCTATCAAGAGAGTGCGAATGAATTTTGTATTACTGATTCCTTACCTTGCGAATGGTCATCATATGACTAGATATTGTGCAATAGAAACATGGTGGCATGGTTACTAATGTTGATTTTATTTGAGGATTACTTGCAAATGGTGTTGTTGTCTTATTGTTTTTAGATCAGATTATTGAAGTTGATTCATTGATGATATTACTACTCGTGGTGCATGTGTTGTTGGTAATGGATAAAGCAAGGTTGTGTTGATGGTGTATATATATATATATATATATATATATATATATATATATATATATAGATATGTTTTTATCATATTATAGTTTCCTTATGATTAAAATCTTACTGTTTCTTTCTCTTTAGGTTGAGGTTATACCATTGATTGATCCATGTGGTTGGATAATAGAATTTTTCTACTTATTTCTACATGTTGATGGATAGTTGCTATTATGTTTTATTATTGGAGGCTTGTGATGTTGGTGCCGCTAACTATTGAAGTTGCAAATGGCTAGTTTATGAGATGTGCAGGCAAATTTTTGGAGAGATTTGTGTATATTCTTTTTGGCATGAAGTTATATATTTCTAAATATTGATCATGTGTTGTCATTTTCATTTTCACAACAATATAATTATGAGTTATGAAGCTATGTAATATCAATGCGTATCTTTATTGTTTTGGTTGAGTGATCCATGAAATGGAGAAAATTATTATTGATGAGTCAATATGGCACCGAGAGGCGCTCTACATCCTAGTATAGGGTTAATGTGTAGATGTAATGTAATAAATTTTAGACTCAAAAAGTAGACAAAGGAAAAATGAAGACTGTGAATTATCTGAATTCTCAACCTCAAAGCTTCTACCACATAAATATACAAACTATTGTAAGAAATTTTGTAAACAATTGTTAAAAATCTTATTAAATTGTTACATCTAAAAATGTTTACAACTTATTAAATTGTAAACATTTTAGAAATTTTAGTAAACATTGTTAAAAATGTTTACTAATGTTAGAAATTTAATGTTTACTAATCTTCTTAAATTTTTAATAATATTTAAGAATTAAATTTAATGTTACATCTAATGTTAGAAATTTTGTAAACAATTGTTAAATCTTATTAACAATTTAATAAGATTTTTAACAATGTTTACAAAATTTTGTAACCATATTTAAATTTCATTAATAAGCACAAAAAAATTAACAATTTAATAAGATTTTTAACCATGGATATTCTCCACCAGTTTACCATGGATAATTTTTAACCATACCATACCATGTGCCAATATGATTTCTCATCACTACCACATGCCCAAAAATCATCCCACATTTCACAATCAAAATAATACTTGCAATTAACAAGACTTTTAACCATGGATACTCACCCCACTTTACCATGGATATTATTTACCATAGCATACAATGGACCAATACCAACTCATCTATACTACATGCCCAAATATATCTCTCATTTCACAATCAAAATATTTTATAATTTTTTTAAAAATTTAATTTTATTACAGTTTTGGGCCAGGAGACACTCTCCATCCTAGTATGGAAGAGTTGTTGTAATTTCCATTTATATTATTTTATATAAACATTTTGACTCAATGAAATTATATAAAAATAAAAAATAAACTAAAAAAACAAAATTAATAATTAAACTAGCCTAGATATATAAAAATAAAAAATAAACTAAAAAAATAAAATTAATAATTAAACTAGCCTAGATCCATCTTAACTCTGCACCCATCAAGATAAGAGAGGGATCAAATTTCTTGAGGTGCACACCTTTATTCAAGTTTTGCACTTAGAATTTTTTTTTCACCTTGAGAGATTTGATCCCTCACAGCACTTGATAGAGCCGAAGTTAAGATGGATATAGAATTGTATTGTATGTGTCATCTGAGTCAAGATTGTCATGAGAGAGAGAGAGATTTATGTGTCTTTTCAACCTTTTTTTAGCCAGTATATGCTAGGTCTTACAACCATGTGTGGTATTCTAGATTAATTATGTAGCCATGTAAAATCATGCATCACTTTTGGGTCATTGAGGAGTCATATTTCAGCTTTGAGGAAACATTGTACAATTAAATTCTCTCATTTTTGTAGCCATGTAATAGGCCTATGAAGCCTTCTACCTTGATTACACATATTTGTGGGACATATTCCTCGGTTCTCTTGAGTAGCCTCCTGCATGTGGCATGGAGGAAATGATTGTTGCAGAAGTATTTTTTTCAACAACATGGGGAGAGAGATGTAGCCTCTTATACATCTTCAAGAGGAGCATATTTAGTAAGAAAAAAAAAATGATGATGGTACAATTGTTCACTTATCAGAGACAAAGAGGGAGAGTGTCGATAGCCACACTATGTTACTGATACATATGATTTGTTATTGCATAGATATTACCATTGTTGATGATTATATGCATCTTATTGTTTCCTTGGTTGACAGTGATGTTAATGTGGATGGAGTTGATGGTTTATTTTTTCTATTGTTGCTTATGATGTGTTACTGCTGATGGTTAGTTTTATTTGATGGGTGGAAGAAAAGAGTATCTGGCTGGTCGAGTTTGTTTTGATTTGATGTGATCGAACCTTTTTCGATGCAGGAGCCATTGAAACTCGAAAGCATTACTGAATTAGAGAAATTGGGCAATAGGTAGTAGTGGTGTGATTCCCGTTGATTCCATAGATATCAGAATACTCATAAGTATCAGGATGCTCATAGGAAGTCTAGGGATAATCATAAGTTAGGTCTTGGAATGATCAACTATTTAGGGGGATGTTGTTGTTTCCTACACTATACTGATGTATATGGTTCATGGTTTCTTTTTGAGATGGCTTGACATTGTTGTTCATATAGATGGAGTTGTTGCTTGAGTTTGTTGCTAGTATACATATGTTTTGTTGCTACTGCCATGATATGGAGATTTTTTTATTGATATAGTTGGATCTATTGATTAGGAGATTACTACTATACTACATATTTTGTTACTACAAATTCAAATGAGGGCTGAGATTGCAACTGCTACTTTAGGAGAAAGTGAGTTATTTATGCTGCCTTTTTGTCATGCACCCATAGAGGAGTGAGAGTGTTTCTTGCTTGATCGACTATGATGCCTTTTTTTCATGCACCCATAGAGGAGTGACAGTGTTTCTTGCTTGATCGAATATGTAGCCCTTGGTTTTTCAGTAGAGTGGACATGGATTTAATTCTTCCATTTTCCATTTATGTCAAATGGGGAGTGAGTGAGTAGTTCAATGCTGATTCAGTTCTTCAGAGGTTGTTTAGATGGTTCAGCTGGGGTTGTCATCAATGCCAAAGGGGGAGATTGTTGGCATTGGTGCTTTGGTGCAATGTTATTGGTTGGCATTGTTATAAACCTACTAATGGTGGCTCTCATGATGGAGACATGTGATGGTCTACTAGAGTTTAGTTCAAGCAGAGGTCGTTGGTTCACTAATTTCTCATGATCCATGTAGTGGTTTGGTCACCTTGTCGATTGTAGGGATATTGATGTCCTTGGTACTTGCAAAGGATTTCCAGGTGCATGGAAAAATGTTTCAAAGTTGTCATGTTGACCACTTATCATATCTTAAGATGAGTTTAAATGGTGTTGTAGAACAATCTGTTGAAGTGCATACTATGAGGTGTTGTAGATGACTAGTTGAGGATGGCTTGTTGAAGTAAACAAAGGTCAGAGTTGGTTTTTAGGCTTTTCATGGTTTGGAAAAAATTTAAATATGCTATAAATGTTGATCAAGAAGCTAGAGGTTGTCCTGGTTTGAAATTTTTGGGTTTTATCTATCCTCTACCCTGACCGCATGGAGCTAAGCTCATGTATGCGGTTGGAAGGATCCAGCCATTGGCATAATATGTTGTGGGTGTGGTTGCAACCCAAACTGATTAGAATTCTTCATGTGACTGTCGATTTGACTTGAAATTCCTTTGTATTCCTTGCACATTTGAGTTATTTTGTGAATCTACTCCAAGGAAATTACTTGTCATTCTATGAAGAAGCTTCTATTGAATTAATCAACAACAGAAACACATGTTTTAAGTGTGAACACATTGATAAAGTGAGTAGTGGAGAAGATTTAGAAATTGTTTAAATAGATGAGAAAAAATATCATTTTTGGGTTACACAATTCACATATTAGAGAGCTGAGATCTGTGTAGTGATAAGAGGTCGAGCTCCTACAACAAAAGAATATTCTTAGGTAAATGATAGTGTCCAAAGTGTAGGAAGATGCATGGAGAGGCCAACATTGGTGATTGATTGGTATAGTTTGTTTTGTTGGTAATGAAAAAAGTTGCAACAAATTTAGCAGAGACAAATCCGAGCCGAAATATGTTGATCAAAGCTTGATAGCTGAGAAAAATTCAGAGCATGTTATTATTGTAGAGTTTTATATCTTGATGGTAGATGATATGAGGAGAGATGATAGATCCTTGGTTATATGACTGATTTATTTGTGTTTTCGTGGGAAGATAATTGATATACATGGTTGCAGCAGTGTTTCATGTTTTATATGGCTATATTAGATTGCATGATTGAATTTTTGCAACCATATTATTTGCAGCTAATGTATTGTGGCAGTGTGGGTTGAGGATGGTTTATGGATGTGAGAGAGATCTATGCATTAAGTTTATTTGTAGCTAATGTATTTGAAATTTTTTTGATGGTCTAGTTTTTGATGCATTGTTTGAATAAAGGGTGTTTACTTATGAGTTTTTGATTATGCGCTATGAAGATATTGTTGTTGTGATGTTCATGTTTAGTAGTTAAAGGGTTCTAGTTTGAAAATGTATGAAATGTGAACAACATAGAGGAGTGGAGTGGGGGATTCAAAGAAACAAGTATTTACAACATATTTCTTCATAAGTTCAATAGAAGTTGGGTGAGGCACGATGGTTGTGCAGGCGTCTAACATATGGTGGTCTGTAGAGTCATGAGATAGAGATCAGATTTACTTTTAGATAGTTGCCATTTATATTCTCTATGTAATGAATTGTTTGAAAAAAAATAAAATATATTGAGCAGTGAAGCAACAACAATGGTGGTTTCCACCATATATTCGATGTTCCTATGTTATGTGATGATTTATGTATCATATTGCATGTTTTATTCGTATGTTATGGCTCTCATGTGCTCATTATTGTTGAGATTTCATTTATAAATCTATTTCTTATTTGTTACACTGTGAATTCATTAATAGATCAATGAAAGAGTTTTAAATTTGTGTGATTGTTATCAATACTAATTCACCCCCCCCCCCCCCCTCCTCTAAGTAATGACCCTGGTTCCAAAAATTGGTATCAGAGCATGGTTCCTTCTAGTGTTGCTTCACCGCTGGAAGGTACATCATGGGTAACTAGGGAATATTTGCAGTAGATGGAGTTCCTCTTCTACATGGACTAGATTATGTGTTTTGGAAGGTGAGATTTGAGGCATACCTTTTAAAACTTGATGTGAATATTTCACTTTCTATTGAATATGGTACATAATATGAGTTTAATGTAGAAATTACGATGTATTTTCTCAACCGCTCATGAATTTTTAATCAAAATCATAAGACAAAAACCTACTCTATCACTCTGCGGACATTATTTCACAATTTAAAATAAAACTTTCAGACATGAAATAATAAATCACACATATGCAACATGTATTTTCTTTTGGGGAAAGAAATATACTAGAATCCCCAATGTCTGCTTGCATTAACAAATGAATAGATATGTAGTAAAATTGCTAGCTCAATTTGAGCTCAACCTGCAAGTATATAACCTATCTCTCTGCTCACTAAGAAACTCGGACCCAAAATTAGTTAATTTCTGCCTCCTCTTGAGCTCCTAGTTCCTTACGCTATTCCTTGAGGAATTAGGCCCCTATTATATAGGAATTCATACAAAATGGATTACGCAATTCCTTATGATGATTATCTGACTGCATGTAACACCTGTACACTCAAGACTAGTCTACAACTAATGTTAGACTACCTTGGAATCTCCACCAAGTCTTGGGAACTCGAATTATATACATGAAATAGCTATTTTGGTTTTATTGATCATTTAAATAGATGATCAATGAGTTTTACTGAAGTCCCACTATACAACTTGACCCTATACCATTTCCTTCAACAATTAGAACTAGTTTAAATGAAAAAAACATTATATAACTAACCATGATTTCTACAAATTAGAAATCACACGTTCTTAATTGAAATCGAAATCCTCCAACTAGAATTTACTAAGTAAAATCGGTGACACAATAAATTTCACACAAGTTAACATCATGGAAGTTTTTTGCTGATGTGGGAATTCAAATTTTCTCAATTTAATCAAGGAAAAAATAATTTAAGATTTTAATGCTGCATTTTTCAACACTCCCTCTTAGCAAGAAATTTATTATCAACCAACAATATCCTACACATGTGGAAATCGAACTTCCCTCTTTACAAGGTTGTTGTCAAAATGTCAGCATATTTTTCCTCTATCAGAATGTACTGCAACAACATTATCTACCTCTGCACACAATTCCGTAAATGGCGATACCAGATATCTATATGCTTGGATAAATCTTGAAAAACATGATTCTCAGAGAGCTTGATGAAACTATGATTATCGTAGTAGATCGAATTTGGATCCATACAAATGAACAAATAATCTAACAAGTATCTTTATAATCTAGATTGCCTCACATGATGCTTGATTGACATCCATGTATTTTGCTTCTGCCTTGTTTTCACTTCGTAATTTGTAAGATTGGCAAGAACAAATGGCAGAGGACAACATCAAACCAAAGGAGTCTAGGACCTAGCCTTCCTAGACTTAGAGAGGGCTCTCTCTGTTTTTATGATTTAGCTTGATAATTATAAATGATGATATTAGGCTAGTTATATAAATGAGGGTTGTTTGTTTGATTGATTGGGTGGTTGGACAGACAGAGCTGTAAAAATTAATCCATTGGGCTATGGAGTCATAAAAGGCAGAATTGTGCATCAACTTTTCAAGGGAATTCATAGGGAAATCTTACTATGCAGACTGGATCTTACTAGCAGTGCAAATATGATATGGGAGAAGGAGATTAAGGTTCAACTTAAATGTAGAGAAAACCATCTTTGAATTATGCATTCAGGTCTCAGAGGAAAACATTAGGATAACAAAAAAAGACAAAATTAAGGTGCTCTTTTAGCAAATATTAATCTAAATTTTCTTTTTTGAAATCAGATAGGTTGATGCACAACATGAAAATAAAGAGGAAAAAATTAGTACAAAGGAAAACATCACCATTAACACAGCTAAGGAATCCTGTGAACGATCTCTTATTATTGATGCACAACTCAAACATTTGCGAAGTTCCAATACTTCTTACAATGAAAGCTTCAACAGGGTCCAATTTTCCAACCCTTGATAATGCTAAGACATGCAATATTTATCTAAATACCAAGTCGGTTTCCCTATATTACTCAGCAACCTTTCATTGATTACAACTTAGTAGAAAATGGACAAGTGTGGCCATGCAAAGCCTGATCAGAAAAATCTGACAAAGACATCACCTCTGGAATTAATTTTGGGTAATTCTTTGTAGATCCAAAAGCTTCAATGGCTCCTTGGAAGATCAAACAATAAGCTTGGAGGTGGTTGTGATGGTCAAGAAGAGGTAACTAGTGGTGGCTCTGACAGCTAGCCCTGATCTTTAAAAAACTGGCATTGGGTAATTAAGTCTGGTGTAGCGCTGGCTACTTTTCATCGAATAGTGACTGAGCGGATGTGCTTTGCTGCCTTTTCCTTTTCTGCCGTTATAACATAACAATTTTGTAAAGAGGCCTTTCCCAAATTGACCCTTGGTGTCTCTTTGCTACCCGAGTCCTTTATGCTACGTTTAACCTTATTTCTTCATAAAATGATGTTCAAACCTCATATTCTTGACTTGACCCTTTTTAAACAAAACACCGTAAACAACCCGTATATCTAGACTTGAAATTTTTTATATTTTAGTTTTGAACCTTATCGCATCCATAAAAAATCACACATCACATGTTTTATAGTTTAAGTTATAAGAAATGGAATCGGCGATGCGATGCGAAGTACAAAGACGACATGGCAGGTAAGGTGGGATCGGACCGTAGCCCGCAGATTACAAATATTTAACATGAAGCAATAGAAGTAAACTCTAAAATATGAAAAGTGAGAAGGTAAAATCTAAAACCTGCGAAATGCAATTTGCGCTGTCAGAGGATGATGTGGCAAGGAGGATGGAGCCCACTGCATTGGTGGAGTTATAAAGCGGTGAATGATTTTAGTGGTACGGTAAAGTTTATGATGTTCCATATGATATGTCAATGTATTTAAATGTATTTCAAATGTTGTGAAGTGGGGGGCGGAGCTGCTGTGGTGGGGCCAACCGCATCACAAGTTAAACCGAATACCTTGCGGGCGCTTTAACGATAAGTTGTAATATTTGCGATGGGAAATGGTGGTTAAACAGGTAAAGTAGGAAAATGAAGCGAAAAGGTGGAAAGGTAAGGCTTAATTATTTTTAAGGGAAATGAAATGAAAAATGGGTTTGTAATGCAATGATGTGATTCAATCTCTGCCATTAATCGAAGCTCAGATCCACGGTCCTTACTCCTCCTTTGCTGTGGTTTGGTGATTTTGTTTCTTTGGCCATGCCCATTAGTTTCTTGGTTTTTTCATGGAATACATTGACTCATTCACTACTTGACCCACTTTAGCGTTCACGAATTGACCCAAAGTGCATGTCTTGACCCAATCACATTCATGACTCTTCCCAACACGTTCAAGACTCTGCCTTTCCTTGTTTTTTTCTACCTTAACTAATTCTCAGCTGCCTTTGTCTTCACTAATGGTCTAATGCTGCTCCTTGCCTCCCTGCTGCCTTTGTTTCCTTTGATTATTGCTTTGGAAAAGATTTTGAATATTGACATCTATGTACAGTATGAAAATTTTCAAAGAAAAAGTACACAATCACCTTGTGATACTGTAAATTACAGGGTTCTAACATGCCTGTTGTACCAGGAAACCACTCCAGACCCAAAACTGAAAATTCCACCTGATGTACTCTTTAAGTATTATGGACTCCCTACCCAATCTTTATTTGTGAAGCTACACAGATTCAATCCCTCTGTTCGTTTATATCATAGTCCAAAATGGGCAGTACCTTTGAAGAATTTAAAACATGGTTAGGTTCCCTCCAAAATAATTTGGTCGGGCTAACCATAGTTTGGATCAACTTGTTTATTGCACATAACATATCTGGTCATGTGTTCACAAAATACATTTGTGAACCCACTAGATTCTAATAAATGGTAGCATACACTTCCTCAACTGAAGTGGCATTCTCCTTCCTCTATTTGGTTGCTAGAGGTGTCTCCATGGGTTTGCAAACATGTGGAATCTTTGCATTATCTTATTTTCATACTTTCTTTGGAAGAATCACCTTTCCATACTTCCAAACCAAGGAAGTAGTGCATGAGACCTATGTCTTTTATTTCAAATTCTCTTGGAAGGTCCTCCTTGCAATATCTGATCAGTTTTTCATCACCAGTTAAAATCAAGTTATCAACATATAAGAAAATAATGAGAAATTTACCTTCTACCAAGATATGATAGAGGTTTTCATGCTCTTGAATTTTGGTGAAGCCCAAAAATAGTGAGATATCTATCGATCCTGGTGTACCAAGCATGGGGTGGTGATTTGAGACCGTAGAATGCTTTCTTGAGTCTGCACATGTGAGACTCTCTATCAAAAGTCTCAAACCCTTCTAGTTTCTTTATGTACACCTCCTCCTCAATAACTCCATTAAGGAATGTTTTTTTAACATCCATCTGGTGGATTTTCGCACCCCATCTTCACAACTAGAGCAATAATTGATCTAATGGATGAGTACCTTGCTACAATAGCAAAGGTATCCTCATAGTCAGCCCCTTCAACTTGAGAGTACCCCTTGGCCACAAATCTGGCCTTGTAATTCTCTATGCTTCCTTCTGCTACCTAATTTACCTTGAAGATCCATTGCGAACCCATATCTAATTTATCTATTCGTATTAGGACCAGGGAAAAATTTAAGGATGGAAAATTATCTTGAAGCTTAAAAACATTGGTGAATCTCACTAGTCCCTAATATGTAAACTATAAAATGTTTATTGATATATTTGTAAAATTATTCAAATTTATAATGGTTTTATATATAGTCTTTATATAATGTTGGCAATTTTTAAGGAAAAATGATTTTAAATTGTAAAATTTGGGAAAATATTTTTTATTAAAAATGGAAATTAGTGAATATTTTTTGTTAAAAATCATGGAAAATTAACCCATATGCGAATATTATCCCCTAAAATTTTCCATTCTTGGAACCACTTCCCAAACACTATTATTTACAATGGATTCATACTCCTCTGCCATTGCATCAACCCACACAGGTTTCTCTACTACTTCCTCGAAAGAGGATGGCTCAGTCTCTACAATCTTAGTCATTAGATCTAGTGACCTTCTCTTCATATGCAAATTTGAAGGAGCACCCACATTCTCCCTCACATCCTACACAATTATCTCAACTTCCCTAGTTACTTTTTTTCCTTCTTTGGATGGTTCTACTTGAGTGGTGGTCTCTAATATCTAATCTTCAATTTGTGCCTACTCCACAACTTCCCCAGGCTCCTCCATTCAAGCTAAAAGCTCCTCCTTTGGTGGGATCTGAAGCTCCCTTTGAAGAGGGCACTACATCACTTTATTCTCATCAAATTTTACATCCCTTTGCACAACTGTCATTTTGAGGGATGGAAAGTACACAGGGTAGTTGTGGGGTGTTTTTTTGTAACCCACAAATACCCCCAAATTTACCATTGGCTCTAGCTTATTCCTTGATTCTTTGGAGACATGGAAATAGATAAATGCTAAAAATATGTTGAAGTGCGACACATTCATCTTCCTCTTTGAGAAATAATCCTCCAATGTAATTATGCCCAAAATTCGATGAGGACTTTGGTTCTGAAAATATATTGGTGCATTACATGCTTCAGTCTACAAGTGTAGAGGTAGGCCTTATTCATGCAACATCACCCTCGCTACTCCCACAATTCTACAATTCTTTCTCTTAGCCACCCCATGATGCCGTGGGTTGTGGGGTGCTGTCAAATATCATCGAATGCCTTCTTTAACACATAGAATTTTTAAATTCATTCGAGAAGTACTCACCTCCATTATCACTCCTGAGAGACTTCACCTGTTTTCCAGTTTATTTCTCAACTAATGCCTTTAATTCTATGAACTTTGAGAATGTCTAATCTTTCATTCGCATGAAGAAGACCCATAATTGAAATGAGAAGTCATCGATAAAAATGACAAAATATTTGTCCTTAGCAGTGGAGGCTGTCGAGAAAGGTACACAAACATCTGAGCAGATCCTTTCTAGGACTGCATGTTCTTTGTTTTTCCACTCATGGAATGTGGACTTTGTGTGCTTCTCCAAAGTACATCCTTTACATACATCCTGGTGCTCAAGTGATCCTTTGGGGAGGCTTGTGGTTATATCCTACATGATATTCAGGCTGCAATGATGCAAATGGCCAATTATTATATGCTAAAGTTAACTGACATCGTAGCCCTGCACCTTGTCCTCAATTCTTAGTGAAATACAATCCTACACATATAGAATATATATGTTCTTTGCACGAACCCCAATCTTCTTCACCTATCCCGTGGCTATGTGTCTCAGGAATTCCTTTCATTTGCTGAAGATCACATCATAACCATGGTCTTCCAAAACTTCAATAGAGATGAGATGTTTCTTTAGGCCTGGAATGAACATGGCATCCTTGAGCCTTAGGGGGGATCTTGAATCCCTTTGAAAGGTGACGATACCAACCCTAGTCGCACTATACCTTCCATCGTCCCCCATCTTGATGTGCATCTATAAGTATTTTTCTTATAGGTTTTTGGAAAAGGCTCTACTTCCTATCATATGGAATGATGCACATGAGGCCAAGTACCACATGCTCCCCATCAGTGTACTGGCCATGCATTGCATGAGGGTAAATTCAATCTCGAATTGTGAAGCCAAGTCTTAAACTGCTGCTTCTTTTGAGGTCTTCCCACTTACCTTTTTGTGTGGAAACTTTGTGGCATAGTGCTTGAATGGAAGCATTTAATTTTTCACAAATATTTCTTCTTTCCCCCTTGGCTAGACTCTAGTTTGGACTAATATTTATTTCCTTTCTGCTTCTTTTCCCTTCCATCCAATGAAATTTTTTATTCATCCTTATCCTTGAATGAAGTGCCATCTCTGGTATTCCGCCTTATTTAATCATTTAAAAAACCATACCATAAGTACTCCCAATTCGGTAGTTTCTCCCTCCCATTTACCAAATATTGATTGCTATGCAAACTCTTGGAAAGTCCCTGGAGGGCTTTGCTTACCAAGTCTTCTTCGGGAACATTAACACCGACCCCGCCAAGTTAATCACAAAATTGTGTGAACCTAATTAGATACTAAGGAATTGTGTCATTCTTCTATATCTTGATAATTCGAAGTTTATCCTTGAGAACCAACTTTCTGTGGTCACTATTATTCTTGAAAAATCCTGTCAGAATTTTCCACATTGCAAACAAATTTTATTTTCCATGAGGATTTGAGACAATGTTATCCTATACTCCCTCCAAGATTATTCTCCTTGCCTTGTCTCAATCGTTATTCCATTAGGCATAGTTCTGGGCATTAGATTCCTTTGGTTTTGTAACATCTGTCTTGATGTATTCTAGCTATCCATTTTCATCCAATGCCTCCTCCATACGATCCTTACATGAAAAAAATTTACAAGTGCATTCCAAGGCATACTCTAGGTTTAGTCCATTGAAGGCCATCTTCTAAGCTTTGAAGAAATCCTGTTGCACTGAACTCCAAATTTGAACCTCCTGAGAAACAACTTCAAATTTTCTATTCTAATGTGAATCAAACTCTGATACCATTTAGAACTATGTTGTACATTTTCAAATACTCATTAAGTTTTAATCAAAATCACAAGAATAAAACCTACTCTAGTGATTTGCAGACATTATTTCATAATTTAGAAAAAAAAATTTAGACATGAAATAAGAAATCACACACATGGAACAAGAATTTTCCTTTGGGGAAAGAAATCTGTTAAAAACCCCAATGCCTACTTACATTAATCAAATGAATAGGTATGTATTACAATTTTTAGCTCAATATGAGCTTAACCTAAAAGTGTATAACCTATCTCTCTACTCACTAAGAAGGTCTAACCCAGACTTAGTCAATTTATGCCTCTACTTGAGCTCCTATTTCCTTGCATTGTTCCTTGAGGAATTAAGCCCCTATTATTTAGGAATTCCTCCAAAATGGATTGCATAATTCCTTTGGCTGATTATCTAACTACATGCAACACTTGTACAGCCAAGAATAGTCTACAACTGATGTTACACTGCCTTGGAATCTCCACCAAGCTTTGGGATCTCAAATTATCTGCATGAAGTAGCTATTTTGGGCCGATTTATTAGTTAACTGGATGATCACTAAGTTTGAATGAAGTCCTATTTCACAAATTTACCCTACAATAGTTCCGTAAACAATTGAAACTAGTTTAACTAAAAAAACCTTAGGTAATTAACCTTAATTTATACAAATTAGCAATCACACATGCTTAGCTAAATGCTAAATCCTCCAACTCGAATTTACTGAGTAAACTGGGTGGCATAAGCCATGTCACATAAGTTAACATCATCCAAGTTGTTTATTAATGTTGAAATTCAATTTTTCTCAATTTAATCAAGGAAAAATCAAATTGAGAATTTCTTGGTGCATTTTTAACATTTAATAAAGAAGAAAAAAATATCATTTTGAAGGGATTATCAAATCATGATGTAGCTAAAGTGAGACATTGCAATATTGTAAAAGAAATTACAGACAATTTGCACAGTTTGTATGGAAGAAGAGGTATTCAAGATTCAAAAATTGTTAAAGAACCCTATTTCATTTTTGAAGAGGAGGATGTTATGGAAGACTCCACATTATTAGCGTTAGCATATCATTTCTCCTCTCATGGATATAGTGAAATAAACCATGAGAGAAATTCCATGCGAATAATTGATCTAAAGATGCAACATGAGGAATTCATCAAGGAAAATGAAAATTTGTCAAATTAGCCACAAGACCGGGAAGCCTATTGTGCAAGATTAGAAGTAGAATTAGCATACTTGAGATGTGAGCCTGAAAAAGAAAATAAATATTCATCCAAGAATCAAAAGTTGGATAGAAGCACCAAAAATTCGGATAAAATCCTTTTTAGTGAAAGATCTCCTCTTATTAAATAAAATATTGGGTTTTGAAGGAGATTATTGGCCAGCGAAGGAAAAGGAGAAAGTGGAGGACAACCATATAGAAAAAAATCACAAGTCCACCACCATTAAATTCAGTCAAGGTCCTAGGATGCAACATCATCAAAGGATGCCAAAGAAGAAAGGAAATTATTAGCAGAATCAAGGAAAAGAACATCACAATCACAACATGCAACAATTCAATAACATAAGAAAGAAACCAAGTGTTCATGGTCCATCAAATGAAAACACAAGGCATCCAAGTTTATTTTATGGGTATTGTTTTTCTTGCAATAATTATGGTCATTGTACTAGAGAACGTAAATTTTTTGCAAGAAAAAAATGTCTCTTGGATAACCATTGTTTCAAGTGTGGAAAATATGCCAACAAATCTCTAGTTTGTAGATATGATAGGATCAAGCCTACAAAAAGAGGAAGCCTGCCATTGAAGACAAAGAAGGTATGGAGGAGAAAATATGAGCTCCAAAGATTTAGCTCTTCAAAGCATTTCAAGGGATGATGTTCTGTTTTAGAAAGATATAATCTACTAAGGGGGTTTATATCTCTTTGTCTTGTTCGCAATAGGATATGTCTTCAAGAGAAGAAAAACTTGATAGGTGCACACAATTAAAAGAATGGATTTCTTAGCTTTATGCATCTATTCATTTTAAGTTCACAATATCAATATGATGCATAGAAGGAGAGCACATGAGTCCAGGGGGAGTTCTAGAAGGTTTGATGTATTACATGTCATTTTATCTTTTTGTCTCACATCTATGCACACTAACAGGAGTTTGTGCAGCAAGAAACAATTGTTGATGGAGAAATGGCATATTCTTAGGGGGAGTTTGATATGGATTTATGATTTTCATGTATAACGCTTATATCATACATGATACTATGTCTTCCATGGGAAGTTTGGTGATTTTTTGAGAGGATGATGTTACTCACTTTAAAACCTTCACTCATTGCACTTAATTATATAGTCATATTTCACAGGAGGAAGGCTCATTATTGCATGCATGTGTCTTAGATATTTGCTGGTCAGTTTTGTTAGTTGTTTCAAGAAAATTGCTACATCATTCAGTACATTACTAAGTCCTTATGTTTTTTGTTGTAGTATGGTTAAGAGTCCATTGCATGAGTATCCACAAGATTCATGTATCTCACATTGTATTATCATGAATCCATGTATCCTATTTTCATTTAATGTTGTCATGAGGTCAAGGTATTTTAATTCTTCCATGTCATGTAATATGAGTCAATATCCAAACACTCAAGTATCTACTGTTGAATCTTGTTCATGAGTATCTAACCTTGATTAATACCACATGTACTTGTTGATGATAATGAGGATTGTGATTTTTGGTGCAAATATGATATCAAGAGAGCGTGGATGAATTTTGTATTTCATATTTTTTACCTTGTTAATGGTCATCTTATTCCTAGAGGTTGTGCTATAGAAACATGGTTGCATGGTTACTGCTACTGATTTTATTTGAGGATTAATTGGAAATGGTGCTACTATCTTATTGTTTTCAGATAAAATGATTGAATTTGAGTCATTTATGACATTAATACTCGTGATGCATGTGTATTGTCGATGCTCCATAAATCAAGGTTGTGTTGATGGCATATATATATGTTTTTTCATATGACAATTTCCTGATGATTAAGTCCTAGGAGGGCTATGCTTACCAAGTCTTCTTCAGGAACATTAACACCTACCATGCCACATTCATCATGAAATTATGTGAACCTGATTAGATACCGAGGAATTGATTCATTACTATGCATCTTGATAATTCAAAGTTTATCCTTGAGAACCAGCTTCTTGTGGTCACTATTATTCATGAAAAATTTTGTCATTGTTTTCCACATTGTGAATAAAGTTTATTTTCTGTGGATATTTGAGACAATTTGATCCCGTACTCACTCTAATATTATTCTCCTCATCTTGGCTACATCTTTATTACACTTGGCATAGTTATGGGCATCGGATTTATTTGGTTGTGTAACACCTGTCTTGATGTATTCTAGCTATCCATTTTCATACAATTCCGCCTCCATACAATCCTTACATGGAACAAAATTAAAATTTCATTCCAAGGCATACTCTAGCTTCGGTCCATTGAAGGCCATCTTCTGAGCTCTGAAGAAATCTTGCAGCTCTAAACTCCAAATTCAAATCCTCCTGAGAAAAAAATTCTAAATTTCTGTTCTAATGTGAATCAAACTCTGATACTATATAGAAATTATGTTGTACATTTTCAAATACTCATGAAGTTTTAATAAAAATCACAAGACTCAAACCTACTCTAGTGCTTTGCGGACATTATTTCATATTTAGAATAAAAAATTTATACATGCAATAAGAAATCACACACATGCAACAATCATTTTCTTTTGGGGAAAGAAATCTATTAAAAACTGCAATTTATGCTTACATTAATCAAATGAATAGATATGTATTAGAATTTCTATCTCAATCTGAGCTTAACCTGCAAGTATATAACCTATCTCTCTACTCACTAAGAATCTCTGACCCAGACTTAGTCAATTTATGCCTATACTTGAGCTCCTATTTCCTTGTGTTGTTCCTTGAGGAATTAGGCCCCTATTATTTAGGAATTCCTTCAAAATGGATTTCACAATTCCTTAGGTTGATTATCTAAATGAATTCAATACCTGTACACTCAAGAATAATCTACAATTGATGTTACACTGCCTTGAAATATCCACCAAGATTTGGGAATTCAAATTATCTGCATGAAACAACTATTTTGGGTTGATTGATTAGTGAACTGGATGATCAATGAGTTTGAATGAATTCCCATTGCACAAATTAACCCTACACTAGTTCCTTCAACAGTTAAAACTAGTTTAACTGAAAACAACCTTAGATAACTGACCTTAATTTCTACAAATTAGTAATCACAAATTTTTAACTAAAATCTAACTCCTCCAACTTGAATTTACTAAGTAAACTGGGTGACATAATCCGTGTCACATAAGTTAACATCATCCAAGTTGTCTGTTGATGTTGAAATTTGAATTTTCTCAATTTAATCAAGGAAAAATCAAATTGAGAATTTCTTGGTGCATTTTTTAACATTTAACGAAGAAGTGAAGAATATCATTTTGAAGGGATTATCAAATAATGATGTAGCTAAATTGAGACATTGCAATATTGTAAAATAAATCATGGAAAAGTTGCATAGTTTGTATGGAAGAAAAGGTTTTCAAGATTCAAAAATTGTTAAAGAACCCCATTTCATTTTTGAAGAGAAGGAAGATGTTATGTAAGGCTCCACATTATTAGCATTATCATATCATTTATCCTCTCATGGAGATAGTGAAAGAAACCATGAGAGTAATGACATGCGAATCATTGATATAAAGATACAACATGAGGAATTTGTCAAGGAAAATGAAAATTTGTCAAATTAGCTGCAAGATTGGGAAGCCTATTGTGCAGGATTAGAAGTAGAATTAGCATATTTGAGACATGAGCTTGAAAAAGAAAATAAATATTCATCCAGGAATCAAAAGTTGGATAAAATCACCAAAATTTTAGATAAAATCCTTCTCATTGAAATATATTCTCTTATTAAAAAATATTGGGTTTTGAAGGAGATTCTTGGCCAGTGAAAGAAAGGAGAAAGTGGAGGACAACCATATAGAAAAAAATCACAAGTCCACCACCATTGAATTCAATAAATTCCCTACGATGAAAAATCATCAAAGGAAGCCAAAGAAGAAAGGATATTATCAACTGAATCAAGGAGAAGAACATCACAGTCACAACATGCAGCAATTCAATAAGATAAGGAAGCAACCAAGTGTTCATGGTCCATCAAATCAAAAAACAAGGTATACAAGTTTATTTTATGGGTATTGTTTTTCTTGCAATAATTATGGTCATCGTGTTAGAGAATGTAATTTTTTTGTAAGAAAACAAAGTATTTTGGATAACCATTGTTTCAAGTGTGGAAAATATGGCCACAAATCTCTAGCTTGGAGATATGACAAGATCAAGCCTACAAAAAGAGGAAGCCCACCACTGAAGATAAAGAAGGTATGGAGGAGAAAAGATGATCTCCAAAGGTATAGCTCGTCAAAGGATTTCAAGGGAGGATGTTGTGTTTGAAAAAAAATATAATCTACTAAGGGGGAGTAGATCTCTTTGTCTTGTGCCCAATAGGATATGGCTTCAATAGAAGACAAACTTGATAGGTGCATACGATTAAAAGAAGGAATTTTTTAACTTTATGCATCTATTCATTTCAAGTTCACAATATGAATATGAGGCATAGAAGGACAACACATGAGTCCAGGGGGAGTTCTAGAAGTTTTGATGTATTACATGTCATTTTATCTTTTTGTCTCATTTCTATGCACACTAATAAGAGTTTGTGCAGCAAGAAACAATTGTTGATGGAGAAATGGAATGTGCTAAGGGGGAGTTTGATATAACTTTATGATTTTCATATATAACACTTATATCATACATGATACTATGTATTCCATGGGAAGTTTGGTGATGGTTTGAGAGAGTGATGTTACTCACTTTGAAACCTTCACTCATTTCACTTCATTAGATAGTCATATTTCATAGGAGGAAGGGTCATTGTTGCATGCATGTGTCTTAGATATTTGCTGGCTAGTTTTGTTAGTTTTTTGAAGAAAATTGCTACATCATTCAATATGTTACTAAACCCTAATGTTTTTTGTTGTAGTATGGTTAAGAGTACATTGCATGAGTATCCACATGAGTCATGTATCTCACAATGTATTATCATGGATACATGTATCCTATTTCATATCATATTTTCATGAGGTCGACGTATTTTACTTCTTCCATGTCATGTAAGATGAGTCAATATCCCAACACTCAAGTATCTATTGTTGAATCTTTCTCATGAGTATCTTACCTTGATTACTACCACATGTACTTGTTGATGTTAATGATGATTG
The DNA here is from genome assembly GCA_034641835.2 of Pinus albicaulis. Lineage (NCBI taxonomy): Eukaryota > Viridiplantae > Streptophyta > Pinopsida > Pinales > Pinaceae > Pinus > Pinus albicaulis. The sequence goes on along the minus strand of CM076574.1, from coordinate 776,373,357 downwards.
TTATTGTTGGTGAAAATATGATATCAAGAGAGCGTGGATGAATTTTTTATTTCATATTCCTTACCTTGCTGATGGTCATCTTATTCCTAGAGGTTTTCTTATAGAAACATGGTTACATGGTTACTGCTGCTGATTTTATTTGAGGATTAATTGCAAATGGTTCTACTATCTTATTATTTTCAGATAAAATAATTAAAGTTGAGTCATTGATGACATTAATACTTGTGATGCATGTGTGTTGTTGGTGCTAGATAAATCAAGGTTGTGCTGATGGCATATATATATTTTTTATCATATGATAGTTTCATAACGATTAAAGGCTTGCTGTTGTTTTCTCTTGAGTTGGAGTTTATAGTGTCGATTGAGCCATGTGGTTGGATAATATTAGTTTGCTTCTTATTGCTACATTTTCATGGATAGTTTTCTAAAGTTTATTTTTGGAGTATTGTGATGTTGGTATTGCTAACTATTGATGTTGCAATTGGCTAGTTCATGGCATGTCCTCGAAATTGTTTGGAGAGAGTTGTGTATACACCTTTTGGCATGCAATTATTCATTTGTAAATATTGATCATGGGATATTGTTTGCATTGTCACAACATTATACTTTTGATTTATGAATCCCTATATTATCATTGCATATCTGTATTATGTTGGTTGAGTGATCCATGAAATGGGGAAAATGTGAGTCATGAGTCATATTGTATGTGTGGTCTGAGTCAAGTTTGTCCTGAGACAGAGAGAGATTTGTGTGTGTTTTCAACCTTGTTTCAACTGGTATGTGGTATGTATTATAGCCATGTGTGAAATTTTAGATTCATTATGTAGCCATGCAATATCATGTATCACTTTTGGGTCATTGAGGAGTAATATTTAAGCTTTGAGGAGGCATTGTATAATCACATTCTATTATTTTTGTATCCATATAATAAGACTATGAAGCCTTTTAACTTCATTATAGATATTTTTGGGTCATAATCCTTGGTTCTCTTGATTAACCTCATACATGTTGTATGGAGAAAATGATTGTTGCAGAAGTATTTTGTTCAAAAACTTGGGGAGACAACTGTAGCCTCATGTACATCTTCAAGAGGAGCACATTCAGTAAGAAAAAAACATGACGATGGTATAATTTTTCACTTATTAGAGATAAAGAGGGAGAGTGTTTATACCTATACTATGATACTAATGCATATGATTTGCTGCTGCTTAGAGATTACTGTTGGTTGATGGTTATATGTATTCTATTGTTTCCTTGGTTGAGAGTGAAGTTGATGTCGATGGAGTTGTTGGTTATTTTTTCTACTAATGCTTATGATGTGTTGCTATTCATGGTTATGTTTATCTTTAAGAGGATGTTTTTGTTTCCTACACTATAATAATGGATATGTTTTGTTACTGCTATTTGAGCTGGATTAACAATGTTGTTCATATATATGGAGATATTGCTGAAGTTTGTTACTAACATACATTTATTTTTCTACTACTAACATGATATGGGGATTTTTTTGTTGATATAGTTGGAGTTGTTGATTGGGAGGTTACTACTAGAATATATATTTTATTACTACTGCTTAAAATGAGGGTTGAGATTGGTGTTGCTGCTTCAGGAGAAAGTGAGTTATTGATGTTTCCTTTTTGTTGTGCTCTCATAGAGAAGTGAGAGTGTTTATTGCTTGATAAACTATGTAGCCCTTGGTTGTCCAATAGAGTGTTGATGGCTTGAATTTTTCCCTTTTCCATTGATTTCAAAGGGGGAGAGAGTGAGGAGTTTAATGATGATTCAATTATTTAGAGGTTGCTTAGATGGTTCAACTATGATTTCCATCAATGAAAAATGGGGAGATTATTGCGATTGATGCTTCAGTGCAGTGTTGTTGGTTGCAATTGGTTTCAAACTACTTATGGTGGCTCTCATGATGTAGATGTTTGATGGTCTACTAGAGTTGAGTTCATGTGGAGGTGGTTGGTTCGCTAAGTCCTCATGGTCCATGGAGTGATTTTTTCAGCTTCTTGATTGTAGATATGTTGATTTTCTTGGTATTTTCAAAGGATTTATAAGCGTATGGAACAATGTTTCAAATTTTGTCATGTTTTCCACTAATCATATGTGAAAATGAGATCCAAATGGTGCTGCAGAAAAAAGGTGTTGAAGTGCATACTATGAGGTGCTGCAGATGACTAGTTGAGGATGTCTTGCCGAGGTAAAAAAAGGTTGAAAATTTGGTTTTGAGGATTTTCATGGCTTGGAAAATATTTATAGATGCTAGAAATGCTGATCAAGAAGATGGAAGTGGTTTTAGTTTGAAATTTTTGGGTTTTGGCCATCCTCTACCCCAACTGTATAGAGCTAAGCTCATGCATGTGGTTGGAAGGCTCCAACCATTGGAAAAATTGTTTTGGGTGTGGTTGTAACCCAAACTCAATAGAATTGTGTGTGTGATTGTGGTTTGAATGGAAATTACTCTGGATTGAACACGCATCTGAATTATTTTCTGAATCTAATCCAAGGAAATTAATTTTAATTTTATGAAGAGGCTTCTATTAACTTAATCAACAAGAGAAAAAAATGTTTGAAGTGTGAACACATTAATCAAGTGAGTAGTGGAGAAGATGGAGATTTTTTAAAAATATATGATCGACTCTATCATTTTTGGGTTATAAAATTCACATATATGGAGATCTGAGGTATGTGTAGAGCCAACAGGTCGAGTCCCTGTAGCAGAAGAATATTCAGAGGTAAATGATAGTGCTCAGAGTGTAGGAAGATGTATAGATATGACAACATTTATGATTAAGTGGAATATTTTGATTTGCTGGTAATGAAATAATTTTCAGTAGTTGTAGTAGAGACAAATATGAGCTAGAATGTGTTAATCAGAGCTTGATAGCTCAGAAAAGTTCAAAGCATGCTACTATTTCATAGTTTTAGAGATTTATGGAAAATAATATGAGGAAAGCATTTAACTCCTTGGTTATTAGACTGATTTATTTGTGTTTACGGGGGAAGAGAATTGATATACATGGTTGTAGCAGTGTTTCATGTTTTATATGGATATACTATATTGCATGTTTGAGTTTTTGCATCTAGATTATTTGCAGCTAATGTATTGTGATATTGTGAGTTGAGGATAGTGTGTGGATGTGAGAGAGAGATATGCATTAAGTTTATTTGCAGTTAATGTATTTTCAAATTTGTTGATGGCCCAATGATTAATGCATTGTTTGAGTAGAGAGTGTTGTATTGTGAGTTTTTGATTATGTGCTATGAATATATTGTTGTTGTGATGTTCATGTTGAGCATCTCAAGGGTTCCAATTGAAAATGCATGAAATAAAAATCACATAGAGGAGTGGAGTGGGGGCTATAGAAAAAAAGTATTGGGAACATATTTCTTTATAAGTCCAATAGGAGTTTGGTGAGGGACGATGGTTATCGAGGATTCTAGCAAATGATGGTCCGTAGAGTATTGGGATGGATATCATAGTTCCTTTTGTATATTTTCCATTTTTATTATCCATGTAATAATTTTATTAACAAATAATATTATATATTGTGGAACGTAACAATAACAAACATGATTTTTGACTTGGAGGGAGTTTTCCACCAAATTTCCCGTGTTCCTATATGATGTGATGATTTGCGTCTCCTTGTGCATGTTTTATTCATATGTTATGGCTCTCATGTGTTGATATTATTGAGGTTTCATATTAAAATCAATTACTTATTTGTTAAGTTATGAATTTATCAATATATCCGAGAAATAGTTTTAAAGTTGTGTGACTGTTATCAATACTAATTCACCTCACCCCACCCCCCCCTTAGTAGTGGCCTTGGTTCCAACAGTCACAACTCTAGGATGGTAATATATCCTTAGGTAAAAATAAACAACGCCAGGGAATATCTAAGAGTCTCTAAAAGCCAACCTAGACTCTATGGGAGGAAGTGAATTTATAGGGTTAATAGGGTGGTTTTGGTTTTACCAATATATGACTTAGATCCACACATGAGGGAATAATATCTCTAGGGATAATATATAATACCTATAGGATAGGAGTTCGAGATATAAATCAATAATAAATGGTTAAAACCACCTTAGAAGCTTTTAGAAAGAGAAGATTCATTTTTTTTAAAAAAAATTCCCAGAATTCTAGAACCATCGCACCTATAGCAAAGGAAACATGTGATGGTCAGTGCATGTTCTCAGTTATGCAATGTGCAACTAGTGAAAGTGGCTAGAAGGGAGTGTGTGTTGGGGCCAAAACTAGGGTTTCAAGCTAATTAACCCATTATTATTGGTACTTTTGGAGAGATAATGGTTAAGGCTTTGCAAAGGGAGGATCACAAGGTTTCAAATATGTTGATTGGTCCAATTTCTAGGTCATTCAAGAAGATGCGAAAAGTGTACTTCTAATAAGGGGAAAAGCCAAAAAATATATTCTATTCTTCAAGAACCAAATCATATCAGACAACCAAGACCTTTTTGAATAGGAACAATACCTTACACCAACCATCAAGTTGACATCTCATGATTACAAGTTCAACTTTAGTCAAATATTCAAAATTCAACAAATATCAACTCTCTAAAAATGGTGAAATAGGATCTCACCCCTTATTTTTCACCTCAACAATTTCGGTATGTTCACTCCTACAACTTCAACTATGCAATTCTTTAGTTTTCTCATGTGTGAAAAAAAAGGTAGATAATTCAGCCTCCTTTGTTTAGACAACAATATTATCTTCTTAGATATATCCTTTTCTATCTTCTTAGGCCTCTTCTTATCTTCTACTTCATTAAAAGGTTGAAAAAAAAATATTTCTTTTCTTTATTCCCAAACTAAGTCAAAATCATTGGTATATATAGTAGTTTATGACTATTCTTTGATGCCGAGGTGAGAATCTTAAGGCTGAATTATAGGTCGACTTGATGGTGGAGGAGAATTCTATTAAAATAATTTTATCCTTTTGATACAAAATTCCCAATAAGGGTCTAGACCATAATGACAAGGACATAGACTTATGAATCAATCCTATAAGCCTTCAATGGAGGATTTGACCTGTAAATAAAATAATAAAGAATGAAACCAATGTTAATAAATATTTTTTGTTTTATAATAATTTTTATTTTTATTTATTTTGACAAGTACATTACATCATGACTTAGATACAATTATGAACACTGAAATTAATTACATTTCTCAACACCACCACCATGTTCATTTCATTGAATAAAGATAGAAGGAATGGAAGATGGGGATCACCACCATTCGTGATCATTTAATGCACTAAGGCAAGATATCATGGGCGTAATGATTTCCATATGTCAATGGAGCACCCATATTTGGGGTTAATCATATAAAAAATTATTGTATTGAGTATGTGATTCATTCAATATAATAATGGATTGAACCTTTATGAAATGGATTTAAATTTTTCAAAATTGAAGATAAAACTTTATAAGGTATGAAATTAATTTAATAATAGTACAAGGCCTGGAATTAATGAAACTTTAAGTAAAAAGTTACATCATGTCATGCAAATATTTGAGAGAGGGGTAAAAAAACTTTGTGTTAAATTATCTATTATTGTAAAGAAAATATTTAAATTATTAGTAGTTGAAATATGTTTAATTTTAAGTTTTTTAGGTTTAAGGATTCAAATATATATAAATTAGATATGGATATTTTCAATGAATATTATGAAATATTTTATGTATATAATCTATTTAGGTTGTGGTGAAGAAAACGAATCTGCATTATGAGTTTAAGAGAATATGGAATATGAATCCAATAGTCACAAAATGGCATTTATATATATTTATCATTTTAATAATATGTAATACATATTTATATTTCATTATTGTGCATTATAATAATGATATGAGAGGTTATAATGTATTAAATAGGTTTAGAAATCCCAAGTTTGTCCACAAGGTTGTTTATTCATCTGTGTCAAAAACCCTCATGAGCGCTAGCTACATTATGTTTTAATCATAATCTCACACATCTTAGTTCAAGGCTTTGTCACTTTAAATAAGTGAACCTACAACCTTTTTGGTTGAATTTAATTATAGTATCAAATGCAATGGGGTTGTGTAACCATGTAAAAGAGGGAAAATCACTCAAATATATGTGAAGGGAAATTACTAGAATATTAATAATGGGTTTTCAAAGTTATTAGGATCAATCATACTTATAAAAAATAAGGGTGATTCACATAGGTTTGAAGAAAATGATATCTCACCCAATTCAAATGAGCTAACACATACTCCTTACCACATATATACCCGTTTCAAAATGGTAAGAAGGAAAAAGTTTGCACTAACAATGGAAAATAGGACTTGTACCATAGAATTCAAGTCCACTCATATATTTTCCATGTGTGGGCTTGCTATATTGATAAGAAAAAATGAATTCATACCACTACTATATGTCTATCCAAAATTTGAAGCTTATACATGACTATTAGATTTTATGGTAACAAAACCTTAGACAACATTAAATCAATGGTGTATGTATTTTTTTGTTTGTAAGTATGATAAATTTGTTCGGAAAATTACATCAACACTAGAAAATACCATTTTCTTAACCCCAAAGGGAAATATACAATGATTATGTTTTACCTTACATAATTTATTAGTTTTAAAATAAAGAATAAATAATTGAATATGGTACACACAAAAAAGAAATACTGAATCATAAAAACAATATTTAATCAAAATGAATACAAATATTTTACCTTGGATGCCCAATTGGAAAACTAGCTTCAAATATTTTATAAATTCTCCTTAGAAATGTTTTGTTACAATACAACTCAATACTCTCTTGGATAGAAAAATCCTATTGAGAGCGAACGATTATGAACAAATGGGGAAAAATAAGGTAATATGAATGCCAAAGGAAATGGATTTTCATTTCCCATTCCTTAGTTTATTGTCTCTCATTTTTTTTCTCCTTTATCTTATCCCATTTTATATTTCATTATCCTTTGGATAATTTACTATTCATAATCAACTATCTAATTAACTTTCATGTTTTAAGTGTTACAACCATTCAATTCAGATCATATGATTTCCTCCATCTAACTAAATAGACATATTTATTCTTATATAAATGGAAGAAGGTAAATGCAAATACTTCTTCCCATTTTGATTTTCTTCAATTCCATTTACTTCCATATCTTGCTTTCAATGCAGCTATCTTTGATTGTGATACTGTCAAGAATTTATGATTTTTCTATTGAACACATTTATTTTTATGGAAATTGGATCATCATGTAAGCCTCTATACAAATTTTTTCCTAGGTAGTGGATATCAACATCTATTTGCAAGCATGTCCTAATTCTATTCAAAATGTATATGAAAATTTGGTTCTCTTGTCTCATAACTTGTTTGAGTTCATAACATTTAACATTATCCATCCAAATTTGTACGTAATCTTTTCACAATGAAAAATTGGTTGTGAAAAAATTGAAGAGTCATATATTAATCATACTTGATAAAGGTCATTACAAAAATTATATCAATATATTTTAAAAGTATCATTAACATGTGGATAAGTCTACATAGTCTCTGATAAATATTGTGTAGAATTCATGACCCGATTAGTGATGCTTCTTCTAAAAGAAATAAATAAAGTTGCACATATTTATTAGTCAATAGGTATTATGTGAAATAATTTATTGGAATAATGTGTAATAAGGCTATATAAAAGAAAAAAAATAAGTATAATGTCATGCCATTTGTATTATATGCATCATTTAAAATAAATCCAATTATGATCCATTTTTATTGGGAGGATCATTTTGAAAAATTTTATATTACAAGTGCAACAAACCATATTATATTTCTTATGTTGTAAGTGTATTTTATCTCTCTATGTGTCTAGTTGAGAATGGTTGGAATGGGGTCTTAGAATTAGTTTCCTTATTACAAAATTTTTGCTATTGATTATTTTTTAGTCCATGCCTTGCCAGGGACGATAGCACTCACTTCACAGTCAAAGTGCACTGAATCTCTATTATTTTGATATTTTTTTTCAAGTTTAACCAAAGGTTTGGGAAAATTTTAAATATTTCTACTCTCCCATTATTCAAATATGCACAGGAAGGAGAAAGGGTGTGAAGGAAATATGGGAGAAAGGGTATGCGAAGAAATTATGTGGGGAGTTTGTTAAGGAGGAGGGACTATATCGAGTCAAACTTTCTTCCTCTGCACAAGGCTAAATTAATATGAAAATTTGAGGAATGGACAAAAAATGATAATTTCATAGGTTAGTTCTCTTCTCAATCATGTCAAAAATGACAAGGTTGCATGACCCTTACAAATTTTTGGGGTGGGGCTGAAAAAATATGTAGAAGAAACTTTCATATATTAATTTAATATGAAACTATTAATATTTTTTTTGTGCAGAGAAAGGATGTGTGGGAAGTGCGGGAGAAAGGGCGAGCATAGAAATTGTGTGCAGGGTAGTTTGTTAAAGAGAAGAGACTATATCGAGTCACACTTTCTTCCTCCACAATCAACACAATGTATATTTTAATATTTTAAAATTTAATCTGCACATCAGATGGAAACCAATGTATCTCAATGTTTAATAAGCTTGTTCATAACAAATAATAGTTAGTTTCATTTATAAATGATTCCAACGTTGTGGAGTGTTCATGGTTTCCATTTTCTTGAAAAATTAACAAGAAATTTTCCTGTCTCGCATACTTTTGTCGTACACATACCTCTCTAATTGTGAAAAGTGCAAGTGATGGTAAAGTTATAAATTAATTAAAACTTAGAAATATAAGAAAATATAGGTTCAAATAACTATTAAATCCAACCAACACAAAATTATTTTTTTTAAATATTTAATGCAGAGGTGTGGAATAAGATTTCATTGTTCTCCTTCCGTACTTATGCACAACCGAACCTTTACACCCAGAGCCACCGAAAATAGTTTTGAGAACCCCACAAAGAAATTTCACCAAAGATCTTATTTGGAGGAAGAAGAAAGGGTGTGTGAGAAGTATGGGAGAAAGGGTGTGTGGAATTAAAAAATATGTAGAAAGAAATTATATATTAATTTAATATGAAACTAATATAGTTTTGATCTATCATGGGGGAACCAAAAAAAGTGAGAAATTACATTCTGGCATAATATAGTGGGGTCATTTGATAGGGATTCAAACATGTGATTTCTCTAGATATCAATGAATAACTGAAGTTCTTTAGAATATTTTCTCTCATTAGGATGGAGGATGTCATGCTCATCATGGGAATTGATCAAGTGTGCAAGAAGTGAGGGAGAAAGGTAATGCATATGAATTGTATAAGGGGGAGTTTTTTAAAGAGTGGGGACTATATCAAGTCAACTAAACAATATCGTTTCTTAAAATAATTAATGCAAAGGAGAAAACGATTTAATCATGCTCCTTTTTCCTCCTACGTGCATCTGCACTCAGGTCCACTGAACATAGTTTTGAGAACCAAACATAAGAATACCTACAAATTAATTTTAGTAGAGCTCATTTGCATCCCTATATAAAATAAATTGCGCCCAATTTGACATAATAGTGCACACAATTTATCTCCCACCCTTATTTCAAAGACTATCATGTTGGATATGTTATCATGAACTAATCTAATTCCTGGATGAAGTTTTTTTTAAATTTGTTGCAAATGTATTTTTGGAATTACAGTTGAATAGAGCCCAATCCTAGCCCCCATTGTGGAAAATACATTTACTTCTACAAATTAAATACCAAGATTTTGGTAAGTGCTTTATGTAACAAAGATTATTTTTTGGACCATCACTCTATATTCAATCCTCATTGTTACCACCTAAAAAGTGTTCACCTTGGCATTTTCCACTAGGATGATCGAAATACACCACATAGTATGGGTTTTACATATAAAACTCACTTTCACTTTAAGAAATAATTTAGAGAACCATTGATCCTAAATTATTTCTTTTTACCCACTTGAAAATAACCTAGAAATTTATTTAATTTATTTCATGCTATTTTCATATTTACCCATTTTGTAAAAAATAATTAAAAATATTTTCACCGATCCATAGTAATAATTAAATAAATATTATTGATTTATTATTCTTTAATCACTTAACTTCTCCTTCTTGAAATAATTACTAAATCACTATTTATTAACTATAACTAAACCTTTTTCACTAAATCACCTAGGGATATTTAAATAAACCATTATTTAAATATGATTCCTTAATTTCTACACATTTATCCTATGAAATAATTATTAAATTACTATTTAGTAATTATTTATAACTCATCTTGACCATATATCCTTAAAGTAATTAATAAATCAATTTTATTTATTAATTATTTTAACCATTTTTCTTAATTAACTCAATTAATCATTATTTTTCGAGTTAGTTCACCAAATAAATATTTTTAACCATTTCATTAATCTTTTCTTCTCTTAAATATAATAAAATACTCTTAACCATTAGACCTTTATTTGGTCTAATAATATTTTATTGTTTTACTAGATCTAGATCTATCCTAGAATTTTATTATAAATATAGAGGTTTTTCCCTCACTCTCTAAACATGATAATTATCATTGTCATCACTCTATTCTCATCACTCAGTAGCTCTCCACATAGGAATTCAACCATCATTATCTTTTTTCCCATCTGCAACCCGGAAGAGAGAGAGAAAGAAAAAAAAAGAGGCATAGGGACTTGAAAGGACCCTTCCATGGAGGAGGACATTACAGACCCAAGTCCATGTTATAATCCACCAGCTATTTTTATTTATAATAAAAGAATCAAGTTCTTTTCATTGGGTTAATTTGCCTTCATTTTAGCATATATTTTTTAGTGTTTGCAAGTTCATTTGTAGGTTTTTATAATATTGTTTCTACAGATCTAAAAAGTATTGTTGAAGATTATCAAGTTTTGTATCATATTCCTCTTTGTTGTTAGGCATTATCATCACCAATCATAAAGAGTGTATTTTTGAATCATATGTTTAAAAATATTTTGCTAAAAAATGGTGAATCCATAGGTTTATATATTTAGATCCATGGGGATAGGGTTTCTGAATTTGAAATTTTTCTCCCCTTTATTTTTTTTTCTATTTTTTTCTATTAGTGGTTATTTTTGGAAAAAACCTTCATTTTTCTGTTTCTGTCTGTCTTTCACAGGTCAAAGGTTCTAGCCACACCCAAGATGACAAAGTCAGAGAAAGCATAGAAGTGGAAGCCCTTGCCTAAACAACTCATATTTTTGGTAAAAACCTACGGTAGCCAATGTAGGAAACATGCCACAACTTGCATTATGATGCAGGGACAAGTTAGAAACCCATGCTACCATTTTTTCCTTGCATTTTTTTAGTTTTTTTTGAAAGTTTAGTTTTTTTTTTCCTGCTAGGTGGGTTCTTTCACTTTCCGTCACAACATTATAGGTCATGATCTTAGCTTATTTTTTTTTCCATAATCAAGAAAAAATCCCCCTATGGTTTCTGGTACTCTAGTTTTTTAGGGATTTAATGAGTTGGTAGTCTACTATTTCAAGGTTGTTCACTACTAATTTTCAGTACAGTAGACCTTCTATTACAACATTTTGTAATACTTTGAAGTGACATTAAGAACCTTTTTTTCCTTTGTTTCACCATTCATCAAAGTCCTCTTTAGGTGCATTTTCATTAGTTAGTAGTTTGCTGCATTGTTTATTCTAGTATTTAGTCCCTTTATGTTGTTTTTTAGCACAATGTAGGCCTTTCTGGCCATATATCCCAACCCCTTTGGCCCTTGATCTTGTTTTATCCATTTTTTTTCCTTATTTTTCTCTTTTCATGTTGTTCTTAGGCCTCCTTGGGTGGGAAGTAGAGTGTGTTTTTTTACGTTTCAGTTCATTTCAATTCAGTTTTTATTTCTTTAATTAATTTCCAGCAACACATGTTATGTTACATGCAAAATCAGTGAAACATCACACATTTTCACATACATTATAGACCTGAAGAAAAAAAATTCTTGGTTATAACCTCCAAGCCAAGAATTTTAAAATCAATCACTTAATCTCAACACACATAGATTTAAGCCCACTTGGGCACCTAGGAAAAGCAATATTTTGGCTAGGGTAGGGTTGGTGGGTAGGCATCTCACTAATGCCAACCAATCACTTACCTTAATACATATTGGTTATTAATTAGGGAGCTTAAAATCCTTGACCATCCAAAAGTTAAAACCAATGTCGAGTAGAAACCCATTTAAGAGGGAGTTAAGCTTAGGCCAAGGATATTGGTAGTTTCGCTTGTAGGATGCCAACTTTTTAGTAGGGAATCTAGGTCCGCGACTAACTACCTAGAAGTTCAAGATTCACTTGCCCCTATTGGAAAAAGGTAAATTATTTTCCTTTCATAGGATAAACACCCTATTGGTAGTGGTTGTGGGCAACAACCATCCATATAGCCTACCTTTCACTAGATGACTCTTTTTGAAGATATGAGGTCCCTCAAGTAAGAAGTTTTCTTGGAAGGCCATAAGAAACATAGTACTACGAATTTTTGGAGGTGTAGTTAACCTTTTGGATAGGAATCATTTTTATCTTTATAGGACAAGCTTGGATGAATTAAAATAAAAATACATATTAGTTATCTTACACTTTGCATCATTGCAATTAGTGTTTGATTTCTCTTTTTTGTTCTTTTTCTTCAACATTTTCCTCTAGCCTTTAGTGTTTTATTTGTCTTAACATAATTTATCCCCAGGAATTTGTCATAGAGACTCCATGGTATTCACCCTCAGCTCCTGTCAGGACATCCATTAAAACCTGATTGACGAGTCAGTGTCCCTCTCCCTGGTCCATCATCATATTCTGATATTTTATATTCATTTAGTTCATCCTTTGATTCCAATTCCTCTCTGCCTGAAACCAATACCTTGTTAGGTGTCAATGATGGGGGTAATTTCGGTCCCAAAAGGGGAATTAATAATGGAGGAAATGTTAGTGGTAACATTGGTAATAATCAGGGTCCACCTCCTAGAGGTAACATTGTAACCTCCTCACAAGGAATGGATTCTACCAAACCATTGCTCCCTTATATGGCTAGTTTAAATCTCACTGATTTGAACTATCTCATTAATGATCCTCTTCATCATGATCCGAATTGGCCACCTATGCCAACCAAGCTCTAATCTGATATACCAAAATTTAAAGGGAATTTTGGAGAGGATCCCACTAATAATGTTCACTCATTTCACATGTGGTGTTCCTCTAACTCAATCATAGGGGATTCCATCCATTTGTGCCTATTTCAATGCACCCTCATTAGAGTTGTCACGAAATATTATATATAATAGGCCTATGCATATCATTCGACACTTGCGACTCTTTCCAATGCATTATTATCTTATTTCCAATTACTTGTCTATTACAGTACTAGTACCAAAAATTTGACCTCATTCCGTCAAACTTCTACCACTTGCTTTTTTGACCATGTCAAGGAATAACATAGAAGGAATATCTTATACAAATATTTGAAAATTAAAGACTATTTTTACATGGATTAGTTCTTGTGATTCCTTCTCTCTCAAATTGGTAAATATTTGAAGTCTCATTCCCTCAAACCGAGGAAGAATTCATGTGAAAAACTTTAAAGTTTGATTTACTCTATGCCCAATCATGTTATGTCTATACCATCCTCCCTAACCTTCCTAGGCCTGGTGCTTCATCTACGTGTTGGAATCTGATGTCATTGACAAGGTTATTTAGTCAATATCACCCTCTTGGTCCTTCATGATCTAAATCCTAGTAAGGAACAAGTACATCTTATGCATTTTTCAATCCAAATTGGTCGATGCTAGGGCTATTTGTTACTCAAACTGGTTATCAAAATGTTACTGTGAATTCATATTATACTTATGCATTTCCTAGTGCTCTAGCCCCAATGGCACTAGAACCCCCACCTCCCATGCCTCAATCCCCTCTGTTGCAACAACCACCACCTCCTCAAGGGAAATTGTATGCTCCAATTTTTTTTAACCCTCCCCCTAACCCCAAGATGAATAATAAGGGGAAAGTTAAACAAAATCAACCATCTCAAGGAAACCAAGGGAACTAAGTTTTTCAACCTAATCCTAATAAAGGTGACCAGTATAATACCGCAACCCAGAAATAGGGCAGATAGCCCAAGTAGAACAAGGCACTTTGAACAAATTAACCTTCTGCTTATTATGGTACCTATGGAAATTATACTCATGAATTTCCCCTTCTCCCTCAGATTCAAAAAACATGGGAAGATCGAGAGGCTAATTTTAGAAGCAAGCTATGGCTCCATCCACTCTTCCTTCTATGCAACCAACAATGCTTACATACCCCTTCCCTCATAAGGGATATCTGGCTACCCAAGATGGATAGAATCCTCCACTTCCCCCCTCTCATAATTCAGGGAATGGGTCTTACAAAATCCTTGTGATTAACTCTAAAGAATTCAACCTCCAAACATGGTCGCACCAATATGAAAAACATCAACCACTGATGCACAAACTAAAGTATCTATAGAGCCTATTTCATCACCCAACGACACCTTACAGTTCCCTCCACCCAAGGTTGAGGTCCCATATAAGAACGCCAAAGGCTTGCTGTGTCAAAACACTACAAATTCCCATCCTGCCCACACCTACAACATAGTAGATGACTTGGAATAGTCTCTTACTACCATGTCAATGCTAGAAGTTCTCCATACATGCCCATATTAATGAAAAACTCTACTATCTGATTTAGGAACTATGGACCCTTTTGATGATCACATTATCATCTTTGACGTTGAAAAATAAGATAATCCAAGTCTTCCTTTCTTAGTTTCCTTTCATATACCAGTCTCCATTAAGATCATCGTTGTCCAATGGTGTCTTGTAGATGAAGGCACCTCCACTTATGTCATGTGCACTAATTTTTTGAATAATCTCCTCCAACCTTCCACCCATTAACTATAATTGTTCATACATACAATGGTCGCCCCTCATATCCTATTAGTGTCTACCATAATTTTCCTATCACTATTTCCGAAAAGTAAGTCATGATTGATGTTGATGTTATATATGCACCTCTCAATTATAACCTCTTTATTGGTCATATTTTCATGTATTCTATGAAAGAGGTTGCACCTTCTTTATTTCATACCATGAGCTTCCCTAATAATGGGAAGATAGTCACCGTCGATCAATTTAAATACTATGATGCTCAATCTCATATATCGGCTCAGAATGTCATCTCTTCGATGGTGGGTAACAATTCCACCACATGTTCCCACTGAGTCTAGATCCTCCAGTGTTTGCATTCCCCAAGAATCATGAGTCACGAAAATGCAATTCAGTATGTCTTCTCAGAATCTAGCTCAACAACAAATTGTTTCTCTAGACTTAGTTGGCGCCTCAGGAGGGGTTCCTCTTGGACACCATCCATTTGACCAAATATTTTTCTTATTCCTTCCACTAGGAATATTATCCACCCCTATGATAGATATTTTGAGTCTAATTTAATTTACTTTGGGGATCCTATTTTGGTATATTGATCCTCTTGTAAAAAATCCTCTTGAACAAATCAAAACTTATGTGGCTTTGACATTGGTACAACCATTTCTGACTGGCCCTACCATTATTTTAGTTTTACCATAACCTCAGTAGGAATCCACTCCTATTGTAAAAGAAACTAGTGAGGGGGGCAAAACTCGAAAGAAAGGGGGAAAGGCTAAGGCCATTCAAGTGAAGGTCACTCCACATTCCACACCTAATCTTACTCATCCAGGTGCTTTGTGCGATGTTCATGGACATGACACTAAAAATTTCCCTAATATTCCCTATCTCAAGAGTACGATTTCTAAAGATGAAATTTAGATAGACCGAGATGTCCCTGAGATGCAAGTCTCCTTACTTGAATTGTCTAGGAAGAACACGTATTTATGCACAAATAACCCTTGCAATTTAAAGACACTATTCTCATCATTTTTCTCATCTCTACTATTTTCGTGATTCCTTATATTTATTTGCGGGATGGATGCTGCTCGTAGTGACCATTCTCCTTCTCCACTTGTGGACCTAGGCACCAATTTGTCACCAGGGTAGGAGGATAATCAACCCACTATCATGATCCCTCCTCCTAATGTAGAAATGAAAAACAACTCTATACCCATTATTTACTTGTGACATAATTTATTAATACTGATTTTCTGAAGATACTTCGGTCTCAACATTGGTGGACTTTGAGTCCACTTTTCATTAGTCTCCCCTCGAAGATGTCATGTATGTGAACCTTTTCTCCCATTGCGATTCTCTAGTTACTTCATCATCACCATCTTCAAGTGGTCTATTTGACTCTTGTCCTCCTATTTTTCATTGTGATGAGGATATTATGGAATCCATGACCACACTTGATTAACCATGGGATGATATGCACCATTTTTCATATTTTCTCCTACAATAACCTTAGTAGCAATATGATATGGAGTTGAAAGAATTTATTCATGGTCAAGTAGACTAGTTTAAGAACCCCATTCCTACACAAAATTCTTTCGAAGAAGGTAACATGGCTAAAATTTCACCTACCATTAAGGTTAACATCTCAAGAAAACCAAGAGTTGAAGAAAACATCACGCTGGGGGGGGGGCATTTCACTCATGAAGAAATTGATGCTTATAGTAAGTTGTTTAATGAATTCAGTGATATTTTCTCCTAGTATTACTTTCATATGCCTTGAATTGATTCGATTGTTGTTGAACACCCCATCAGCGCTTGGCTAGATTCCATTCCATTCTTTTAGAAATGAAGGCCTATTCAACCTTCCAAATGAGATGCCATCAAGGCTAAAATTGATAAGCTAAACCATAAAATATTCATTTAACCTGTTGAATACACTTCATGGGTCTCTAATTGAGTTTCTATTTTGAATAAACAAGGCACCATTCATATATGTACAAAATTTCAAGATCTGAAGAAAGCTTGTACCAAGGATAATTTCCCACACATTTTGTTGACCAAATTATCGATGATTTTGCAATACATGAGGTCCTTTCGTTTATGGATGGATTTTCATAGTACAACCAAATTAGTATCCACTTTGCAGATCAATGTAAAACCACTTTTACTAGTCTATGGAAATTTTTTTCTTATAGGGTTATGCCTTTTTGTGTAAAGAACATTGGGGCCACTTTTCAACATGCCATGTCCTATTGATTTAATGACCTAGCCCACATTATTCTTACATATCTAGATGATCTCGCTGCTCATTCCAAATATCAATCGCAACACCTTGATGATTTGCATACCATATTCATATGGTGTCGCAAGTATAACATATGTATCAACCCCCTTAAGTGTGTCTTTTGCGTTCTCACTATTCAAATTTGGGCTTCATTATGTCCAAAGATAGGATTTTTTAGATCCTATTCAAGTCTCAGCCATCCACAATACTCCCTCGTCCTCGTAACCTTATCTAATTTCAAAGCCTTCAAGGAAAAGATAAATTTTTGTGTAGGTGAGCATGAATTCGTCTAAGGATTTTCTTTCTCTAGAGGAGATGGCCCGATAATGATATCTAGAGGGAGTGGACTTTATGCTAGTTTAGTGTGAGGTGGCTCTAGATATAAGCTGAAAAATCCACAAGGGTCTACCTCGTTTCCGACTATGCCACAATCACTCATGTATTTCTTCACCCGCTATGGTCTACCATTCCCTTTGTTTGGGATGAACAAGCTTAATAGTATTTTGATGCCCTTAAATGTGCTCTGGCCTTCAATCCTTTGATTAGTCCACCTAACATTGAGAAGGATTTCATTTTTTAAATCTTAGCCTCCACCTATGTACTGGCTAGTGTCTTGGTACAAGAAGACAAGGCTAGGAATGAACATGTCATTTACTATGTGAGAAATAACCTATATGGAACCCTTGTGTCATATTCCCATGGGAAAATATGGCTTTGGACATGGTGTTATCCATTCAGAAATTTTGTTATTATATCCTAATGTGTATCACCAAAGTTGTAACTAATTCCAACCCCATGGATTTCCTATTGAGTATACTAGTCATTAATGGGAAGTATGAGTGGCGGATTGTCATCCTCAAAGAATTTGACTTGGATTTTGTAACATATAAAAGTAAGAAACGATTATCCCTTTCCAAGCTCCTCTTTAACATTTATATTGGTATGCAAGACTCACCCCTGAATGATAAATTTCTAAATGAACACTTATTTTCCATATCATATAACAACCCATAATATGGAAACATCCTTACTTACTTACAAACCTAGAAATTCGGCCCCCATATCAATTGCAATGATCATCGATGTAATTATGGCAAGCCCATCAATTACTTATCATAGGTGATGATATTTACCATTGTGGTGTCGATACCATTCTATGTCATTTTCTCACCCGTGCTAAAGTTGAGAAAGTGCTCAATTCTTGTCACAGTGGTGCCTGTGGTATCCATCTTTCTTAAATTCCCACTACCCAGAAGATCATGTGCATCGATTAATTTTTTCCTTCTCTCTTTAGAAATTGAATTACAATAGTCTAACATTGTCCCAATTTCTAACTTTTTTCTCCAAAGGCTAGAGCTCCACCTACTAATTTTCACCCCATTATCGCATCTAGTCCTTTCTGCAAATGGGCCATTGCCTTTATAAGGTGTAAACCCACATATGCCAATGGTCATAAGTACATTTTATTGTGGTCATTAAATATTTCACCAAATGGGATGAAGCCATGCACACATTCAATAGCACTGCTGCTACTGTAGTTTTTTTTTCTTCAAACATGTCATCACTCATTTTGGGGTTTAAACAAAAATGGTCTTTGACCATGAATGACACTTTGAAGATGGAATTCAACGTGAGCTATCCTCATTTTTAGGTTTTAAAAGTAAATATTCATCATCTTATTACCACAAGGGAATGGAAACGTTGAAGCAGTCAATAAGATCCTTCAAGTTATGCTTCGAAAAATGGTGAATAAACACCAGACCAATTGGAATTTAATATTAATCCCTACATTGTGGGCATATAGAACTTATAATAAAGACCATCAGTGTGTTCACTCCTTTCCACCTTATTTGTGGAGAGGAGGCATTATTACCAATCGAGTGTTAAATTACCTAACTTTAACTTGCCATCCAACTTATCCCAGATACCCAACCTCTAGAACAAAGCCTCATTATGCTGGAGCATGCTAATGAATACCATTGTGTTCCTTTACAAACCAATGAAGTGGATAAGAAACACATCAAAGCCTATTATTATTGTAGGTTCCACCACCATACTTATCACAAAGGGGATATATTACTCATTTATGATCAATATCACAACATCCTGGAACACATAAATTTTTAACTATCATGGCATGGCCCTTATATTGTACGAATTGCTTTTGGTAAGGAGGCTTATCTCTTAGTGGGAGCCGATGGAGAAATTCTCCCCAACCCTCATAATTCACTATACCTAAATAAATTCTATCCATAGGAGCTTCCATTTGAATGCATATTTTTATTTATTTTTGCATTGATTAGGTAGGTTTCATGCTTTGTCATATCATTGGTTGTCCTCTTGTGCCTTTGAAACGGATCCATAATCCACACTGCATA
The DNA here is from genome assembly GCA_034641835.2 of Pinus albicaulis. NCBI lineage: Eukaryota > Viridiplantae > Streptophyta > Pinopsida > Pinales > Pinaceae > Pinus > Pinus albicaulis. Next base: position 776,353,755 of record CM076574.1, on the reverse strand, counting down.
TCGACTATGATGATGGTGTGAGTGGCTTCTCTAGGAATCTAGCCTTGAAAGGTTGGGTCTTTTTTACCCCTTTACATTTTTTAGTCCATTCCAATGGTGTATGCATCATATTTTCACTGATAATCAAGCCGAATATAATGTAGTGATAGGCTTGTTAGCTGATTCTTGTGTTCATCACATCCTTCACCTTCATGTTTGTATCGATTCCATGCTTCTTGTCATGCAATTTAATGTCATTTATATGTGCATAATAATGTCCTAGTTAAAAAATATCTACAAGTTAAGCTTACAAAACATGAATTTGAATCCATATCATTAAATCATGTTCCTAGAGATAAAAATAACTATGTATATACCATTACAAATAATATTCTATATTGGCATCGATCACATGCATCCATAAGAAGAAAATCATCATAGTGAATGGTGACGTCACATTAGCATGCATACTCATAATATGTACCAAAATATCCATACAAAGTATTTGGAATCCATTATTATAAATACATCCAGGAAACCCATAACATGCTACAACCCTACATACAAAATTAGGGGAACCTATGCCACTACCTCTACTCATTATCCTTTGGAGGATATTGCGCTAGTGGGGCGATTCCCCCAGCTTGTAGGTCCCTAGTAGCCTGATCGACCATGCAAGAAAACCTTAAAATAAATCACCAATCAGAGGGGAGATTAGCAGACATAGTCATGTAATTATCTTCCAACCCATTCCACCCACGCTCTGTAACACTGCTACATGCTATGTAAAGCCTATGTTTTACATCCTCCATGAAATTATCCATATCTAATCTCCCCTTGGATGATGATTCCCGAACCTTTATGGCCCCATGTGTTATGGGTCATCCTCAATATGTTGTTTGCCTCATTGGTGCTATATATTCATGTCATAATTTCAAAATTTAGTACCATATACACATATTTTCTAACGTATGACTTCCATAAGAATATAGTATCTATCACTGTTAGTATGAATCTTAATCGCAAGCATACAAAAAAGGCTCACTTTAGCCGTGTATAACAAACAAACCTAACAACAAAGGAGAGTGATCGTGGAAGGGTCCAACTCAAGTGATCTGAGTTGCTTCCAAACCAAAGTGGACATCACACAGGTGGATGCACCCTCATCAATGATACAATGGGAAATTTTGGCATTCTGGATCTTGAATGGGATTTGAAAGGCGACAGAAGCTGGAAGAGGAGGATGTTTTGACTGGTCAACATCTAAGACGATAAATCGATCATTTGAAGGATCTACAGCACCCATGGCAGATAGTAGAGATTTTCATTGTGAAGGGCGCGATTGGAGGAGTTCCAGTGTGGAGATGGAAACAGGAGATTGTGCCAAATAATATATTATACTATACGAATGGGAAAATTTGCCAGAAGTAGTCTTTTGGCGTAATGTTCCATTAGGGATCTTGGTATGAACCTATCCCTTAGGCTTAGGGATCTGCAAAGGAACATTAGTTGTCGAAAGAGGCTCTGTAGAACCTGAATAAGGGGGCTCGGGGGTAGACGTAGTGGGAGGATTTTTGTACTGATGGGACCGAGTCTGAAGGTTGAGGTCTACAGTTATAGGTTGGTCAGAGTTCATCATAAGAATCTGGTAATCGGAGGTACCAAATGGAGGAGGTTGAGTGGCCGCCTGACCTTCAAGTGGTTGGGTAGCCACAAATACTTGCTGACAGAAAGGATTAGTAAACACAACCGGGTGACTAAGCGTAGCATTGGGAGGGACGGAAGGGGAGGCTTGCTATCCTCACGATGCTGCTTGAGTCTCCCACATCTGCCGCATCTGTGGTAAAAGAGGAAAATCATGCATGTAGTGACCATAAACGCCACAACAAGAACAAGGATTATTCGTGTGAACATTCCTATCTTGATTGGGCTGAGTGCATTGTTGCTGGTTAGTAGTGTTAGGTGCATTATTTTTAGGATTAGGTCCAGGATTACTGGGGGTATTTTGATTTTGAGTGCCTTTCCTCTTGTTTTTGGAAGTAGGAGGATTAGTTGCGTCCTGCTGTGCATACACCTGCCCTTTAGGGGGCGGTGGCTACTGTTGTGGGGGTTGAGAAGGCAAGCGAGGAAGGTGTACTAATGTTGGAGGAGCTAGAGCACCAGGCTGTAGATACGGATAATAAGGAGGTTGGGTAACATTGTGGTAAACGGGTTGGGAAAAAGGAGGAGGCATGTCGTATCCTACATACATGCTACTGAGAGGGGGAAAAGTGCTGGAGGTGTTAGTCCCTCCCTGAGGGAAACCATAGCCCATAGGAGGGTGAGCGTATGGATGAGAAAGAGCTCCAATGATATCGTCGACGGCATGAGATTCCCCTTGTGCATTGGAAACACCGGGTCTAGGAAGATCAGGTAAGGCAGTATACACATAACCAGACTGAGTGTAGATCAAGTCATATTTTAATGCAATCTAGAGAGAAACTTCTTCAGTTTGAGGGAAATGCGATGCGACATCTTTGCGTATAACGAGAAAAAGGGATCTAAGGAACCAGTCCATGTAGACATGATCTTTGAAGGTAGGGGCTCGACATAGGCTCTTTCTTCTCTACCATTCCTGGACATGATCGAATAGGTGGGTCATAGATGATTGACGAAAATAAGTCAAAAGTTCGGTACCAGTGTAATAACGGAGGGGAAGTTGGAAATAAGACAGAAAAGCCCGGGCAAGGGTCACAAAGGTGGTATGAGAGGATGAGGCCTGATCAACATACCCCTTAGAAGCTTCGCCAGTAAGCATACGTTGGAACAACCGAAGATGGACAGAGTCATCAGTTATAGAGTTAGACGAACAACACATGTGGAAAGATCGAACATGATTTTTAGGATCTTCTCTAGCAAGACCTTCAAAATTGGGGATTTTGGAAGGGAGCTTGGTTGGAATAGCACGCAAGCCAGTGTCATGGCATATAGGGTCATTGATCAATTGGTTAAAATTGGGAATACTGAGGCCTACCATATAGGGGAGCAAGGGAGTAGCCGGGGTAGTTCATGTTGTGGTCCCACTAGTAGTATTCCCAGCATTAGGGCCGGGGCTACCCCCAACGTTAGGTCTTGAACTAAACATGGTGAAGGTGAAAGGGGAAGAGCTGGGGGTTTGAAGCAGCTAGATATGCAGGGATCTGAAAAATGGCATAGGTCATAATTGTAAACCCTTATGGAGTCATAAGTTTTTAGTATGAATCTTAATCGCAAGCATACAAAAATTGCTCACTTTAGTCGTGCATAACAAAAAACCCTAACAACAAAGATGTTTGTCAATATCTTTAGATCTGTAACTATTTGACCAATATAAATGCTGCAAAATAATAGATCTATGCATTAAAAGACATTAAGAAGTAAATACAAGATAGAGTTGCTCCCTACATCCAATAGACAAGACAAGATTGTTTTAAAGAATTTTTGTATTTTTTGACACTTGGGAAGGGAACATAGAAATATGTTACCAGTCCCCCTCAATGGGATGGGTTCTTGTAAGTCCTCAGCACTTAAGATCTAAAATACCTCTCTCTTGATGGTATAGAAAACCGAGACAAAAAATGGAACTCAAAGGGAGCTCACAAGAAAATGGTAGCAAAATATGACAATGATGGTGGATCAAAGTCGAACCACAAGTATAGATCTAGAGTGATCTTTAGGCCAAAAAAGATAGTGAGTGAATGGAAAAACACTTCTATTTATGATAAAATATTGAGTTAGTCTAGATATTGGTGCATAATTAAAATATTATTAACCAATTCTAGATCCAACTTCTATGGAATATTTTATTATATTTGTAGGAGGGAAAAAGAATTTGACTTTATTCAAATCCCTTTATTTGTAAATAATAAATAAATAAATGATTTATTTATTATTTTAAGGATGTGGTTGAGTAATAATCAAATAAATAATGATTTATTTAATTATTTATGAATGATTTAGTCAAATTTAACAAGGAATATTATTTAAATAAGGTTTAAATAACTATTCCTAGAAAATAATAAGATAAATAATGATTTTTCTAATTAATTTTCCCGTTTTGGGTTAAATATGACCAGGAATATTAATTAAACTGTTGTTTAACTAATTATTCCTTTAGGAAAATAAAAAAAAATGTGGATTTATTTAATATTTCCTCCTGAGGTTTCCTGTTTAGACCATAAACAACATAATAAACGTGGTTTACTAAGTTATTTTCATAGTGAAAGCAGTTCTACTTAGGGTAAAATTGGTCTTACATGGTGTACTTAGGTCCATATATAGTAACAGGTTAGATGACCAAAAAAATGGTGTAACAATCACATATCGTCAGGACCTAATGCTTGTCTAGGTGGTAGTGGTATCTCAGGATCTCCCTATAATTTCATACCCGAGTATGGATAATTAAAGTATAGAGGGAAGTGATCGAAATGGGAAAAAAAAATAGGTTCGAACACTTTGTTGACTCACCCTCCTCCCACTCGTTATAGTAGCTTCATCAAATGACACACCGTGGGCTCTTATGGGCCCATATCCTAGATTTGGACATGTGGTAAAAGAGTGGGGATCTTGTCAAAGAAGAATGGGAACAATATTGTCCTAGAAAAATAGTGTCCTATCGTAGCCCTCCTACACGAACTCAACTTGGTTTTTAGTGTTTTCAACAAAACCTTGACCCATCCATAGTAGGTACTGGAAAACACACTCACTACCAACATCATCTTCCCTCCAGTGATCTTGTCAAGAGCATGGCTACCCATTATGTGAATGACCACCATAGCTATAGCTCATGTCTCCAATCTCTCCAATTCATGTATCTAGATGCACAATTCCCCTATTCAAAAACTTGGTATGTAGTGTCACTCCAAAAAATCATACACATGTCTCCCTCGAGGAAGCATTGGATGTATCTCCCCAACCACCTCCAAGAATGGAAACCCTGTTAGAAAGTATATGTACTCAATAGTGATCTCGATCTCATGCTCTTGTATAGTAAAAGCCTCTTGACCTCAATCCAAATAATTGACTATTTGGGATAATACTGACTCACATACCCTCATCAATGGATTCTCAAATAATTTGAGCAACCCATAACATGAAATATCCTTCGTTATTGCTTGTTTCCCATGAGCCTGAGAGTGAAGCTCCTCAAAATATCCTTCTTTCCATTTCAACTTTTTCTCTACAATAATTGCACAAAACCATAATGTATTTTAGTATCAGAGTCCAAAAATTGATTTCTATCTCTAGAGTCACCTTAAGGGATCACACTCCCTTTTTTTTCTCTCTCTTAGGTGTTGAAGGCAAGTTTCCTACCAAAATATGAATTGAAACACACATTTTAGCCCATTTTATGTGGTTCCCCATTCACAAAAGGGAGACATAACTGCATTGAAACCAATAAGAGGAATCATGGTTACCTCAGGAGAAATAAACCCCAAAATAGAAATATAACCCATATAAATTGATGAGTAGGGTATGGCCACCAACTTGAAAGTTGCAGATCCTAAATCCACCAGTCAATTTGTTTGCTATGAACTCACCAAGTTATAGGGTTCTCTTCTTCTCTCCAAATTTACCAAAAATGCAATCCCCAAATGAATTTGAAATGGGGAAAAGAACCCATTTATAGGAAAAAAATATTTTTCCCCTTAGACATTGTAGGCTCATCCTAGCTCAGTTTGATGAACTGTCTCCACCATTGGAACACTCTCACCAAGCTCTATAATGGGTCACTCTTCATTTTTTGCAATTTGAAACTTCAAAAGGCACCATTTTTTCCATGAGGTTCCATTTTACCACTTATAGGAATTTAATCTCTCCATATTTGTTTCTTATATTGTGTAACCACTTTGTCTTTGCACCTTTCAACTTATGTTTCATTGTTTGTAATGAGTAACCACTTTTTACTCATGTTTTGGTGGAACCCATTGGGTATATCCCCTGTGGAAACATCATTGAGTCACCCTTGTTCAGTGCATCAGAGATTAATCACCCTTATATCCCATGAAGTATATTCAGAACACCATTGAGTCATGTTACAATATATCATCCCCTTCGTGTATTACATTCATCCTGTATTACCCAAATTTGACCTCCAACTATCCTGACGTGTCTTTGAAAATCCTTCGCTTGAGAAATTGACTATCGCCTTAAGAATCGTGTCAGTCACTTCTAGGCCAACCTTTCATATTATGATATTTCAATGAAAGTCATAAGTACAGTCTTCATTCCCCATCGTCTTCCCTGGTTTTAGTCTCTATCAGTCACATTTGTATCTTCTTCGTGCCTTTATTGAGGACAAATTATTGCCTCAACTCTCGCAGACCCTCCCCTGTTGACTTCATCACATTTATTCTAGGAGAGTGACTGATATAGGAGGATATCCAAGTACAAGTGGCTTTAAATTTACTCCAAAATCAAAGTGGTTATAATGTGTAAAACTCGATACCAGGTTGAACTTCTCATTGCCTTAATTCCAAAAATGTGAATGACACTCCAATTCGAGCCCATATGGAGGAGTTAGAGCAAGTCAAGGTTGATGTCAAAGTTGGTCAGCACGTCAGGTTTAAATGTCTTACAATTTCACTATCAATCGGCAGGGAACCCAACACTCAAGAAGTGGGAAAATGTTTTGGGCACTTAATTTTCCTAATAACCCTTGGTTTCATTAATTTTTATAATTAAGGTGTGGTTAAAAAAAAATAAAAAATACAAATATAAAATGGGTGGTGGGCCACCAACCTCACCACCCCACAACCATACTCCACATTAAAACGTACGGTAATTTTTTGGGGGTGGGTTTTCAACCTCGCTACCCCCAGAACCGCCACTACATTGGAACCAAAAGGCAATGGGGTGCAGCTGGGTTAGGTCGCATGTAGCGGACCCACCCATTGTCCATAATATATATTATATAATAATACAACTAAAATGGGAGTGGTAATATTTTATCGCCCTACCTCTCCTCAACCAATGCCAAAATTAACCATTACACCATCAGAGGTACATTGTACACTCTACCCAAATTTAAAAAAAAAAAAATCATTTCCACAGTATGCCCAAGAAGAGGAGAGGGGAGGAGCAAAACCATGAGTAGGCCAGAGGGGCAGAACCATGTCCAAGGAATATTGTGCGGCATCAGAAATATTCCCTGGGGTGCAGAACCTGCTAGTGTTAGTTTAGGACAAATTTTATGTTGATTTTACACCTCTTGGCGATAGAAACTAAATGTTTGTGTCTATTTTTGCATCAGATCTCTCCATTTTTTGTCCATTTTCTAGATTGGAGGTATAAGGGTGATTTATGTAATTTTACTTGTATTTCTTCCTCTTTTTTCCACTTAATGAATGAAGGCCTCCCCATTGTTGAGCAGGGCCTAGAGATGTAGTCCAAATTGGGTGAACTCTGTAATCAAATCTTGGTGTCTTGATCTCATACATGTTATGTTCTCTTTGCTCCTCGTTTTATGTGATTAAGTTTCATGATTTTCAAGTGCTCTATTAAATGTAATTATTTATGCATATATAAGAAAAATATCTTGGATCAAGTGATATTAGAGCAGGTCTTTGTTGATGCAAATTGCATGAGTACATGCTAACTAGAAACAAGATTCAAAGAGGTGAAGGAAAGATTAAGTCCTTTGATCCCGGAGTAGGACATGCACCATGAAGAGGAAACATGGAAAATGAGGAAGATTTTTGGGAAGAAGAGTGGAATTACTGTAAGGAATTCTAAAAAATGGTAGAGAAAGTAGACAAACTATTTGCAGAGTATGAGAAGACTGTCAAGCCCTTGAAGAAATATGCAAATGATCATGGATCAGTAAATCATGGAGACAATGGAGAAGCGCCCCCTCCCTCTCCATCTTCTATTGATAGTTCTTCTTCTTCTTCTCATCATTCTCGCAGACTTCATAGGCATACATCTAGGAAACCTTTCCTTAAACTAGATGTGAATTTTGAATTGCCTATGTATACAGGAGAATGTAATGTGGAAAATCTCAATAATTGGATTAGATAGATTGAGGTATACTGCTGAATTCAACAGATGAAGAAATATGAGGCAAATATCCAGTTGGAATCCCTTCGACTGGGTGGCACTGCTCTCATTTGGTGGGAGAGAAAATTGCAAGGCATAAAAAATCGAGGTAACCTCCTCTCCTCATGGCCAAATTTTATTTCTGCATTGAAAAATCAGTTTTACCCATTGGGCTATAAGAAAAAGGAATTAATGGAATGGAAACACCTAAAGAAAGTAAAAGGAAAAAATATACAAAACTTCACTGAAGAATTTAGAAAACAAGCATTGAACTTAGACATTTCATTAGATTCACCAGAGATTGTAACAACGTATATCGATTATTTACATAGTTACATAAGGAATTCATTATTATTGTTTGAGCTTGCTACTATCAATGATGCCAATGTAAAGGCCATGAATCTTGAAATAAGGGGGACACATGCACAAAATGACCACCCAAAAAGAGCCACAATAGCCAAGAGAAGAGGAGGAAAGGCCTCTTGTACACATTGTGAGAAAGAGGGACATGACGAAGAGAGTTGTTGGAAACTGCACCCTGAGCTATGACCTAAGAGGGATGATAGAAAGGAGAGGCACAAGAGAGCTTCCACCATGCAACAAGATCAAAATTCTGAATGAGAGGAATGTGAGAAGGTCACGACTACGAGAGTTGCACGAGGTAGACCAATTGACTTGGGATCATATTCCGATGACGAAAGGAGGATAAAATATCTTGGAAAGTTTGAGGTCTAAAATGGGCCTCCTAAGGAAATTATAAAATAATATTGGAAATAATCAAATAATATTAGCTTACATCATCAAATTTTAGAGGGAAAAAAGAAAAAAAATATTTTTTCAACTCGTATTTTCAACTTATCTCCCTTTGGGTTTACTCAAATTTCAAGTGGGAATACTCATTGGATACATAATTTGATTCCTCATCCAAGGAGTACCCAGGTTGCATACTTTTGATGGACCCTTCTACACAAAAAATGATAAATACACGAAAAACATGATTGCAATCACCTTTTTTCATTTATTTCTCATTTTCGTGTTGTAGGGTCCATCAAAAGTATGTAACATGGGTACTCCTTGGATAAGGAACTAAATTTTTCATCCAACGAGTACTCCTACTCAAAATTTGAGTAAAACCATAGGGAGATAAGTTGAAAATACGAGTTGAAAATGTAGTTTTATTATTTTATTATTTTTTAATCTTTTTACTTTTTTACTTAAAAAATGATGAATCATCACCCATGTTTGACATCATCATATTGAATCATATTGGTTTTTATTAAGTTTATTTTGGTTGTAAATTTTTCTTAGGAGGCCCATTTTAGACCTCAAAATTCCCCTAATGGCCCCATCGATTTGGGTTCAGATTCAGGCAATGAAACAAAAAATTCAATATATAGTGTACCAAATATGAAAAGGTCACCCAATGTGGCATGGCTCGAGATACTTGAGGAGATAAATCAAATCATTCAAGCAGAGAATACTAAGCTAAGGAGACTCCTACAGGAAGCATAAAAGGAGAAACAAAGGTTATAATTCTAGTTGCAAGCTAAGGACGAGGCCTTGGAAAAGCTACAGCATAACCACCTTGAGGTAAAAGGTGATTCTTTGATTTCATATAATTTTCATGATGATGATTTCACTACTTTTGAAAATTATACTACATGTATCAAATGCAAACTGTTAAACAAAATGGGGAATTAGGGAAAGGACCTTGGCATTAATGATAAGGACATCATAAACCCCATCAATGTAGAAGAATTATCGTGTCATGAAGGACTTGGGTATGTCATGAAGGAGGTTGGGTAATCCTAAAAAAAAACCAGTGACCCACCAACGACAGATGATGAGTGCAGCTCGTCGCATTCCAGCGACAGTGATGGATCCATGAACACTTATCAAAGCCACATCGGGATGAAGTGTTCCAAGATGATCCATAAAGTCTGGAAGAGGAAGAATCATTGAAACAAGGATGAACACCATAAATCTGCATGTCAAACCCTTCAGGCCCAAAATCACCCATGAATAATCAAGTCATTGAAAAATATTCCACAAGCAAATCCGCCACAGGGAGATGATCCATTTACTTTATTAAGTAAAAGATGGTTTTTTTAGAGGTGGTAGCTTGTTATGGGCATAATTTGTAAATCATGCATTGCAAGTAAATGTAAAAGTGATGATGTGTTTTCCATTGCTTTGAAATTCAATGCTAATGTTTTGGCATTTTCTTATGAGTAGTTGAGGTATTTGTTTTTATTACGTAATCCTTGACCAATGAGTGTGTACTATAAACTCTTGGTAAGTGAGGGGTTGTTTGATTCATGCGTGGTTTGTATATTATTGTAAAGGATGTACCATATTTGTGTGTAGGTGATTGAAAGTGTATTTTGGTGAGGATACAAGAAGTGTGCTAGATGTGTTAATGATTTTGGTGATACAAAAGATACTCAGTGGGGAGGATTTATCTAGGAGGATCTCCAAGTATAAGTGGCTTTAAATTTACTCCAAAATCAAAGTGGTTAGAATGTGTAAAACTCACTACCAAGTTGAAGTGCTCGTCACCTTGATTCCAACGGTGTGAAAAACACTCCAATCCAAGCCTGAATGGAGAAGTTAGAGAAAGTTAAAGTTTCAGTCAATGTTGGATAGTGGGCTAGGTTTAAATGTCCTAAATTTTTAGTATCAACCGAGAGCGAACCCAACACCCAAGAAGCGAGTGAATTTTTTGGGCACTTAATTTTCCTAATAACCTCTGGTTTCGAGAATTTTGAAAATTAGGGTATTGTTAAAAAAAATAAAAAAAATATTTAAAAAAGGGTGGCGAGCCACCAACCCTCGCCATCCCAAAACCATATCCCACTATGGAGTACTAAAAAGGTATGCTTTTGATGATCATTTCAGTGGCTTTTTAGTAGAATTTGTAAACCTTTTTGCATCATGAATTTGGAAAATAATAAAGAATTATAACAAAACATGTGAGAATTGATATGCAAGACTTAATCGCTGATAATTGTTATTTTTCTGTGCAGGAAAAGGTGAAAACGAGGAGTTACCATTCCAAAGGAAAGGACAAAGACGAGATAACTGCTGTCCCTTTGAAGGGGAACCGAATGCAAACAAGGCTAAGCAGATCAAAGCAAATCGGCCCGGAAAAGGAGGAGAAGACACCAGCTCGGCGGAAAAGAAAAGAAAAGATGAAGGATTAACAGTTTGGCGAATCCCTCAGGATCTTTGATCCTGAGGGATCGCTGCTTTATTTATCTTGTTACTTGGACATCTCCGCCGTCACCTTTATATAAAGAGACAACACTATTAGCTTGGGGATGAGATATATATACTTTTTATGTAATTTTCTGTTAAAAATCAACTCTGATCATTGAGTCTCGTTGAGAACTGGTTCATTGTACTTTTGTCTTATGCATTAATGAAAACTTGGTGATTATCTCATTTCTGCGTCTGGATTAACTTAAGGCGGTGTACCCTTGGAGGCTAAGGGCCCGGCCCCGGAGGACACTTGCTTCTGTATCACTACGATTTGATTTCTGCGTGGTTTGTTTATCGTTGTTATTTGGTAATATGATATGCTTTATAAGTTGCTCTGTTAAGATTAAATCATTAAGGTTTTTACAGATAGAATTGTGTATTGAATCTGCATTATGTTATTGATCCTTTCAGAGTTAATTCCATGTTATTAGTCTTAACCGAATATTCTTACTGTTCTGTTACAGAGCCTTTATACTGAACATTCGTGTCATAGATTCATTTGAAGTAGTGTTCTTCATAATTGTTGGATTCTGAAATAATGCTGTTCTATTTGGAAGCACAGTCGTATCCCTGTTGATTAAGATTGATCAGATTATTATTCCAGCGTGTGTGTGCGTATATGATTTACTAGTGTTGTTCCATAATTTATCAATAGTTAATGCTGTTCCATTAGTATGTTTTGCTTGATTTGCCTTAAGAGTGAAAGATTTTTATTTGATTGCGAAGAGTGCATTTGGGTTAATAGATTAAGACTCGCGAGACTTAGTTGTTCGATTGCTGTTCCATTTTAGAATTATTGTTCCATTCCATATTTTGTGTTCAATTCTTTATTTGCTGTTCCATTTTGCTATCTGTAGTTCCATTTACTCGCATTTGTTGTTTCGGTGTGAGAGACGATCTAAGGCTGTAGTGAGCTTTGGCATTCACTGTTTAGCTCCTAGACCCGTGGTCTATGCTCTAATTTCCTTTCCATCAGTTTCCAAAGGGATGGGTTATCGCTGCCGAACCCTTGACTGATAAGCTGCCTAGTTTTCTGAATGTGTGATTTATTATTTTGAAGTAACTTAGTTATAAACAAGCATCCGTTTACTCTTGTATTTTTAAACACTGTACTACTAGCATTACTCTGACAAGTGATAGCCTCAGACTGAGACACTCTTTGGAATAACAAAACACTCCCGGATTGACATATTAATGTGAGGTAATTAGAGGTGAAAGAGACCCTTTTTATAGCTCTACATTTTGGCGCCGTTGCCGGGGAAAGAGTGTAGCCATTTATCTTTTTCAGAGTAGTGTATGAACCTACTAGGGAAGAGTTGGATCTTAAAAACGGAAGGTAAGAACCTACGTGCGGAGCATGTAAAAGCCCTGCTCCACTGTCCGCTTTCCTAACAGATTTGTTTTTGCTTTGTTTGAATAGAATTTAGTAGTTCATTTGAGTGCATGACTAAGCAGAAAAGACCAGAAAAGAATATCAAACCTCCATCCAAGCCTAAAAAAGCTAAGGGGCCGGTGACCCTTGGCCGAACGACCTTCATAGACGAAATCTATAAGAAAACAGAATCTCAGCCATCAGTAGGCCCCAGGAAAAACATTTCTAAACAACCTACTAGTTCCCTTCAGGCCACAGGATCACCATCTGTAGCCTTTGCTGAGGTGCATAGTCAAACTGAAGAGCAAGACTTTCAAGAAATCGAAAATTCTACTCCAGAACTATTGCAGGAAGGGAATTCCAGCAACTTTTGTGAAGGAGAAGGAGAAACAGGGGAAACCAAGGAACCAAAATCTCCTATTGGAACAAATCAGCCATTAGATAACCCAGATAAGGGGAGTGCTGCGAAAATCATTGTGGAAGGAATCCAATCTCCTCAGACATCTGGTATTCTCATTATTCCAGATAAGGGAAGTGCTATTAAAACTATCCCTGTCAAAACCATTCCCTCTCAACCTAGGAATACTCTCCTAGATATCCCAGACGGTTATTGGCATATATTCGATCCCATGGCTCAGAACCAGCCAAATGCTCAAACCTCTACATTACAATATCCTATAGTGGATTCTGCAGCAAATGCACCTATGAAAGCTATCCCTCTTCAGCATATCCCTACATTTCACGGTCGCACATCAGAAGATCCGGATGCATTTTTATTCGAATTCGATGTGTTATGCCCAGAAATTGAAATTATTTCCCTCTACATTAAAAGGGGCTGCTTTAAGATGGTTTATGGGATTAGGTGGCGGGGTTATCAACAATTGGGATCAAATGAAAGAATCCTTCTTAAAAAAATATCAGGATTATTGTAGGTCTAGAGAATTAAAAGACGAAATATTCCAAATGACAGCCAGACCGAATGAAACATTGGAGGAGTATGTGGAATGTTTTCAATACAATCTACAAAGATCTCCTTATGCATCGCTACCTTTACCTGATAATGTGTTAAAAACTGCATTAATAAGGGGCATGAAGGAACAATGGATTGAAACATTAAACATCATGGGAAAAGGGGATATTTATCAAGAGAATTTTGCTGACATCATTGATTTATGTATCAGGAGTTCGAGAGGCAGCACAAGAATAAAACCGACAGAATATGATCGGTTTGCAAGAGATAACAAAGTATCAACAGAAGGAGTAACACGTGCAGAAATTGGTAATTTATTAGAAAATTTCAAAACTGATATTCTGGGGACACTAACTACACAACTTGATATTGTGCAGGCTAAACAGAAGTAGATGGAGGCAGAACAGAATTTGGCGATCTTCTGTCCCCGATGCAGAAAAAAGCATAGCCACAAGGAATGTCCACTGGATAAAGTCCAAACGTGCGCCATCTGTACAAAAGATCACCTTACGGAGAGCTGCCCCTCACTTCCTGGATTGAAAGCGGTATATAAGGAAGCAGAAGAAGAACCAGAATCGGTGTACTTGATCAACCAGCGTCGCCAGTGGCAGCCGAGACAAACTGGTATGTTTCCGGACTCAACCTCTTTTTTTCAACCTCCACAGTATAATACTCAACAATATGGTATGTGGCAAAATCAATCTCAACCCCCATTTTCAAACCGGTCACCACAATCGTTTCCTTCTTCAAACCCATGGCTGAATCAGACAAGCCAATCTGGTTGGCCGAATTTTCCTTACACTCCACCATATTGGCAAAATGGCCCATATCCTTCACAATGGACTCCCCTTACTTCACAAAGTTCACCCTGGCAGATAAGCTGGAAAAGACCGATGCACCAGCCAGCTGGAACTATTCCGCTCCCTCAACCTACTCTGCCAGCCTTACAACAAAATCCCCAGTCTAACCTGAGACCGCAACTCCCAGCCCAACCCAATCCCAATCCAAATAACAGACCGGTCCAATCTATCCAAATCATAGAATCACCAGAAATAGGACCCGACCTGAGGGAGTGCAATGATCTTCAGTTAAGATCTGGACGTATAATTGAAACTGAGGGAGATAAAACAGTTCATATTGAAGATCAATTACCACGAGAACATCAGTTGCAACAAGAGGATGTAAATAAGCAGCAGACTCATAATCAAGCAACCACATCCTCTCCTCCGTTCCCAGAACGATTAGTCATACCTCGACTCATACAATATCCTGACTTTGACATTCTGGGAGAATTACAAAATCTGTACATAAAAATCCCATTCCTCCAAGCCATTCAAGACATTCCTATATACGCAAAAACTATCAAAGAGTTGTGCATAAAGAAACCAAGGAGGAATATAAAAAATAATCCAAGAGTCCAAGTAGTCGGTACTTTATCTGACTTATTATCTGGGAAAGAAACACCCATTAAATATGAAGACCCAGGAAATCCAATTATAATTGTTCAAATTTATGGTCAGACCCTGTCTAATGCCTTAGTTGATCTAGGAGCTGCAATTAATATTTTAACAACCACTACTTGCCAAAAGCTCGGCATTACATCAGTAGAACCCACCTCTACTTTGTTAGAATTGGCTGACCGAGCTGTGGTTAGACCAGAGGGTATTCTACAGGATGTCATGGTCTCTGTTGATTCCTGGGAGTATCCAACCGATTTCCTGATAATTAATCCAAAAACCCGACTTGATGGACACCCGCTAATTTTAGGTAGACCTTGGCTCGCCACTGCCGATGCCTACATTGGCTGCCGGCAGGGAAATATGATCATAACCAGAGGACCGAATAGCAAGAATTTATTTCTATATCCTCCAGCGCAGCCAAGTGTCACAATAATCAAAACTAATAAGCACCCTGTATCATACCTTACTGATAACATCAGATCTCCATTAACTATACAAGAGGCACTTGATTTTAAAGACCAAACAGAAGATGATGCCATTAATAATTTCATTAGTCAAACCGAATCTCGCACACAGTGTCACATGATAGAAGCAGCATTTGATAATTAATTGGAGGAAGATCCTCTGAAAGATACGCATGACCAAACGATACCTGTTACTTCTGTTGCAAATAGTAAAACTGTGGAAATTGAACCGGGAAAAACTTTAAACATCAATGCCAATCTCACGCCTGAACAAGAAACAAAGCTCATCCATCTGTTAACAGAATATCAAGACGCATTTGCATGGGATTACCCTGATATGAAAGGAATCGATCCCCAATTATGTACACACCACATTTATATAGAAAAAGATGCCAGACCTGTTCGTCAGCCGCAAAGGAGACTTAATCCTCATCTAAAGGATGTGGTAAAAGCTGAACTTCAGAAACTTTTAGATGTCAATTTTATCTATCCTATTTCTGATAGTAAATGGGTCTCTCTGCTTGTGGTCGTACCAAAAAAGAATGGAAAGTGGAGAATCTGTGTGGATTATAGGGAACTAAACAAAGCAAAACAGAAAGATCATTTTCCTCTCCCATTCATATACCAAGTATTAGATACTTTAGCAGGAAAGAAATTATTTTCTTTCCTGGATGGCTTCAGTGGATACAATCAGATTCAGATTGCCCCCGAAGACCAGGATAAAACTACATTTACTTGTCCTTGGGGAACATTTGCCTATCGAGTTCTACCTTTTGGCCTATGTAATGCTCCTGCCACATTCCAAAGGGCTATCCTTAGCATTTTTGCAGATCTAATAAATGATGGACTTGAAGTTTACATGGATGACTTTACACCATATGGAGATGATTTTGATCCAGCTCTAGACACCCTAGAAAAAGTCCTACAACGTTGCATTGTTACCAGGCTTTGCTTAAGCCACGAAAAATGTTTCATGATGATGACTGAAGGACTTATCCTAGGACATTATGTTTCAGCAGCCGGCATTCAGGTAGACCCGGCCAAAATCCAAATAATTTTGCTCATTCCCACTCCTACTACTCAAACAGAGGTACGCAGCTTTCTTGGATTTTCTGGTTATTATAGACGATTTATAGAACATTATTCGCACATTGCTGCTCCTTTATATGCACTAACTGGTAACGTTGACTTTCTTTGGACAGAAAAATGTGACCGTGCTTTCGAGGATTTAAAGAAGCTCGTATCCACAGCCCCAGTCCTTCGAGGACCAAACTGGGACTTACCATTCCAGATATCATCTGATGCCTCAGATACAGCCATTGGCGCAGTCCTTGGGCAGGAAGAGGATAAAAAACCATATGCTATCTATTACATCAGCAAAAATTTATCCCCTGCTGAATTAAATTACACTGTTATTGAAAAAGAATTCCTCGCTGTAATACATGCTGTCAATAAGTTTAGACATTATATTACAGGCTATCCTGTTATCTTGTATACAGACCATTCTGCCATAAAATATTTAGCAAATAAGCCTGTCACGAATGCCAGAATAACTAGATGGTTGATTTTATTGCAGGAATTCGATATCACAATCAAGGATCGGCCTGGCAAAGAAAACCCTGTAGCCGATTTTCTTTCGAGGATACCAAAACCAATCGATGCAGCAACAGTTGAAGATCAATTTCCGGACGAGCACCTGTTTTCTGTTGCCGTTCAAACACCCTGGTATGCTGATGTTGCCAATTACCTCGCAGTAGGTAAACTACCAAAACACTTAACCCCTAATGAGCGCAAGAAGATTGTTCAGAAGAGTGCTCGATTCTCGTGGATTGGGGGCTATTTGTTTCACACAGGGGCAGACATGCATATCAGGCGATGTGTTCGAGAAGACGAAATCTTTGACATCCTAAAAGCCTGTCACAATGGACCGTGTGGTGGACACTTCGCTAAGCGTAGAACTGGACACAAAGTATTGCAGACAGGATATTACTGGCCTACGATTTTCAAAGATGCAAAGAAATTTTTCCAAGCCTGTGACAGCTGCCAGCGAGCAGGACGACCTGGTCAAGCTGATGAGATGCCTCTGAAACCGCAGTTAGTCATTGAACCATTCGAGCGATGGGCTCTTGATTTCGTTGGACCCATCAACCCATCATCAAATCAGAAAACATATATCTTGGTGGCAACAAAATATGTCACCAAATGGGTTGAGGCAGAAGCATTGCCAAGAGCCACAGAGGACTTTGTCATACAGTTCCTGTTCCATCTATTTGTACGTTATGGCCTTCCAAGGGAAATAATTACAGATGGAGGACCACAATTTGCTGGGAATAGATTAGCTGCAACACTGAACAATTATCACGTCCAGCATAAAATCACTACTCCATATCACCCACAGGCGAACGGGCAGGTAGAAAGCAGCAATAAGATAATAGAATCAATCCTAACGAAAACCATTGCGTCACATAGGCGTGATTGGGCTGCCCGACTACCTGAAGCACTCTGGGCCTATAGAACAACATGGAGAAGCACCACCGGTTACTCACTTTATCAATTAGTGTTTGGAAAACAACCCATTTTTCCCATAGAATTCGAAATCCAAACATTACGGACAGCACAGGAAGTTGGCCTAGATCTAAGCGAGGCACAAATCAATCGACTACAGCAGATCAATGAATTGGACAAAATTAGGCTCTCTGCACTACAAAATACAGCATTGATTCAACAGCAGCGAGCTAAATGGCATGATGCGCTCATCAAAAACAAAGTCTTCCACGAGGGAGACTGGGCTCTGTTATACGACTCTCGGTTTCAGGACTTCCCTGGGAAACTTCAGACTCGATGGTTAGGACCATACGAAATCCAGAAGGTGCATGACAACGAAACCCTTACTCTAATTACCATTGACGGTTCTGGATATGCATTCAAAGTAAATGGCCACCGAGTTCGTCTCTATCGCAAACCACTCACTCGGGAATCCTTCTGCCAGCAGCTACGCCGAGACACTGATATGGAGATTTTAGGAGGGGAAGAGAAATATTCCTCACCTGTAATTCATTAAGGAATTCATTTCTTTTTACAATTTGTACATAAATTCTTGTCTTTAAGTCGTTCTTGTACATATGTTTGAACTAAATGTTTTCTTGTCATTTTTTTGCTGTTCTTTTTCTTTCTCAAAATTTCGATTTTTTGCCGTTCTGTTTCTAAAAAAATGGCATTTGCGTGTTTTTTTATGCTGTTGGCTTTGCTTGTTTTGCTGTTCCTTTTCTAAAGGAACAACATTCTGGATCTTTGCTGTTCCTTTTCCAAAGGAACGGCATTTTTGCATCTTTTGCTATTCCTTTTCCAAAGGAACATCATTTTTTGTTGCTGCTGTTCCTTTTTTTTCAAAGAAACATCATTCTTTTGTTGCTATTGTTCCTCTTTCAAAGGAACGGCATTTTGAGTGTTTTTATAGTATTTTTATTTTTGCTGTTCCTTTTTCAAAGGAACAGCATTTTCATTTTTGCAATCTATCATCCTTCGTTGTTTCTTTTTCAAAAGGAACACCACTAGCATACTTATGCTCTCCTTGTGAAACAGCTTATTCCTTTTGCTGATCTAAATTGAGGATGCTTCTTGCCCATATTCTTTCAAGTCTTTAAGATACAGCTATGTACTTGTGCAATGAATATAAAATCACAACATACAGAAATCCGCAAACCATAAATCGCTATATTTATAAGGCTCTGCATTAGTAAGAGGACAAAAGGAAGGACATACTTATTTCTTATCTTTTGTTGTCATTGTTTTACTAATTTTGCCCTGATTGGTTATCTTTATCATGTTGATCCCTTTAACCCTCTTTGATTATTATTTAGGAATAAGAGCAAAGGGCTTATATCTTCCTATTGAGATGATAAGACTTCTTCCACCATTCCTACTCTTAAGGAGTGTTGAACCACCCTTTGTGTATAAATAAGGAAAAGTACTCTATGAAAAAAAAATATGTGAACAAGATATGTTTGATGTCAAATGCAGGATAGGGGGTCTCATCAAGAGCCAGCCTACCATGATCATGAGGATGGAAGTGAAGTGGCATTCCCACTATGGCCACCACACCAGGGATATGGTCCAAAAGGTATATCAAATAATCGAACCTTGGAACAGGAGGTCTCATCACGAGCCGGCCTGCCCACTTTTCGCTCCTTCCTCGTGAATGGAATTATGGTTAACTGGTCACCAAGCCAACATAATGGTCTACACTTTGACATAACAACATTCCTAAGTATACACAAAGGATCATGGTTCCAAGGGTGAAAAAACAACTCTGCCAAGGTTATGGACACCTGTCGGCAGCAGAGAACTGTTAATGGTATTGAAGTCACCTTGGTTACACCAATGGGTAAGATACTAATACTCTTTTGTTTCTTATATCCTAGGAACTAATCATATATTATTTCCCGATTTATACATCGCATGAACACTTATTACCACCAATCATGGCAAAGGAAGTGACAATGAGCACTTGAGATTTGGCAAGTACGACAGATGTCCTACCCACTAGCCTCATATCATAACACAACAGCCTCTTACATAATACGCGATCAACTCTCCGCCTCGATTTTGGTAATTCGTTGTCTTTCTAAACATGGCATAATTCCATATGTTGTTCCTTTCTGACTCAGTTACAGATCGGTTGCTGCTCCTTTATTTGACGGCTCGGACAGCCTATCACATTGCGGGGGGGGGAGGTTAACCTCATTATTCCCTGAATTACATGTCAGCCCACTATTCGGGAAAGATAGTGTACGACGGTATGGCATGGCTTAACGGCATGGAATTTCTATTTTTACTTAGCATGTAGGGCCCCTGCCAAAAACTATGCTTTTTTTTTATTAGAACGGTATTTACAATAAAAAATAAAAGCTGTTAAAGCAGGCACCCCTATACAAATCAAGACTGTCAATGACTTTATAGACTGCTGTAAACATTATGGGGTGAAGGTCCAGAGATTGCTGTGTGAACTTTATTTGCATGACCTCGTGCTAGATCAGGAGACTGAGTTGAACCCTGGCCCTTTTGTTGGAGACATCCAATTACAAGCATTCATTTCATTCGAGGTTAATCAGATTAAGTGGCTCAAAGCCTATAATACTTTCCAGAGGCAGGAAAATGGCCTAGATTTACGGGTAAGGGCTGAGCCTAGGAACCCAGTGCAGTTGTGGAAGGCACATAGAAACCTCATGAGGACTCCGGGTGTCATTGAAACGTTAGGACCCATGCATGAGGCACTCATTCGACAGAGTTTAGAATATTTCCTTTCCATCAAAGACCTCGCCATTGATGCAGCCAAATTTCGGTACCGAATCTCTAATCCAAACATCCAGCTCAGGGAACCATTTAAGTATGAGAATTTTGAATTAGCTGCCAACCATTTGAACCTCTATGGCGAGAGCATTTTGAAAGCAGGGCCATCCTGGTTAGGATATAGATTTCGCACTCCAATTATTTGGCACCCTGCACCCGGATATCAAGCCCTGTATGAGATGCCTGAGGGGCAAACAGGTCAGTTCTTTGACTATCTAATCACTCATCATGGCTGTAGGCCTCCGCATGAGGTTCCTTCTCCAGCCTATTCTCTCACTGCCTTGCATGTCAACTACAATGTTTTCATGAGGACATGAAACAAGGTAAGCAGGGGGGTGTGTGGAGTACTAAAAAGGTATGCTTTTGATGATCATTTTAGTGGCTTTTTAGTAGAATTTGTAAACCTTTTTGCATCATGAATTTGGAAAATAATAAAGAATTATAACAAAACATGTGAGAATTGATATGCAAGACTTAACCGCTGATAATTGTTATTTTTCTGTGTAGGAAAAGGTGAAAACGAGGAGTTACCGTTCCAAAGGAAAGGACAAAGACGAGATAACTGCTGTCCCTTTGAAGGGGAACCGAATGCAAACAAGGCTAAGCAGATCAAAGCAAATCGGCCCGAAAAAGGAGGAGAAGACACCAGCTCGGCGGAGAAGAAAAGAAAAGAGGAAGGATTAACAGTTTGGCGAATCCCTCAGGATCTTTGATCCTGAGGGATCGCTGCTTTATTTATCTTGTTACTTGGACATCTCCGTCGTCACCTTTATATAAAGGGACAGCACTGTTAGCTTGAGGGAGATACTTCTTATGTAATTTTCTGTTAAAAATCAACTTTGATCATTGAGTCTCGTTGAGAACTGGTTCATTGTACTTTTGTCTTATGCATTAATATAAGCTTGGTGATTATCTCATTTCTGCGTCTGGATTAACTTAAGGCGGTGTATCCTTGGAGGCTAAGGGCCCGGCCCCGGAGGACACTTGCTTCTGTATCACTACGATTTGATTTCTGCGTGGTTTGTTTATCGTTGTTATTCGGTAATCTGACATGCTTTATAAGTTGCTATTACATGCTCTGTTAAGATTAAATCATTAAGGTTTTTACAGATAGAATTGTGTATTGACTCTGCATTATGTTATTGATCCTTTCAGAGTTAATTGCATGTTATTAGTCTTAACCGAATATTCTTACTATTATGTTACAGAGCTTTTATACTGAACATTCGTGTCATAGATTCATTTGAAGTAGTGTTCTTCATAATTGTTGGATTCAGAAATAATGCTGTTCTATTTGGAAGCACAGTCGTATCCCTGTTGATTAAGATTGATCAGATTATTATTCCAGCGTGTGTGTGCGTATATGATTTACTAGTGCTGTTCCATAATTTATCAATAGTTAATGCTGTTCCATTAGTATGTTTTGCTTGATTTTCCTTAAGAGTGAAATATTGTTATTTGATTGCGAAGAGTGCATTTGGGTTAATAGATTAAGACTTGCGAGACTTAGTTGTTCGATTGCTGTTCCATTTTAGAATTACTGTTCCATTCCAGATTTGCTGTTCAATTCTTTATTTGCTGTTCCATTTTGCTATCTGTAGTTCCATTTACTCGCATTTGTTGTTTCGGTGTGAGAGACGATCTAAGGCTGTAGTGAGCTTTGGTATTCACTGTCTAGCTCCCAGACCCGTGGTCTATGCTCTAATTTCCTTTCCATCAGTTTCCAAAGGGATGGGTTATCGCTGCCGAACCCTTGACTGATAAGCTGCCTAGTTTTCTGAATGTGTGATTTATTCTTTTGAAGTAACTTAGTTATAAACAAGCATCCGTTTACTCTTGTATTTTTAAACACTGTACTACTAGCATTACTCTGACAAGTGCTAGCCTTAGACTGAGACACTCTTTGGAATAACAAAATGCTCCCGGATTGACATATTAATGTGAGGTAATTAGAGGTGAAAGAGACCCTTTTTATAGCTCTACACCCACGTTAAAACATATATTAACTTTTTGGGAGGCAGGATGTCAACCCTGCCACCCATGAAACTGCCACTACAATGGAACCAAAAGGCAATGGGGTGTGGTTGGGGTGGGCTGCATCGAGGGGACCCACCCACCATCCACTGTTATAAATTATATAACAATACAAATAAAATGGGAGGGGTAGGATTTGATACCCCGACCTCTCCTCAACCAATTCTATAATTAACCATTGTGCCATCGGAGGTACATTGTACACTGCACCCATATTTTTATAAAAAAATATCATTTCCACAGTGTGGCTGGGAAGAGCAGCGAAGTGAAGCTAAACCACAAGTGGGACAGAGGAGCAGAACCATGCCCAGGGAATATTGAGGGGCCTCAGAAAGATTCCTTGGGGTACAAAACTTTTCTGTGTCAGTTTGGGACAGATTTTAAGTGGATTTTAGACCTTTCATTGACAGGAACTCAACGATGGTGTCCATTTCTACATCAGAGCTCTCTATTTTTTTGCCATTTTCCATATTGGAGGTATGCGGAAGCTTTATGCAATTTTATTTTTACTTAATCCTATTTTTTCCACTTAGTGAATGAAGGCCTTCCCACTTTTGAGCAGGGCCCAGAGATGTAGTCCAAATTAGATGAACTGCGTAATCAAATATTGATGTCTTGATATCTTGTATGTTATGTTATATTTTCTCTTCATTTTATGTGCTTAAGTTTCATGATTTTCTAGTGCTCTGTTACATGTAATTATTTATGCATATGTAAATAAAATGTCTTGGATCAATGGTATAGAGGGTGGTGTACCTTGGATCCAGCCAATTATTTATTGGGTGCCTCAAATCAAGAAAATGGAACCATAATTTCCCTTTGATTTGGGTGTTTCTTGCATGCTCGATTCCACCTCATTATTGCATGATCGAGAAATGTACACCTGATGGTACAATGCTTCAGTATATTTTCTTAGAATTTATCAAGTGTGTGTGAGATGTTCTAGACCTCATGAGTAGGTGGCCCTTTAGGTATTACCCCACATTCCCAACCCTCAATAGTTCTTGATCCAACCTCAGATGTAGTTTAGTAGATTTAAATGGCTTGGTTTCATCCAATTGCAGAGCCCACTAAATGAGTCCCCCCTTCATTTTTCTCATTCAAATCATTAGAGCTCCATCTTGCGCAACAAGGATTCTTTGGTTGTGGTCTCCTCTTGACATAAACTTGGGGGAGTTTAGCCCTACATACTCAGTTTAACAATATTCATTATATCAATCCTAGCCTCTGCCTTATATGGGACTCTTTTGTATCATTATATTATTTTCTATCCCATTGATGCTAGCACACCATGTATCATGTATTATTTTACTCAACCTCACATTGTTGGGCACATCATTATTCTTTCTAATGAATTATCTTGGTGGGTATAGGTATGCCTCCCCCGCATCATCGAGGTCATCTACACACCATAAAGGAGACTTCACTATGAAAAGTATGTCTCGCCTCCTCTAGTTGTAGTCCTTCTTTACGATTCAGTAACTCTCTCTCTCGCCCTCTCCATTATAATCCCCCTTCGATGTCTTGTGAAAGTGAACATACAATGTATTTTGGTCATAAGATGTGATCCTAACACCAATACATTGGGGGGAAATATTTTATCACCTAAAAAGTGATCACCTAGCCATTTTACATTAAGATGATTGAAATACACCATGTGGTATAGGTTTTACACATAAAAACCCACTTTCACATTAAGAAATAATTTATAGAACCAATGTTCATAAACTAGCCTAGATCCATCTTAACTCCAGATCTACCAATCGCTGAGAGGGATCAAATATATTTTCAATTTAATAGAGGTTTGAATCTCTATAAATTTTATCCCTATCGGCACTTGATAGATCCCCACCTCCTATCCTCACACCAAATCACTTTCATATTTAATTATATTCATTTCTAAACTTACCTTCCTAGATCCATCAAAGCATTATAGAATCATCTTTACACATATATACGTTGGAGAATGAAATAGGGAATCTATTAATCCAATTTATCCTTAACCTTAATAATTTCCTTTTAACATTTTTTATATTATTGTGTTTCTTTATTATATGTTCTTCATCAAACAATTATCAAGTGAAAAAAAAATAAAAAGAATGGAAATAGAAATTAGGCTCCAAGCTAGGGAGAAACCCCTCAAAGGGGAAAACCCAAAAAATATCTTCTCTTCTTATAGAATTTGTTTAAAATAAGAAACCTAAGAGCTAAACCTTAAGACCAAAGCCTCCTCCAGCACCAGGTCATCCCTCTAAGAAGCCCTTCTAATTAGGTCAAAGTCCAGCCAAATCAACAAGAGTTAAACCCTTCTAGAATTGTGCCAAACTCAAAATCTTGTACCCCACCTTCAATATTTCAGAACTGGAGTAGTTATGAAACTTCGGCCCTTGCAATAGCTCATAATATTCACACGTGTGAGAGAAAACTAGGGGAAACCTTGCCCAAAAACTCAATTTTCCTTCTCTCTTTAGCTTCTTTTCTCCTACCTTTCTGGACTTTGTTCTTGGATTTCACACCCCAAGTCGAACTTCTTGATTACAGATCAAATTGGTTTCCAAATGAGGCCAAGAAGATTCTATTTATACTCATATATGGATACCAAATAACCCTCTTTGGGCCGACTTGTCTCTGACAGGGCTAACTTGTGATAGGAGGTTTATCTTGACAGTCTTATCTCAAAATAAATTATTTTACATGGTAAATCTTACCCAAATGGGTCTTATATACATGAAATTGACTCTCTTAACTCATGAAAATAAATCTCATGACATGATAAACCATATAAGCATGAATAACATGATTTACCTAGAAGACCAATCAAAATAAACATGAAAACCATGCTTTAAAATAACATTTTTCTTTATTCTTATGATTATTACGTAAGATATACATATTTATGTGAGTACAATAAAAATTATGAAGACAAAAACTAGTTATATTTTCCACACTCTCTTAAATAGGTAGGTATTCATAATTTTACACCCTAGTACATGACTATTATGAAACTGAAAGTTCATATAAGAAGAGTCGGATTGGTAAGCCATATTTAAGCATTAACATCATGAAAAGCATTGCCAACATAGTAAGGCCTTAGCTTGAAAATCCATTTCTTATAATAGAGCATAATGCTGAGAGGATTTACACGAGATACCAAAATTCTTCTACAAGGCACATAACCCATCCAAATGTTCACTAGGTATGTTCTTTTAGGACTATTCTTATCTTGGATTCAAAATCCTAAAAGAATATTGGTCCTCTTCAACCAGTATTGTCTTGGATACTTGTCCAATCCTCAAAGAGTGTGAGTTCATTTCATATCTTTGGTTTTTATATCCTCAAGGAAATCACATATTCTTATCCATTCCTCCATTATTCATTCTCTCTCCATGGATTTCACTTAGACTTGTGGATGTTAGTCCTGGTCAACTTCATGGAACATTAAGGAGAGAATATAAATGTGATGTTAATCATCACTCCCTCTCAACCAGAGAGTAGATCCCCATTCCTCCATGATTAGGGAATATATCATTTCTTCTATTTAATGGTACTCCTTTATCCCCTCTTAAAGATAGAGGGAATTCATGTCTTCCTTTCAATTAGGAAGTCATAGCCACAAGCTCTTTAGCTTGTCTTCATAAATGTATCAACTATCAATTCTTCATGGAGATAAATGCAAGGTTCCCTTTTCCCCATTTTTATCTTATTATATAAATATTCTTACTTCTTGGATATTATTGAGCCATTTTCCTCCTTTAATATTGTGGCAGGGTTTGAGCCATCAACTTTCCACATCACTTTCCTCCAATCATTATCAATGAAGGAATTATATTGAGTCTTGTAAAAATTCAAGCTAGTCATATCTCCCTCATAGAAGTTATCTTTGCTGATGTAGGAACAAGAGAATCATGCTATCTTCTTACATTGTTACCTTTCAACCTCAAGGTGATGACATGAACACCTTGACTACATAACCTTCAAAGGATTGTAAAAAACATTTACTCAATTCATATGTTCTTTGAATCGAGATCATTACCACAATTTGAACTTACCTCAACTATCATCATGTATTCCTGCAGTATTATTCTAGGCAACAAAACAATTTTGTTAACCCGATAACCACTATTAAGATATAAATATCAAACTTACCTTATCCTTATGGCCCCTTTCATCATATATATTTGCATCTCAAGTCCTTTGAGATCAAAATACTTTCATATAATCCATCTCCACATTATATAAGAATACTTCCATAAATTCATTTTAATCAAATCTCCCATGGATCGAACTTTATTACCAAGCTACAATATCTTCCTTGGAGTTTTCATTGTTAACTCCCTTTCTTCCTTCCGAAAACTATACTTGATGTTGATAAATATTGTCATGCAATTTCCTGATAGAGTCTTGATCTCCATTAATTCCAATTTATGTCAAATTTATTCTTTCTAGAATTAGGTAGCCACATGGAAAACTTACCAAGCACATTCATAACTAACTCTTCCATCAATTTTCTTGTAGATATGAATCATTCTGTAGGGAAGAATATGCATACCTTTGCTTTCATAAAGTCATCTAGCCATTATTTTAATGAGCTTGATTCTTATTTATGTAAAATACAAGTTTACTTTTCCAAAAAGAGAAATTCTTTAATTATGTATTTCATACTGTAACTTGACCAATAACATTCCTTCATCCTTAAGAAATATTGTTTCCAAACTAGATGGAATATATACTAGTCATAATTGTTCTTCCAAGAATATTCCATAATCATGATTATTATAGGATATTGAGGATCCTTCTTTGCAAAATGACTACCTATAACATGATGCTAGAAAATTATTGTATTAAATGTAATATGAAATATGGTTCCAAAATTCTCATTCTCTTTAAACTAGATGATATTTCCTAAAGAAAATTAAACAAGTAGATTCTAATCTTTCTACTATCATCTGATTCTATCTATGATGCCATGCTATTTACAAAACCAAGACTCTAATAGAGTAATATTTCATGCTAATATACTTTCTAATTAATAAAATAAATAAAAAATCATAAATAAACGAATAGAGATGAGACTTCCTTCAATAATAGAGATCCTTGGGATATTATCCTTTCAGCTTCTTCTCAGGTTCTCCCCTTTCCTAAAATATGTTAGCTTCTCTTCTTTCCTTTAGTTTGTTGTTCACTTTATTGTTTGGACAAACCATTTTAAATTTTCCATAATAATTATATCCAAAGCATTGAATCTTGGACATGTATTTCTCCTTCTTGGACTTTCCAAACTTTCCTTTCCTGAAATTCTTGGTTCTTGCAATGAAGGCTTGAGATCTTTCATTTGTGTCAGTATCATCCTTTTGCTTGATCCTAGATTCTTCCAAGACACATTGAGCCCATAATTCATTTAAGGGTGTAGCATATTTCTTTGAGTAGTGCTCATTGCAAATGTACTCCAATCAGGTGGCAAAGAACTTAATACACATATAGTCATCCAAGAATTTGTAACAATTTCCCCAAACCCTTGCAACTAGTCTCTTATTTGTGATATATTCATTAGATAGGTGGCCATGTATCCATCCTTTGATTTCCTTCTTCTATATAGTTTATTATTTAAGGAAATATTTTTACCTTGTGTACTTATGGAGTACAACTTTATCAACTTGTCATACATAGCGTTTGAGGTCTTCAAATCAGAAACAAAGGCAAGACGATGATATTTAATGGAATCAACAATGATACTCTGTGCCCTTACTTTTTTCTTATTATACTTTGCTAACTCTGGAGTCTTATCTTTGCCTAGTAAAAAAAACTTCTCCGAAGGCATACTCCATGACTTCATTTTTAGTGAGTCCCAAGTCAATGCTCTTACTCCATGTTAGGAATTTGTTGATCGAGTGAATTTGTTGTTTTCCTTGCAGAATGTAGACAAGTTATCTTAGATTGGGACATAGAAAACAATATACTATGTAATTTCCAACCAATATTCCTCCTTCTTGATGATGTCTCCAACTACCTTGATGTTTCTCAAAACATCCAAGGAGGATTCAAATATGTCCTAGCTAGAAAGATGTATTCTAGGAAATAATAAAAATAATATATTTAAACAACTTCAAAGAATGAATGATGATATCGAGATCCTTTAATTATTCGATGCACTAGACAATCTTCAAAAAATACATGTCCTTCCTTACTTTAATGAGACCTTGACGAGGAAGTCTTATTCACTGAAATATTGATGTGGAAACCCTCATTATATATCAATAGGTCTTCTTCTTCTTTCCTTGCATCCTTATACAAATTATTCCCCTTGAAAAGAAAACCCTTGTTTGTGTCCTTCCAGTTGCCTTCTCTTTTTTACCTTAGCTCTGATACCATGTTGGAGAATGAAACATGGAAGCTATTAAGCAATTTATCCTTAACATTCGTAATTTATTGTGAAATTTATTTATCATTTTGTGTTTCTTTATTAGATCTTCTTCATTAAAAAATTATCAAGAGAAAAAAATAAAACAATGGACACAGAAATTAGGCTCCAAGTCAGGGAAAAACCCCTCTAAGGGGAAAACCCAGAAAATATCTTCTCTTCTAATATAATTTTCTTGAAATGAGACAACTAAGACCTAAAGCTCATGACTCAGAAGCCTCCTCTAGTACGAAGTCATACCTCCAAAAATCCCTTCGAATTAGGTCAAAGTCAAACCAAATCAACAAGAGTTAAACCCTTCCACAAATCCACAAAACTTAGAATTTATGCCCCTAGCTTCAATATTTTGGACCTGCAATAGGTTTAAAACTTCAGCATTGTAGCAACTCAAAATATTCACATGTGTGAGATAAATCTAAGGCAAGCCTTGACCAAAAACTCAATTTTCATTTATTATTGCTTCAACTTCTTTTCTCCTTTCTTTTCTTGAATTTTTTTCTTGGATTTCACACCGTAGATTGAACTTCTTGATTGAAAATTGAACTTCTTTCCAAATGGGGTCGAGAAAGTTATATTTATACTCGTATACGGAGTTTGAATATCCCTCTTTGGGCCGACTTATCTCTGGTAGGATAACCTTTTTTTAGGAGGCTTATTTTGACAGTCTTGAATGAAAATATATTCTTTTACATGGTACATATTTCCCAAATGGGTCTTATATATATTACATTGACTCTCCTAACTCATGAAAATAAATGTTATGATAGGAAAAACCATAGAAGCATGAAGAAGATGTTTTACTTAGAAGACCAATCAAAAGAAGCATGTAACACATGCTTTAAAATGATATTTTTTCTTTCTTATTTTTCTTATTACATAAGATATACATATTTACATGAGTACAATAAAAATTATGAAGACCGAAACTAGTTACATTTTCCAACAAAATTATGAGAATATATCACAAATATTATATTAAAGTGATTATCAAACAAGCCACTAGAATAAATAAGCAACTACTATAAGCGACAAGCTCCTGAGGTTAGGTGAAGGGTCCTAACAAACAAATGAAATACAAAGCTTCTACGCATATGTAAACATTATGTATTCATCCATTCAACCATAGAAGAAAAGCTTAAAAAAGGCCATAGGGCCACCAAGTAAAATCTGATAAAATGGCCACTACGGACATATCCATAACATAGTTTTTCCTTTATAGGCTATATGGGTTCAACACCATCATTTTCTACAGCTTATTATGTATTTGATTATAGCATCAAACTAAGATGGATCTAGGATAGTTTACTTTCTCCCTCAAATATGTTATATTCCATATGAGTACCATGGGTCAATACCATAGGTCCTTTTTATTCGATTATTATTGTAACAACTCTACTTAACCCAATTTTTTTCTCTATTTATATTAGTAATATTGATTTTATTTCCTTTACAATTGTTTATTTTTATCGGATGCATAATAACTTTATGATTTTTAATAAGGAATTTATCTCAATTCTTATCCTTCTTGATAACTCTTTATTTTATTTTTCGGAATTGCTAATTAACTCTAAGGATATTACATCCCTATACTGCCCCAAGGATTATCCTTAACTGATATTACACCTGATAGTGTTAACATTAAGCTATGTTAGAGATTTCAAATTTTAATAATCACATTATCATTACAATATAGTTTAATATATAATCATGTCCATATATATATGTAACTATACTTTTGAAGATAATGTACCTATGGAAACATTTACAATATATATCATATTTTAATCTTCCACAATGGATAAACCACACATTGTATATTTTTTTGAACACACACACACACACACACACACACACACACCCGCACACCCAAACCCACATATATATGTATGTATATATTAGAAATCACATTAATTGTCACAACCATATCCATTATAGGCCTCAGAATATTTGAAGATTGAAAAAATATTTAGTTTATAGTTTGGTGGATGAATGAATTTAATTGCATTGTCATTCTTATTAATTCAATGACCATACATGAAATACTTATCGTTTTGTTTTCAACACTCATAAATGTTTTTCATACTTATGGTGATGATATTCACATGGGCTTCCTTATAGTAGGCTAGCTGTATGGTCGATCACGCATGAATTCAACGGTTAAGATTTAATCGTCCTCCCTCTCAGTCCAACCTTCAAGGGTTAGGGTTTATGATTCAGATTTTGTCATGATTTGGATTTTTGCACCTTCATTTGTAACATTTTATGTTATCCAAGACTCCTCTGTAGAACTAGTCTTGGATAACATAAAATGTTACAAATTGTTACAGAGGAGTTTGGAACTAATGCCTTTGGCTCTGAGGAGTTTGATTCATGAGAAAATTGTTACAGATTCTCAATTACGGAAAATTGTTACAGAGGTTCTATAATTACTCTTTTTATTTCCTCTGCCATATATATATATATATATATATATATATATATATATATATATATATATATATATATATATATAATTAATTTCCACAAGTTATATATATTCAAGACAAAGAGAGAACTAATTGTTAGTGGACTTTAATTTGGTTTTTAGATAGATCATAACTTCTCAATTCTGCTGATATGGTAAGATTATGCCTATATTCAAATTTAATAGCTATGATTTAATCGCAAAATATGAGTGCCATTTAAATTTAAATTTATCATCAAAATTGGAATTATCACATTTATCTATTCTCAGAATAAATTGTATTTTTCCAACTCAGGAACAACCTCTTGCTAGATTTGTTTCCACAATATACTCAACCACTTTATGCCCTGTGTTTATACTTAACACATATACTGTACATATTTCAGTTTATAATTACATTATAAATTCTTCTTATGAAATTTAACTACTTTCATATTTATTCTATTTCATGTATTTTTTCTTAAAGTAATATTGTAATTTTTTCTTGTATATGAATTTCCTTCTCTTACTTTACCCATGTACAGTATGAATTTATTTTCTTATTCTATTAATTTTATTTTATAAATATTTTATCATAGTTAACACCAGTCTAACACCATTTTATGTGTTTACTTACACGTAAATTATGTTCCTAGAATTTCCTCATTTTTTCTTCACCTTATTATCAAAGGCTATGGCGAAAAGTTTTTCCTGCCCCTAGGTTAGTCGTTACAATTCACAGATTTTAGTCATCTGCTTTTAATGATATTTATCCATGTATTTTCACATTCTGTAATTAAGTTCAGTAGAAGATGACTTTCAGTCACCATGACTTGGACTGTTATAACTAATGTTTTACTTAAACTTTAGTATACTTTCTATTTAACTCTATTAGAGGACTTTCACATCCTCTGTACAATGATATAACTAAATTATGATTCCCTTTTGATACACATGTTGCATATCTATGTATGAATATTTCATGGTTCCTTTTTAATACACATATTTTCTCTATATGTATGTATGTTTCCTAAATTAGGAATTTGTATAGTTTAAATCTGAAGTAACCTAGTTGTACAGATTTATACTTTCTTGGTTTAATTGAAATAATTCATGAATTGTATACATATCTGATTCACTATTTGTGACAGAAATAACTATGTATTTCTACTATCACTTTATATTTTTATGTTAATAAAAATAAAATATCTTTGATCCAAATGATGTCTTTTATATCAGTAATAATAGAATTAACATAGACCTAACAACAAATTTAAACCCTTCTCTTTGGGTTTTGATATTCTGTGAGTTGGTAAATTATTTTTTTTAGTTAGTGTAACTATATAGAGGAAATAACTATAAATTATATAGTATAACACCTGTTAAATACACATGACAACTTCTAACTTATAATACAACATCATATCACAAAGACTGTCAATTCAAGATGTAAAGTTTTCAGCTAATTCATAAATAAACCACATTGAATATTAATCAATTCTGAACATTATAACAGAATCATAAGATAAAATTTAACAACTGTGCATACAAATTCCGGGAAAGACTATTTTCCACCCAACCTTGAGCTTTCATCCACAACTCCCCCTGAGCAGAGATCAATTCATCCAAAGTGTATAAAACTTCTTATCTTCTTAGGAATGTCTTATTTAATCTTGCTTTCCCTCAACATGTTTCCATAACTACGCCCAATTAATTTAGGATGTTGTTTTCCTTTAGCCTAGGCTTTACTTTTCTTTTTTTCCACAAAATCTCTTTAAAACTAGATTTTTCCTCTTTCTAGTTTTAGTTCACCTCTTCCAAGTAACTTTCCACTTTACTGAGGTATCTATTAGATTCTTATCTCCCATCTAATATTTTTATTTTATTTTATTTTTTCTCCAAGGATTTTTGGATATTTTGGGAAATTATTTTGATTTAATTCCATCCTCATGGACTTGAATTCATGGTCTCCAATTTACTCTAGTCTTTGCACAATAATTCAATTCCATATTTATTAAATTTAAAAATGGTAAGTCCACATATAGTTTTCCTGTAGGTCCACTTAACCTTTAGGATTTTCAACTATCTCAATAAAAGAAGAAAAATAGGGATATTACATATTCCCCCTCTAAAAAAAAACACTATCCTCTGTCTTGAAAATATGCCAGTTCACTTCTCAAACAATGATGGATATTTCTCTTTCATTTCATCTTCTCGTTCCCAAGTAGCTTCCTCAGGTGTAAAGTTCCTCCACTGCACTTTTACCCTAGCTACGGTTCTATTCTAGAGCTCAATTTCTTCCTGTGCCAGTATACGAAGGGGATCTGGAAGAAATTATCCTTCTATTTTCACCTGTATCACGGTACAATTAGTTCATGAGTAGGGTCATGTACATACTTTTTCAATAAAGAAACATAAAAAACATTGTGAACCTTAATATAACTAGGTAGAGCCAATATGTAAGCTAATGGCCCCACTCTTTTTAAAACTTCAAACGGTCCACAGTAGCGTGGTGCTAACTTAGCACAATTACTAGCATATAATGCACTTTTGCAAGGCTTAATCCTCAAATAAACATGATCTCCCACTTTGAATTATCTGTGAATTATTTTCTTGTCTGCATAGCTCTTTTATCGATCTTGACCTGTTTTAATATTTTGTTGAATCTTATTCACCGTTATTTCCATTTCTTGTTATGCATCTGGTCCAAGAATCAACTTATCCTCTTGTTGACTCCAACTGAGCAGAGTGGAATTTTATGCCATACAAGGCTTCAAAAGGATTCATCTTAATAGAAGCTTGATAAATATTATTATATTCAAATTCTGCCAAATGCATAAAATCTTCCAATCTTGTAGGTCTGTCCATCACATACATGCACAACATGTCTTCTAAAATATTATTGGTTCTTTCAGTATGCCCATCTGTTTGAGGATGGTAAGAAGTACTAAAGTTCAATTTGGTACCCATTCCTCCAAACAGAGTTTTCCAAAAGGCTGAAGTAAATTTTGCATCTCTGTCAGATATAATCATTTTTGGAATTCCACGTAATTTCACAATTTCTTTCATGAACACATTGGCTACTTGAGCTATGCCAAAAGTAGATTGTATAGGAAAAAAGTGTGCTACCTTAGTTAAAGTGTCTACAACCACCATTATAGAGTAATGTTGATACTTGGTTCTAGGAAATCCAGTAATGAAATCTATGAAAACCACTTCCCACTTCCATTCTAGAATAGGGAAAGGATTCAACAATATTGTTGGATGTTTATGTTCCACTTTTACTATTGGCATTCGAAGCACCTTGCTCAATAATCATCTACATAATTTTTCATACCCAGCCAAAAATGGTTATTCCTTAATGCTTAAATCAATTTTTGAGAACCAGGATGACCTGCATAAGGTCTGTTATGATACTCATCTAATATTTCTTGTTTTAAAGATATCACATTATGAATATACAATATTTGTTTATAATAAATCAATCCTTTCTGGTTCTTTGTATATCCAAGAACTTCAGTTTTTTTCAATTTCTCTTGCAATTTTACATACTGCAGATCTTGCATCAACATTTCATGAATCTGTTCTTCTATCTCGAATTTAACACTACTTCTTGCATGTGTCAAAATTGGATGAGCATTCCTACTCAAAGCATCAAAAATTTCATTTTCCTTTCCTTTAATGTGTTTGATTTCCATATCCAACTCACTAAGGAAAGCTAACCATCTAGCTTGTCTAGAATTTAGATCTGGTGAGTAAAGAAGTATTTCAAACTTATGTGATTTGTCATTAATATGAAATTCTTTCCCAACAGATAATTTCTCCACATATTTAATGCATGTATAATAGCAGCTAATTCTAAATCATACACATCATTATTCTGTTCATGTTTCTTCAATTTCCTTGACTCATATGCTATTGCTGAATTTTCTTACAGTAATACTCCTCCTAACCCTTATACACATGCATCTATACACACTACAAATTGCTAGTTTGGATTAACAATTTTTAAGATGGGGGCAATAATTAATTCTAGTTTTAATTGTTCAAAACTACTTTGACTTTTTGTTGTCCATTCAAACTTTACTCCTTTTTTTTTGCAATGAAGTAATATGATAAGATAATGCTGAAAATCCTTCAACAAACCTACTGTAGTATCCAGAAATACCCATAAAGGATCGTATGGCTGATACATTTGTGGGTACAAGCTAATTCATTATTGTTTGTATTTTCTCTGGATATATTTCTAATCCATCCATTGAAATCACATGACCCAAATAATGAATTTTATCCTTGTAAAATTCACATTTGCTAAGTTTTGCCTATAATTGATGTTTTCTAAGTGTTTGTAGGACTATTCTGAGATGTTCTCTGTGTCCTTCTTCATTTTTGGAGTATACTAAAATGTTATTAATGAACACTAGTACAAAATTCTCTAGATATTTATGCATTACACTATTCATTAAACATATGAATGTAGAAGGTGCATTTGTAAGTCCAAATATTAGGACTACAAATTCATTGTGTCCATATCTAGATCTAAATGTTGTTTTGTTGATGTCCTCATCTTTAATTATGAGTTGGTGATATCCTGTTCCTAAATCAATTTTAGAGAAGATAGTAGCTCCTCTCACTTGGTCAAATAAGTCATCTATCCTTGGCAGATGATATCTATTCTTAATTGTTAACTTATTCAGGTGTCTATAGTCTATACACATTCTGAATGTGTCATCTTCTTTTTAGCAAACAACATAGGTGATCCCCACAAAGACACACTTGGTCTGATGTACACTTTGTCTAACAATTTTTGCAATTGTAGTTTCAGTTCTAGTAATTCAGGAGTACTCATTCTATAGGATGCTCTAGAAACAAGTGTAGCTCTTGGTACTAGTTAAATTAAATAGTCAATTTCTATTTTAGGGGGTAGATGTGGGAATTATTCTGGAAACACATCCTTAAACTCTCTGATTACTGGTAATTTTTCTACAACGTCTTTTTCTGTTTGTTGTCCCAATTCTTCCACTTGTACATCATACACTTGAAAGCCTTTTCTTGTTGTTCTTTTCATATGCAATGCAGAAATTTGTCTAATAGATATTGGTTTTGGTTTACCTTTCACTATCACAGATTTTCCTTCATCATCTATACAATGTATTGTTTTGTCTATGAAATTTACTATTTCTTTCTGTTTATATAACCCATCCATTCCTACTAACAAATCATAAGATCCTAGAGGAAAAAAATTTAAATTAATTTCAGTTCCATATCCATTTAAATTTACAACATTTTTTGGAAGTTTATGGGTGAATTTTCTTTTTGTCCCTGTAGCTAACTGCACTAACCATGCTTGCTGAAATTTTTCTGATTTTAGCTTACACTTATCCACTATCTATGGATTGACATAAGGTTAAAAATGTGAAGCTGGGTTACACTTTCGTGAGAAAAAAGTTCAAAAATTTCATTTTCCCAACAGTTCAGCCGAACTTTTAGGAATTTTAGCTGAACTTTCAGAAAGTTCGGTTGAAGTTTTAAAATTAATTCAGTCAGTTTTTTTTGCTACCATTACGCTGTCTCATTGTGTTTTTGAGCCCTGTTGTTATCTTGTTGTGTTTTCGAGCTTTTTTGTTTGTTATTGTCTCGATGTGTTTTCAAGATCTGCTGCTATCTCGCTGTGTTTTCAAGCTCTGTTGCTGTCTCTTTATGTTTTCAATCAGTGTATTGGGTGAGTTGTGTTGTTATAGCGACCAGGAGAGGAGAAAGTGAAGGTGTGAAGGTAAGGTAAATTTGTTATTTTTTTATTGTTTTTAAATCTAATTTTCAGTTTGCTATGTTTGTAGGTCTTGTGTAGGTTCTGATCTGCATCCTCGGTGTGCTTTTCCTACTCGGCATGCTCTTCCTACTTTGCCTCCTCGCCATGTGCTTTCTCACTATCTCCTTGTCTGCCTCCTCGGTGTGCACTATCTATTTCTTGGTATGGATCTTATGGGCATAGCATGAAGACTATTACCATTGCTATGAGAAATGATATGATGAAACTAGATGTGAAAGAGATTATCTAAGCTTACTTTAATCGTATTGGAATAGCTATTTATCATATTCGATTGGTGTCATTAATTTAGCTGTTTCACCTTAATTATTGGGATATCATATACATGCTATTACTGATAAACATGATGACATAGGGTTAATATGAGCACCATTATAGTATTAGTTACATCTTATATGAGCTTTATGCTTACTCTTATTACCTCTATATATTACTGCATTAATGACCACACCTTACATCTCCATTGATTGATATGAAGAGTATGTGAAAGAGCTTATCCAAGCCTACTTTAGCTGTATTGGAATAGATAATTACCATATTCGATTGGTGTCATTAACTTAGTTGTTTCACCTTAATTCCTAGGATATCATATATGGGCTATTACCGATAAAAATGATGATACATGTTTAGTATGAGCACTATTCAAGTATTAGTTACATGTTATATGAGCTTTATGATTACTCTTATTACCTCTAAATCTTACTGCATTACTGTTCAAACCTTACATCTCCATTGATTGATATTGTTATGAAACTAGCTAGAAAAATAAAATAAAAGAGAGATCAACACCTTAGAAATAAGCCACTTCGAGGGGGAAACCTCCTTTAAATTACACAAGTGAAAAATTCTTGGATGATACAAATGAAAAAGCCTCCTTCTATATATAGGATTCCAAGGGGTCACAATATAATCCTAGCCAACCTAACAATAATAATGTAAGGGCACACTAATAACAATATTGGGGTTATAAGAGTACAACAATAATAATAAGGGGGTTACACTAACCAAAATAAGGTTATATACTAGTAATTAGGGACCTATCCTGCCCCTCTCCTTCAAAAAAATGTTGTCCTCAACGCTTGAGTAGCTCCAGATGCTTCTGTATAAAATTCTCATCCTCCCATGTAGAATCTTCAGTGGGTAAGTTCTTCCATTTGATGAGATACTATAAATGCTTCATGTTCCAATATGATTTTCCTTCCTCATCAAGTTCTGGAAATACTGTTTGAACTGAAATTTTTTCCCCTATAACCTTATTTAAGCATGAAACATAGAAAACTGGATGCACTCGCGAAGAAGAAGGAAGCTCCATTTTGTATGCCATAGTACCAATCTTTTGCAACACCTTGTAAGGACCATATTACTTTGGCGATAATTTATTATCCTTATTAGATTGCTGGAGGGAGATTTTTTTTGTATGGTTGTAGTCGTAAAAATACCCAGTCTCCTACATCAAAAATTCTCTCACTGCGATGTTGATCTGCCTGTTGTTTCATTCAATTTTGTGCCAAATTTAGGTTATCCTTTAAGAGTTGGAGAACTTCTTGTTGATGCTTGCTGTGATCTTCCACTACTTGAACCTTAGATTTTTCTCTTAAATAAGATGTGATGGACGGTATATGATATCCATAAAGTGCCATAAATGGGGTCATTTTTGCTGCAATATGGAAGGAAGTGTTATACTACCATTCAGCGAGAGGTAACCACTTGACCCATTGTGTTTTCTTATCATATACAAAACAACGAAGATATCCTTCCAAACATTTATTCACTATCTCAGTTTGACCATCGGATTGAGGATGATAAGATGAGTTATGAGCTAGTTGAGTACCCAAACAAGAAAATAATTTCGTCCAAAAATTTCGAGTAAAAATGGGATCTCTGTCACTTACAATAATCTTTGGGTTTCCATGTAGCTTTTGAATTATTTCCATAAATGCAGTAGCAACTGTACTTGATTTAAATGGATGAGATAATGGTAATTCTACCAAATACCACCACAATGACACTCTTTCCTTTGGAGTTAGGTAAACCTGTGATAAAATCCATTGAAATATCCTCCCAACATTGACTTGGAATGGATAAATTTTGTAGAGGACCCGAGGTCTTAATTTTCTCAACTTTATTTTGCTGGAAAAACAAAAATTCCGCCACAAACATTTGAATATCAGATTTAAGGCCATCCCAAAAAAATTCTTTCTTCACCCTGTGGTAAGCTTTTAAGAATCCCGAGTGTCCCCTAAAGGAAAAGTGTGTACTTCCAAAAGAATATTTTGTTTTAGTTGGGAATTCTTGCAAATATATAAGCAATTTTTCTACCATAAGGAATCATTATTCTAACTAAATATATCATATGTAC
Organism: Pinus albicaulis; assembly: GCA_034641835.2. Lineage (NCBI taxonomy): Eukaryota > Viridiplantae > Streptophyta > Pinopsida > Pinales > Pinaceae > Pinus > Pinus albicaulis. The sequence continues at coordinate 776,313,764 of CM076574.1, read as the reverse complement.
TAGGATATTGCTGCAACATTTGAATGAGTGTCCACACTTCTTCGTCCTTCTTTGATTCATCCCTTGCTTCAGTTATCCAATCTAGCTGATAATAGAAATGACACAAAGAAATGCTTCCACCTCTTCATCCTTTCTTGGGAGTGCATCTGCAACAACATTTAGCTTCCTTTTTTTTGTAGCTGATTTCAAAGTCATAACCCAAAATCTTTGTGACCCATATTTGATGCTCTTCTGAAGATAGTATTTTTTCCACAACATGTTTAAGACTATCATGATCAATTTTTACCTTGAAGTGTCTTCCCATTAGGTAAGGTTGCCATTTCTTTAGTGCATGTAGTATTTCCAACATTTCCTTCTCATAAATATATTTCTGTAAATACTTTCCTTTGATTGGAAGAGTAAAAAAAGAAATGGGTCTTCCTTCTTGCTTTAAAAAAACACCAATTCCATTTCCTGAGGCACCACATTACACAATAAAGGTTTTTGTGAAGTTTGGCGTAGCTAAGACTAGTGCAAGGAACATTGCCTCTTTAAGATGTTCAAAGGCCTTAGTTGCTTCAGGATTCCATGAAAATGCATCTTTCTTCAATAATGTTGTTAGAGGTGCTACTATTCTCCCATAATTCTTAACAAACTTTTGATAATACCCTGTTATCCCGAGAAATCCTTGCAACTACTTTATGGTTGTGGGGACTTTCCATTCCCTAATGGATTTAATTTTGTTAGGGTCTACCTTAACACCCTCTGTTGGATTAGGGGGGTCTTGAACTAGGTTTAGATTTAAGGTTTTCCAAAAAACCCCTAAACTATTGGCCCTTTCGGCAATGACATACTTTCGCAGGCCAAGGTCTCACCCGAAGTAGTATGGGTGGGTGCTGGAACCAGGTTTACGCACCCTAGGAGAAAGCGGTTAATTAAGGTAGTCTTGTTGATATCTATCAGGTTCGCACATACACAATATTATTATCGAGACCTTAATAGTATAGAAAACATGTCAATATAAGCAAAGCCACTATCATTAAGAATATCTTAGCAACAACTTCACATCCACGTGCACATCAGTAACTATCATCACAGAATAACAAAATCGTAGATAATTCATATAACACAAACAAAATCGTATCTAAAAATAGTAACAAAGCTTGTTCAAGTAGCATAGAGATACTTCAACAGATTCTGCATTCATTAACATCCAAAACCAAGTTACAAACCCAAGTCACAACTCGCGCACACAGCCAGCGGGGTTTGCACACAGCAGGACTGAGGATATTTGCGCACATAGCCAGCAGGAGTCCTTACCAAATACTACCTAAAATAGATCTCAATATTTCGTACTTAGCATCATTATTTTTTCCTTAGTCCTCGACTCAAAATATCTATCTATTTATATTATCATAGCCTGAACTATCCTGTGGTTCGCAAACCGTGATCTGCGGACTCTAGGTCTACCCTTTGACCCGTTATAATACATTGGGGGATTTGACCCACCCCAAGCCCCTGCGATAGAATAATTACTAAAAAATATATATCAAAAAACGTAGCTAGGGGACCCGATTCCAAAAACCCCCCAACAAAATCTTGTGACTCGTCCAGAGTCACATCAATCGTGGGGTTTGCATCTTTTTATAGAGCTGCTTGATTGCACTGACCAGAGGAGGAAACACTCCTTCACTCTACACGACAGTGTTCTATGCAATTTCCACCAAATTTTGTGAATTTGGGCTTTTTGTGGCAACGATGACACTCTCCAAGGTCTGATTCAGCTGTTTGACCGTGACATCCAAGTCCTGAGATATCTTGAGGGTTTCATCAACCCATGGTTTGAGGTGATCACTCAGAACCTTATTCTTGTGGAAAATCCCTTCCAGGTCACTATGAGTGCATGGCTGGCTCGCAGACGGGCCAGGCGTTGGGCTAGGATCAAAGTGGGCATTGTAGCCTCCATTTGCTCGAATTCTTCTTCTTTCTGATGCAGTTCTTGGGTAAACTCGTGCAGAAGAGGGTCACACTGCACCATAGACCATAGCTGCATAGATGTCTCAAGAAATTCAGTGCCCTGAGAAATTTGTGTTGTAGTGGTGTTTGTAGCTTTTGTGACCAGTGCAGCTCTCTCAGCACGTACCTCAGGAGGGGTTTTTGGCTGCAAATTAGCTTGCAACGTAGCAATTTGCTGCTCCATCTCATCCTTAACGCTCTGGATCATGGTACAAGAAGCTTTCAGAGCTATGACGAGTCTCTCAATCTTGGCCTGGGGGGCGGCAGAGGTTGAAATGTTTTTTTTTCACATCCACGCCGATTCTGATGATTAGACATTCCAACTTGGTTTTCTATGCGGTGGCAAGGATACACGCAGCCTGTTCCTGGGACACCTTGGTAGTTTTTTCTACAATGGTCTACTCTGCTGTACTTAACTACTGCTGCACCCGTCAGTCTCTATGCTATATTTCCTCAAAGAGGGATGTGTGGAGAGCTTGCATCGGCTCACCCGTAAGCTGGGACAAGTCCAGATGTACTTCCGTGCAGGCCTAGAATTGCACATAAGCTGGGCAGACTTTGAGTGATTGCTGCACCTGAAAGGGGGTATAGGTGGCTCTCGGTCATGGAGATCAACTCAGTGACTGCTCATCTGCAGGATATTAGCATTGAGCTGAAGAGCTTAGAGCTTAGACTGTAATGCGGCGACTGTGGCCTTCTAAGGCTATTCCAAGGCAAGCCACCTATCCTTCAAAGCGAGGGTGACCGCATCTACAATTTTCTCCAAATATTCCTCGGTTAAGGTAACCTCAATATCCCTACCGAGCCTTGTAGCCGATTGTTTCATTCACCGACCCTTGAGAGGTTTAGCTATCCATTTCGTGTCCCATGGGGAACAAATGCCCTACGCATCCAGGCCGTCAGTCGCCATGTCCTATTGTGACTCTTGCTCCATGCTCTGCACTGCATCCTTCATCTTGGTGGAGCCTTCCAGGCCATGACCTTGTAAGTTCTTGGAAATATTAGGTGGGGTGGATTTTGGAGCTGCGCTTGTACCAGCAGTGTCGGTCATGACAAGGCCATCCGATTTGAATCCCAATTTCTAGTGCGGCAGCCAAGTGGTGATGAGCCCATCGATTTCTTCATCGAAGACCATGTAAGGAAATGACATCCAATTTTGATCCTTACGGCCTTGAATCTGCATGTTGTGCATTGTAACCTAGAATACCGCAATGCACTTAAATTTTTTAAAGAATTTTGGTGAAAGGCGTGGCCGGGAGTGAATTGCTACTACGAGTGCACCCTCAAAAAGTACCCAAAATACTTTATTTTCCTCAATAGGCTTCACATTCTTTTAATCCCACAAGTTTACATAGCACACCCCTTCACACATGCTTGGTTTGAGCTAAGGGAGGACCGTTCCTTCAGGGGCTTCCCATGTGACTAATGTAATTAGGAGAAACAACCAAGAGCAACAAAACACCCTCCTGTTGTCTTGGGCGTCGCATACATTTTCCAGAAACTTGGTGTAGAGGAACTCTAACCAGTTAAAGAAGACCCCCTTTTTACAGTGGCTAACAAGTTGAATTACATAGGCAGGGACAGTCATAGCCTAGCACTTGTGCATCATTTACAAGCCAGCAGTAGGGTACCCATATGCATTCCATGGTCGACAATAATGTTGATCACGAACCCTCTTGTGTTTGGCTCAAAATGGTAGTCTTCTTGCACCTTTTCGGTGATTTGTTGTTCATACTTCTTGTCGATGCACTCCATGGGATTCGGCCCCTCCTTGGGGAGACCAGTAATGTGGTGAACTAGGGTGGCATCGATGGGAATGTGGTCCTAGATCCACAAGCTGTCATCATGGATCACAGCTAGCAGTTGTCGCACAACTAAGTCAGTGATATTGTATCAGCCAAAGTGAGGTATCCACATCAAGTTTAGTAATCCTGAACCTTCTAACCCGCACACCCATGACATTGGTACTACCTTTCACTCATGATCATCCTCTGTTAGGTCCCTATATTACTAGTATAGTACCTTATTGTTGTTAGTGTAACCCCTTTATTGTTATTATTGTACCCTTGTAACCCCCATTTTGTTATTATTGTGCCCTTAAATTATTATTGTTAGGTCGGCTAGAATTACATTGTGGCCCACTAGGATTACATTATGGCCACATGGACTCCTATATATAGAAAGGAGGTTTTGTAAATTGTATCATCCAAGAATTGTTCATTTATGTAATGTATTGGAGGTTTCCCCCTCGAATTGGCTCATTTCTAAGGCGTTGATATCTCTTTTCTTCTATTTTTGGAGCTGGTTACACAACATTTGGTATCGGAGCTTTGGGATTCTAGGGTTTCGCTGCTCCAAACAGGTCATCGTGGCATTTTCGCTATAACTTTTTTTCTACGAAGCTTCAGAAGCTGAAATTTTTAGGGTGCGAAGCTGAAATCTTGAGGAAGTTTTTCTAAAAATTTCAGAGCTTGGTTCGCAATATTTTCGGAGATATGATCTGTGGAAGTTAGGTCTTTTTTCAGGCTCCTAAACAGGTCATCGTGGCATTTGCGCTATAAAAAAATTTCTACGAAGGTTCAAAATCTGAAATTCATATGGTGCGAAGCTGAAATCCTGAGGAAATTCATAAAAACATTTCAGAGCTTGGTTCGCAATATTTTTGGAGATATGATCTGTGGAAGGTAGTGCTTTTTCAGGCTCCTGAATTTCATCTCAAAGAGGTGATCGTGGGAAAAGTTCAATAACTCTATCTCTGGGCATCGGATTGGAGTTCTGTAACAATTGGTTGCAATTAAACAGACTTTAGTTTCTTGGATATCAATTTCAGAGACAAAGGACGAAACAGTGACACGTGGCAAGTCGTACAAGTTCGCTCTACTGAACCAGTCCAGAATTAGGTCATTGTGGGAGATTGGACACAACTTTGTCTTGGAGAATAAAAATCAGGTCAGACCTGTGGCATTTGAAAGAAGCTTCAGAGGGCTACTACAGGGATGAATTTCAGATATCGAAGATTTTCAATTACAGAGATAATTCAATTTCAATATCGATCTCCTAAAAGCTGGTAAAAGGTGTGTATTTTTTTTCCGAATTGCATAAGTCTTGTTTGAAGAATCAAGTTGAATTGATTCCAAGGGCATAGTGTAGAATATATATCAGTATTTTATTCTAAAATGGCCCCTAAAAAGAATTCAACACCCATTAAGCCTTCAGAAGGCTCTACTACGACTCATGAAGATGAAGAATGGCAACATGACATATCAAAATTACAAGAGCAAATTTCGCTCTCGCAAAGAACAACAAAAAATGAAATGGAAGTTTTGAAGAAAGGCGTGGAAACTAAGATGGATGGTTTGAAGAAAGGCGTGGAAGCTAAGATGATTGGTTTGGAAGCTAAGATGGATGACATGAAAGACAACATGGAAAACATGAAGAATGATCTAAAAGCATACATGGAAGGCTTATTCCAAGGGCATAGTGTAGAATATATATCAGTATTGTATTCTAAAATGGCCGCTAAAAAGAATTCAACACCCATTAAGCCTTCAGAAGGTTCTACTATGACTCATGCAGATGAAGAATTGCAACATGACATATCAAAATTACAAGAGCAAATTTCGCTCTCGCAAAGAACAACAAAAAATGAAATGGAAGTTTTGAAGAAAGGCGTGGAAACTAAGATGGATGGTTTGAAGAAAGGCGTGGAAGCTAAGATGGTTGGTTTGGAATCTAAGATGGATGGCATGGAAGTGGGCATGGAAGCTAAGATTGATGACATGGAAGCTAAGATCGATGAGAAAATGGAAAACATGAAGAATTTTCTGAAAGCAGACATGGAAGGTTTGACAAAGTTTATACAAGAAAGGTTCCCTAATGGTGAAAAGATAGTAGAAGAACCTCATGATGAGAAAAAAATAAATGTTAATTGTGATTTCATAAACTCTAATGTTGGCGGGAAGAACCACCATATTCCAAAGATGGATATGAGGAAGTTTGATGGAAAGGATCCTGTAACATGGATACTACATATGGAGCAATATTTTGATCTCCATAACGTGAAAAACACACAAAGGTACGCATTGCAACTTTACATTTAGAACAAAATACATTTGTATGGTATCGATGGCTTTGCTCCCGTAAAAAAATTGTCACTTGGTCAATTTTTACGGAGGGAATGATAGCACATTATGAGGATACAAAGAGAAACACCTTCTTTAGCCAATTGATAAATCTCAAACAAAAGGGTTTAGTGGGGCAGCACATTGAGGACTTCCCAAAATTGAATATAAGGGTAACTGATATTCCAGAGGAACACAGGATCGATCTCTTCATAGGCACTTTAAAGGATAACATCCAACATGAAGTTCGTGTTTTGGAACCTGATTCATTGGAGAAGGCATTCAGATTGGCAAGAAAAGTTGAATGTAAAATAATGGCGACAAGGAAGCCTACCACTCAATTCTATAAAGAAGGAAGTGTTGCTACGCCTAGATTTCCACAACCTACAAGGTTGACACCACAACAATTGGAAGAAAAAGAGCAAAAGGGCTTTGCTACAGTTGTGATAGCAAATACACTAAAGGTCATAAGTGTGCTGAGAAGAAATTATTTTACATAGATTGTGAAGAGGAAGAAGAAAATGAACAAGAAGAGGATATACACCAGGAACCAGCCCCAGAAGAGGAAGAAATGAATCAAACCATATCGTGTAATGCACTGGCAGGAATTACCACTCCTCAAAATCTCAAGATAAAAGGACAAATCAAGAAGAGAAAGGTAATAGTGTTGATTGATTCAGGTAGCACCCATAATTTTATTCATTGTAAGGTAGCCAAGGAATTAAATTGTTTCCTATACGCAGCACCAGAATGTCAAGTGATGGTTGCAAATGGAGGAACTATAAATTGCTCTGGAAAATGCCATAATATCAAGCTAACCATGGGGGAATATGTATTGACTAGTCCAATGCTTGCCATTCCTATGGGAGGTGCTGACGTTGTACTAGGAGTACAATGGTTACAATCTTTGGGGACGGTAACTTTTAATTTTCAAGAACTTTTCTTGAAATTTTTTTCAGAAGGAAAGGAAGTCGAATTACGAGGTATTGCGGGGAAGCCAGGAAGGATAATAAGCTCTAATTTCATGACAAAGCTTCTAAAGAAAGAACAACGAGGCGTAATTGCACAATTATGCTCACTGGAAGTTCCAACATCAAAATCATCTATTTCTGCAGATCTCCAACAAGTCTTGGACAATCATTCCAAGGTGTTTGAAACTCCCAAAGGACTCCCACCTATTCGTGATCATGATCACGCTATTCATTGGATTCCAGGAAGTGTTCCTCCAAACATCAGGCCTTATAGATATCCTTACTTCCAAAAAAGCGAAATTGAACGTATGATTGCAGAAATGTTAGAGGCGGGTATAATTCAACCTAGTCAAAGTTCTTTCTCTGCTCCTGTAGTATTGGTACACAAGAAGGATGGATCATGGCGAATGTGTCCGGATTATAGGGAGCTCAATAAGCTCACCATTAAAGATAAATTTCCCATTCCTGTGATTGATGAATTATTGGGTGAATTACATGGAGCAATTTATTTTACCAAGTTGGATCTTCGTTCAGGATATCATCAAATTAGAATGAAGACTGAAGATATTCCAAAAACGGCATTTCGAACTCATGAGGGTCATTATGAATTTTTGGTCATGCCTTTTGGCCTTACCAATGCACCTTCTACATTTCAAGGGTTGATGAATTCCATTTCCAAACCCTTCCTTAGAAAATTTGTGCTAGTATTTTTTGATGATATACTAATCTACAGCAGGTCTTGGAAGGATCATGTTGAACATGTTGACAGGGTGCTCAAACTATTGCGGGAGAAACAATTATATGCAAAAAAATCCAAATGTTTCTTTGGAGTACAAGAGGTGGAATATCTGGGTCATATTGTATCTCACGAGGGTGTTAAAGTAGACCCTAACAAAATTAAAGCCATTAAGGAATGGAAAGTCCCCACAACCATAAAGCGGTTGCGAGGATTTCTCGGGTTAATAGGGTATTATCGCAAGTTTGTTAAGAATTATGGGAGAATAGCAGCACCTCTAACAACATTATTGAAGAAAGATGCATTTTCATGGACTCCGGAAGCAACTAAGGCCTTTGAACATCTTAAAGAGGCAATGTGCCTAGCACCAGTCTTAGCTACGCCAGACTTCACAAAAACCTTTATTATGGAATGTGATGCCTCAGGAAATGGAATTGGTGTTGTTTTAATGCAGGAAGGAAGACCCATTGCTTTTGAAAGTCGTCCAATCAAAGGAAAGTATTTACGAAAACCTATTTATGAGAAGGAAATGTTAGCAATACTGCATGCACTAAAGAAATGGCGAACTTACCTAATGGGAAGACACTTCAAGGTAAAAACTGATCATGATAGTCTTAAACACTTTTTGGAACAAAGACTATCGTCGGAAGAACAACAAAAATGGGTCACAAAGATGTTGGGTTATGACTTTGAAATAATCTACAAAAAAGGAAAGTTGAATGTTGTTGCAGATGCACTCTCAAGAAAGAATGAAGAGGTGGAAGCATTGCTTTGTGCCATTTCTATTATCCAACCAGATTGGATAACCGAAGCGAGAGATGAATGGAAGAAGGACAAAGATGTATGGACACTCATTCAAAAGTTGCAGCAAGATCCTAGTACATCTGATACATTTAGTTGGAAAAATGATTCCTTATGGTACAAGGATCGCTTATATCTTTGTAAGAATTCCCAACTAAAACAAAAGATTCTTCTGGAATTGCACACTTCTCCTTTAGGAGGACACTCAAGATTTTTAAAAACTTACCACAGGGTGAAGAAAGAATTTTTTTGGGATGGCCTTAAATCTGATATTCAAAAGTTTGTGGCGGAATGCTTGGTTTGCCATCAGAATAAAGTGGAAACAATTAAGACCCCGGGACTTCTACAACCTTTATCCATTCGAAGTCAACGTTGGGAGGAGATTTAAATGGATTTTATCACAGGTTTACCTAAGTCTGAAGGAAAGAGTGTCATCATGGTGGTAGTTGATAGACTTACCAAGTATGCACACTTTTGTGCATTATCTCATCCATTTAAAGCAAATAGAGTTGCTACTA